>OZ009959.1:18924500-19263979 GCA_963932025.1 Erebia epiphron | reverse complement strand
CTAACCTAACCTAACCTAACCTAACCTAACCTAACCTAACCTAACCTAACCTAACCTAACCTAACCTAACCTAACCTAACCTAACCTAACCTAACCTAACCTAACCTAACCTAACCTAACCTAACCTAACCTAACCTAACCTAACCTAACCTAACCTAACCTAACCTAACCTAACCTAACCTAACCTAACCTAACCTAACCTAACCTAACCTAACCTAACCTAACCTAACCTAACCTAACCTAACCTAACCTAACCTAACCTAACCTAACCTAACCTAACCTAACCTAACCTAACCTAACCTAACCTAACCTAACCTAACCTAACCTAACCTAACCTAACCTAACCTAACCTAACCTAACCTAACCTAACCTAACCTAACCTAACCTAACCTAACCTAACCTAACCTAACCTAACCTAACCTAACCTAACCTAACCTAACCTAACCTAACCTAACCTAACCTAACCTAACCTAACCTAACCTAACCTAACCTAACCTAACCTAACCTAACCTAACCTAACCTAACCTAACCTAACCTAACCTAACCTAACCTAACCTAACCTAACCTAACCTAACCTAACCTAACCTAACCTAACCTAACCTAACCTAACCTAACCTAACCTAACCTAACCTAACCTAACCTAACCTAACCTAACCTAACCTAACCTAACCTAACCTAACCTAACCTAACCTAACCTAACCTAACCTAACCTAACCTAACCTAACCTAACCTAACCTAACCTAACCTAACCTAACCTAACCTAACCTAACCTAACCTAACCTAACCTAACCTAACCTAACCTAACCTAACCTAACCTAACCTAACCTAACCTAACCTAACCTAACCTAACCTAACCTAACCTAACCTAACCTAACCTAACCTAACCTAACCTAACCTAACCTAACCTAACCTAACCTAACCTAACCTAACCTAACCTAACCTAACCTAACCTAACCTAACCTAACCTAACCTAACCTAACCTAACCTAACCTAACCTAACCTAACCTAACCTAACCTAACCTAACCTAACCTAACCTAACCTAACCTAACCTAACCTAACCTAACCTAACCTAACCTAACCTAACCTAACCTAACCTAACCTAACCTAACCTAACCTAACCTAACCTAACCTAACCTAACCTAACCTAACCTAACCTAACCTAACCTAACCTAACCTAACCTAACCTAACCTAACCTAACCTAACCTAACCTAACCTAACCTAACCTAACCTAACCTAACCTAACCTAACCTAACCTAACCTAACCTAACCTAACCTAACCTAACCTAACCTAACCTAACCTAACCTAACCTAACCTAACCTAACCTAACCTAACCTAACCTAACCTAACCTAACCTAACCTAACCTAACCTAACCTAACCTAACCTAACCTAACCTAACCTAACCTAACCTAACCTAACCTAACCTAACCTAACCTAACCTAACCTAACCTAACCTAACCTAACCTAACCTAACCTAACCTAACCTAACCTAACCTAACCTAACCTAACCTAACCTAACCTAACCTAACCTAACCTAACCTAACCTAACCTAACCTAACCTAACCTAACCTAACCTAACCTAACCTAACCTAACCTAACCTAACCTAACCTAACCTAACCTAACCTAACCTAACCTAACCTAACCTAACCTAACCTAACCTAACCTAACCTAACCTAACCTAACCTAACCTAACCTAACCTAACCTAACCTAACCTAACCTAACCTAACCTAACCTAACCTAACCTAACCTAACCTAACCTAACCTAACCTAACCTAACCTAACCTAACCTAACCTAACCTAACCTAACCTAACCTAACCTAACCTAACCTAACCTAACCTAACCTAACCTAACCTAACCTAACCTAACCTAACCTAACCTAACCTAACCTAACCTAACCTAACCTAACCTAACCTAACCTAACCTAACCTAACCTAACCTAACCTAACCTAACCTAACCTAACCTAACCTAACCTAACCTAACCTAACCTAACCTAACCTAACCTAACCTAACCTAACCTAACCTAACCTAACCTAACCTAACCTAACCTAACCTAACCTAACCTAACCTAACCTAACCTAACCTAACCTAACCTAACCTAACCTAACCTAACCTAACCTAACCTAACCTAACCTAACCTAACCTAACCTAACCTAACCTAACCTAACCTAACCTAACCTAACCTAACCTAACCTAACCTAACCTAACCTAACCTAACCTAACCTAACCTAACCTAACCTAACCTAACCTAACCTAACCTAACCTAACCTAACCTAACCTAACCTAACCTAACCTAACCTAACCTAACCTAACCTAACCTAACCTAACCTAACCTAACCTAACCTAACCTAACCTAACCTAACCTAACCTAACCTAACCTAACCTAACCTAACCTAACCTAACCTAACCTAACCTAACCTAACCTAACCTAACCTAACCTAACCTAACCTAACCTAACCTAACCTAACCTAACCTAACCTAACCTAACCTAACCTAACCTAACCTAACCTAACCTAACCTAACCTAACCTAACCTAACCTAACCTAACCTAACCTAACCTAACCTAACCTAACCTAACCTAACCTAACCTAACCTAACCTAACCTAACCTAACCTAACCTAACCTAACCTAACCTAACCTAACCTAACCTAACCTAACCTAACCTAACCTAACCTAACCTAACCTAACCTAACCTAACCTAACCTAACCTAACCTAACCTAACCTAACCTAACCTAACCTAACCTAACCTAACCTAACCTAACCTAACCTAACCTAACCTAACCTAACCTAACCTAACCTAACCTAACCTAACCTAACCTAACCTAACCTAACCTAACCTAACCTAACCTAACCTAACCTAACCTAACCTAACCTAACCTAACCTAACCTAACCTAACCTAACCTAACCTAACCTAACCTAACCTAACCTAACCTAACCTAACCTAACCTAACCTAACCTAACCTAACCTAACCTAACCTAACCTAACCTAACCTAACCTAACCTAACCTAACCTAACCTAACCTAACCTAACCTAACCTAACCTAACCTAACCTAACCTAACCTAACCTAACCTAACCTAACCTAACCTAACCTAACCTAACCTAACCTAACCTAACCTAACCTAACCTAACCTAACCTAACCTAACCTAACCTAACCTAACCTAACCTAACCTAACCTAACCTAACCTAACCTAACCTAACCTAACCTAACCTAACCTAACCTAACCTAACCTAACCTAACCTAACCTAACCTAACCTAACCTAACCTAACCTAACCTAACCTAACCTAACCTAACCTAACCTAACCTAACCTAACCTAACCTAACCTAACCTAACCTAACCTAACCTAACCTAACCTAACCTAACCTAACCTAACCTAACCTAACCTAACCTAACCTAACCTAACCTAACCCCTAACCTAACCTAACCTAACCTAACCTAACCTAACCTAACCTAACCTAACCTAACCTAACCTAACCTAACCTAACCTAACCTAACCTAACCTAACCTAACCTAACCTAACCTAACCTAACCTAACCTAACCTAACCTAACCTAACCTAACCTAACCTAACCTAACCTAACCTAACCTAACCTAACCTAACCTAACCTAACCTAACCTAACCTAACCTAACCTAACCTAACCTAACCTAACCTAACCTAACCTAACCTAACCTAACCTAACCTAACCTAACCTAACCTAACCTAACCTAACCTAACCTAACCTAACCTAACCTAACCTAACCTAACCTAACCTAACCTAACCTAACCTAACCTAACCTAACCTAACCTAACCTAACCTAACCTAACCTAACCTAACCTAACCTAACCTAACCTAACCTAACCTAACCTAACCTAACCTAACCTAACCTAACCTAACCTAACCTAACCTAACCTAACCTAACCTAACCTAACCTAACCTAACCTAACCTAACCTAACCTAACCTAACCTAACCTAACCTAACCTAACCTAACCTAACCTAACCTAACCTAACCTAACCTAACCTAACCTAACCTAACCTAACCTAACCTAACCTAACCTAACCTAACCTAACCTAACCTAACCTAACCTAACCTAACCTAACCTAACCTAACCTAACCTAACCTAACCTAACCTAACCTAACCTAACCTAACCTAACCTAACCTAACCTAACCTAACCTAACCTAACCTAACCTAACCTAACCTAACCTAACCTAACCTAACCTAACCTAACCTAACCTAACCTAACCTAACCTAACCTAACCTAACCTAACCTAACCTAACCTAACCTAACCTAACCTAACCTAACCTAACCTAACCTAACCTAACCTAACCTAACCTAACCTAACCTAACCTAACCTAACCTAACCTAACCTAACCTAACCTAACCTAACCTAACCTAACCTAACCTAACCTAACCTAACCTAACCTAACCTAACCTAACCTAACCTAACCTAACCTAACCTAACCTAACCTAACCTAACCTAACCTAACCTAACCTAACCTAACCTAACCTAACCTAACCTAACCTAACCTAACCTAACCTAACCTAACCTAACCTAACCTAACCTAACCTAACCTAACCTAACCTAACCTAACCTAACCTAACCTAACCTAACCTAACCTAACCTAACCTAACCTAACCTAACCTAACCTAACCTAACCTAACCTAACCTAACCTAACCTAACCTAACCTAACCTAACCTAACCTAACCTAACCTAACCTAACCTAACCTAACCTAACCTAACCTAACCTAACCTAACCTAACCTAACCTAACCTAACCTAACCTAACCTAACCTAACCTAACCTAACCTAACCTAACCTAACCTAACCTAACCTAACCTAACCTAACCTAACCTAACCTAACCTAACCTAACCTAACCTAACCTAACCTAACCTAACCTAACCTAACCTAACCTAACCTAACCTAACCTAACCTAACCTAACCTAACCTAACCTAACCTAACCTAACCTAACCTAACCTAACCTAACCTAACCTAACCTAACCTAACCTAACCTAACCTAACCTAACCTAACCTAACCTAACCTAACCTAACCTAACCTAACCTAACCTAACCTAACCTAACCTAACCTAACCTAACCTAACCTAACCTAACCTAACCTAACCTAACCTAACCTAACCTAACCTAACCTAACCTAACCTAACCTAACCTAACCTAACCTAACCTAACCTAACCTAACCTAACCTAACCTAACCTAACCTAACCTAACCTAACCTAACCTAACCTAACCTAACCTAACCTAACCTAACCTAACCTAACCTAACCTAACCTAACCTAACCTAACCTAACCTAACCTAACCTAACCTAACCTAACCTAACCTAACCTAACCTAACCTAACCTAACCTAACCTAACCTAACCTAACCTAACCTAACCTAACCTAACCTAACCTAACCTAACCTAACCTAACCTAACCTAACCTAACCTAACCTAACCTAACCTAACCTAACCTAACCTAACCTAACCTAACCTAACCTAACCTAACCTAACCTAACCTAACCTAACCTAACCTAACCTAACCTAACCTAACCTAACCTAACCTAACCTAACCTAACCTAACCTAACCTAACCTAACCTAACCTAACCTAACCTAACCTAACCTAACCTAACCTAACCTAACCTAACCTAACCTAACCTAACCTAACCTAACCTAACCTAACCTAACCTAACCTAACCTAACCTAACCTAACCTAACCTAACCTAACCTAACCTAACCTAACCTAACCTAACCTAACCTAACCTAACCTAACCTAACCTAACCTAACCTAACCTAACCTAACCTAACCTAACCTAACCTAACCTAACCTAACCTAACCTAACCTAACCTAACCTAACCTAACCTAACCTAACCTAACCTAACCTAACCTAACCTAACCTAACCTAACCTAACCTAACCTAACCTAACCTAACCTAACCTAACCTAACCTAACCTAACCTAACCTAACCTAACCTAACCTAACCTAACCTAACCTAACCTAACCTAACCTAACCTAACCTAACCTAACCTAACCTAACCTAACCTAACCTAACCTAACCTAACCTAACCTAACCTAACCTAACCTAACCTAACCTAACCTAACCTAACCTAACCTAACCTAACCTAACCTAACCTAACCTAACCTAACCTAACCTAACCTAACCTAACCTAACCTAACCTAACCTAACCTAACCTAACCTAACCTAACCTAACCTAACCTAACCTAACCTAACCTAACCTAACCTAACCTAACCTAACCTAACCTAACCTAACCTAACCTAACCTAACCTAACCTAACCTAACCTAACCTAACCTAACCTAACCTAACCTAACCTAACCTAACCTAACCTAACCTAACCTAACCTAACCTAACCTAACCTAACCTAACCTAACCTAACCTAACCTAACCTAACCTAACCTAACCTAACCTAACCTAACCTAACCTAACCTAACCTAACCTAACCTAACCTAACCTAACCTAACCTAACCTAACCTAACCTAACCTAACCTAACCTAACCTAACCTAACCTAACCTAACCTAACCTAACCTAACCTAACCTAACCTAACCTAACCTAACCTAACCTAACCTAACCTAACCTAACCTAACCTAACCTAACCTAACCTAACCTAACCTAACCTAACCTAACCTAACCTAACCTAACCTAACCTAACCTAACCTAACCTAACCTAACCTAACCTAACCTAACCTAACCTAACCTAACCTAACCTAACCTAACCTAACCTAACCTAACCTAACCTAACCTAACCTAACCTAACCTAACCTAACCTAACCTAACCTAACCTAACCTAACCTAACCTAACCTAACCTAACCTAACCTAACCTAACCTAACCTAACCTAACCTAACCTAACCTAACCTAACCTAACCTAACCTAACCTAACCTAACCTAACCTAACCTAACCTAACCTAACCTAACCTAACCTAACCTAACCTAACCTAACCTAACCTAACCTAACCTAACCTAACCTAACCTAACCTAACCTAACCTAACCTAACCTAACCTAACCTAACCTAACCTAACCTAACCTAACCTAACCTAACCTAACCTAACCTAACCTAACCTAACCTAACCTAACCTAACCTAACCTAACCTAACCTAACCTAACCTAACCTAACCTAACCTAACCTAACCTAACCTAACCTAACCTAACCTAACCTAACCTAACCTAACCTAACCTAACCTAACCTAACCTAACCTAACCTAACCTAACCTAACCTAACCTAACCTAACCTAACCTAACCTAACCTAACCTAACCTAACCTAACCTAACCTAACCTAACCTAACCTAACCTAACCTAACCTAACCTAACCTAACCTAACCTAACCTAACCTAACCTAACCTAACCTAACCTAACCTAACCTAACCTAACCTAACCTAACCTAACCTAACCTAACCTAACCTAACCTAACCTAACCTAACCTAACCTAACCTAACCTAACCTAACCTAACCTAACCTAACCTAACCTAACCTAACCTAACCTAACCTAACCTAACCTAACCTAACCTAACCTAACCTAACCTAACCTAACCTAACCTAACCTAACCTAACCTAACCTAACCTAACCTAACCTAACCTAACCTAACCTAACCTAACCTAACCTAACCTAACCTAACCTAACCTAACCTAACCTAACCTAACCTAACCTAACCTAACCTAACCTAACCTAACCTAACCTAACCTAACCTAACCTAACCTAACCTAACCTAACTCGCCCTAACCTAACTCGCCCTAACCTAACTCGCCCTAACCTAACTCGCCCTAACCTAACTCGCCCTAACCTAACTCGCCCTAACAAATGCGTGGAGCACATGGTGGGGAAGTGAGTATGAAGACCACAGAGGAGAGGCGTTCATGGGTGCAATCGAGGAGATGGAGATGCACATACTAAACGAAGGTAATATGCCTACCTTTTTTACCATAAGGAATGGGGTGACCTACAAAAGTATTGTGGACGTCACTGCGTGCAGTCAAGAGCTTCTGGGTAAAATAAGCGATTGGAAAGTGGACCAAGGTATGACAAGCTCCGACCATAATGCGATACTCTTCACAATAAAATTCAAAAAGCCAAAAACCAAAAGACTGTCAAAATCAACTAGAATTTACAATACCAAGAAAGCAAAATGGAACATCTTTAGGGAAGAATTTAGAAACGAATTAGAAAATAAAAAATTAAATGTACAGGAAATAGGAAAAATCGAATTAGAGACAAAGTTGGAAGAAACGGTAATAGAATATACAAAAAGCATTACGGAAGCATGCAAAAAAGCAATACCACTTATTAATAGGAAAACTAAAATAAACTTACCTTGGTGGACACCGGAGCTAGAAAACCTCAAAAAAGAAGTTATGACAAAGAAGCGTAGGATAAGGTGTGCCGCACCGTGCAGAAGACAGCGTGTTGTTGACGAGTACCTGGAAATAAAAGAAAAATATATATTAGAAGCAGCAACAGCACAAGTTAACAGCTGGAAAGATTTTTGCAACGCCCAAGATCGTGAAAGTATGTGGGACGGCATCTATAGGGTTATAAGAAGTACTTCTAAGAAATCAGAAGATCAACCTCTCGTAAAGGAAGGAACCGCTCTTAGTCCAGCAGAGTCCACAAAGTTATTGGCCAGCACTTTCTTTCCCGAGGATTTGGAATCTGATGATAATTCCGATCACAGGAAAACACGAGACAAAGCCAAAAGTATAATGGAACAAATGGAAAATGAAATTTGCGACCCTCCCTTTACGAGAGAGGAACTAAATTATGTTATCAAAACTTTTAACCCAAAAAAGGCGCCGGGAAGTGATGGGCTTACAGCCGATATCTGTGCGGAAGCAATTAATACCGACATAGACACATTTTTGGCAATTGTCAACAGATGCCTCGAAATATCGTGCTTTCCAGAACTCTGGAAACAGGCAACGGTAATAGTTCTAAGGAAGCCCGGTAAATCTGACTACAGCCAAGTAAAGTCGTATAGACCAATAGGACTGTTGCCGGTTCTGGGAAAGATTCTGGAGAAAATGATAGTAAGGAGGCTTCGATGGCATCTGTTGCCAAAAGCAAATCCGAGGCAGTACGGATTCGTGCCCCAGCGTAGTACCGAGGACTCCCTCTATGACTTAACACAGCATATACGACAAAATCTTGATAATAAATTGATCAATGTGGTCGTATCACTTGACATAGAGGGGGCCTTCGATAGTGCATGGTGGCCCGCGATTAAGTGCCAGCTGTTAGATAAAAAATGCCCCAGAAATCTAACACTGATAATAGATAGTTACCTGAAAAATAGGAAAGTCAACGTCCGTTACGCAGATAATGAATGCCTGGTCTCCACAACGAAGGGATGTGTCCAGGGCTCAATTGCTGGGCCTACGTTCTGGAACATCCTTTTGGATCCCCTTCTGGACGAAATCGAGGAAAATAAAGTGCACTGCCAGGCGTTCGCGGACGACATTGTCCTGGTATTCTCCGGTGGTTCAGCTCAAATAATTGAAGAAAAAGCAAACAGGGTACTCAACCGTGTGTATGAGTGGGGAGTCGCTAATAAACTGAAGTTTGCACCGCATAAAACAAGTGCTATGGTGATAACCAATAAGCTAAAATACGACACCCCTCGCTTACTCATGGGAGGCACTCAGATTCAACTGGTTGACAAATTCAAAATTTTAGGATTAATACTAGATAGTAAATTAACTTTCAATAGCCATATCGAATACATTTGCAATAAAGCCTTACAAATATACAAACCACTAGCACGTTCAGCAAAAATTAACTGGGGGCTGTCCACGGAGATCATCCGGATAATGTACACTGCTGTGATCGAACCTATCATCCTATACGCGGCAAATGTCTGGGCTCCTGCGGCGAAGAAGATCATGGTGCAAAAATACCTGAATACAGTGCAGCGAGGTTTTGCACAAAAAATGTGCAAGGCCTACCGTACAGTATCTCTAAACGCGGCGATAGTCCTTACTGGTACTGTACCGCTTGATCTGAGAGCCCTTGAGGTCAAAAAACTGTACGAGGCAAAAAGAGGCAAATCGCAAATGATTTTAGGAGATAGAGAGGTGGAGTCCAAGCTCTCTTTCTTGAAGGCTTTGCATCCATCCAGAGAGAGAATCGAAGAGTTCACCTGCCTCGAGAATCTGGATACAGAAATGGTGGAGGAGAATAACATAACTGGACTGAATATATTCACGGATGGTAGCAAGATTGATAGCAAAGTGGGTGCAGCTTTGTCATGCTGGGAAGGCGAAAACGAAATACAGAGTAGCAAATATCTCTTAGAGTATTACTGCACGGTATTTCAGGCCGAACTCTACGCACTTTACAAGGCGACCGAATATGCTCAAAAAAGCAAAAAACCATCCGTGAATATATACAGCGACTCGAGATCAGCCTTAGAGAGCATACGACATCCGGGTACGTTTCATCCCTTAGCCTTTGAGATAAGAAAAAACTTAATGTTGGCAAAAGAAACTGGGAACACCGTCAGACTGTTCTGGATAAGGGCTCATGTCGGAACTAAGGGCAATGAACGAGCGGACGTTCTGGCCAAAGAGGCGGCGAAACGGCTGAAAACAAAACCAAACTACGACAAATGCCCAGTTTCATTCATTAAGAGAAGCATAAGGCAGGACACCCTTAATGAATGGAATAAGAGATATGTAACGGGACAAACAGCATCGGTTACAAAAGTCTTTCTGCCGTCGATTAACCATGCCTACCAATTATTAAAAAAGATTGATTTAACGCCGGTAATGGTCCAGATAATGACGGGACACGGTGGTTTTTCAGAGTACTTACACAGGTTTAAGTGCAAAGAAGACCCATGTTGCATATGCGACCCGAACGTTGAAGAGACGGTCCTTCACTTGCTTATCGACTGTCCACAACACAGCGCAGCACGGGAAAATCTGCAACAAGAAATGCAATTAAAACTGTGTAAGAGCTCCCTACCGGATATCCTTCAGAACGAAAAAACAAGGAAACCGTTTTTGAAATTTGCTATTAACGTTGTCAATAAAACAATAGCCAGAAATAAAACGTAATTATAAAAAACCATGACTAAATGAAAATAAAATCATTGTGTGTACAGCATACTTATATTTACTATATATTATAAGAATATATGAACTAATATAGATTAGTTGTATACATAACAAATCTTTAAAATAAACTATAAACTTAAAATCTTCAAATCTAACCGGTGTTTATCTGTAATCAGTATAAAAGGTCTCTGACTGCCATATCAGAGGAGTTCTTATAAAATAAAAAAAAAAAAAAAAAAAAAAAAAAAAACTCGCCCTAACCTAACTCGCCCTAACCTAACTCGCCCTAACCTAACTCGCCCTAACCTAACTCGCCCTAACCTAACTCGCCCTAACCTAACTCGCCCTAACCTAACTCGCCCTAACCTAACTCGCCCTAACCTAACTCGCCCTAACCTAACTCGCCCTAACCTAACTCGCCCTAACCTAACTCGCCCTAACCTAACTCGCCCTAACCTAACTCGCCCTAACCTAACTCGCCCTAACCTAACTCGCCCTAACCTAACTCGCCCTAACCTAACTCGCCCTAACCTAACTCGCCCTAACCTAACTCGCCCTAACCTAACTCGCCCTAACCTAACTCGCCCTAACCTAACTCGCCCTAACCTATCTCGCCCTAACCTAACTCGCCCTAACCTAACTCGCCCTAACCTAACTCGCCCTAACCTAACTCGCCCTAACCTAACTCGCCCTAACCTAACTCGCCCTAACCTAACTCGCCCTAACCTAACTCGCCCTAACCTAACTCGCCCTAACCTAACTCGCCCTAACCTAACTCGCCCTAACCTAACTCGCCCTATCCTAACTCGCCCTAACCTAACTCGCCCTAACCTAACTCGCCCTAACCTAACTCGCCCTAACCTAACTCGCCCTAACCTAACTCGCCCTAACCTAACTCGCCCTAACCTAACTCGCCCTAACCTAACTCGCCCTAACCTAACTCGCCCTAACCTAACTCGCCCTAACCTAACTCGCCCTAACCTAACTCGCCCTAACCTAACTCGCCCTAACCTAACTCGCCCTAACCTAACTCGCCCTAACCTAACTCGCCCTAACCTAACTCGCCCTAACCTAACTCGCCCTAACCTAACTCGCCCTAACCTAACTCGCCCTAACCTAACTCGCCCTAACCTAACTCGCCCTAACCTAACTCGCCCTAACCTAACTCGCCCTAACCTAACTCGCCCTAACCTAACTCGCCCTAACCTAACTCGCCCTAACCTAACTCGCCCTAACCTAACTCGCCCTAACCTAACTCGCCCTAACCTAACTCGCCCTAACCTAACTCGCCCTAACCTAACTCGCCCTAACCTAACTCGCCCTAACCTAACTCGCCCTAACCTAACTCGCCCTAACCTAACTCGCCCTAACCTAACTCGCCCTAACCTAACTCGCCCTAACCTAACTCGCCCTAACCTAACTCGCCCTAACCTAACTCGCCCTAACCTAACTCGCCCTAACCTAACTCGCCCTAACCTAACTCGCCCTAACCTAACTCGCCCTAACCTAACTCGCCCTAACCTAACTCGCCCTAACCTAACTCGCCCTAACCTAACTCGCCCTAACCTAACTCGCCCTAACCTAACTCGCCCTAACCTAACTCGCCCTAACCTAACTCGCCCTAACCTAACTCGCCCTAACCTAACTCGCCCTAACCTAACTCGCCCTAACCTAACTCGCCCTAACCTAACTCGCCCTAACCTAACTCGCCCTAACCTAACTCGCCCTAACCTAACTCGCCCTAACCTAACTCGCCCTAACCTAACTCGCCCTAACCTAACTCGCCCTAACCTAACTCGCCCTAACCTAACTCGCCCTAACCTAACTCGCCCTAACCTAACTCGCCCTAACCTAACTCGCCCTAACCTAACTCGCCCTAACCTAACTCGCCCTAACCTAACTCGCCCTAACCTAACTCGCCCTAACCTAACTCGCCCTAACCTAACTCGCCCTAACCTAACTCGCCCTAACCTAACTCGCCCTAACCTAACTCGCCCTAACCTAACTCGCCCTAACCTAACTCGCCCTAACCTAACTCGCCCTAACCTAACTCGCCCTAACCTAACTCGCCCTAACCTAACTCGCCCTAACCTAACTCGCCCTAACCTAACTCGCCCTAACCTAACTCGCCCTAACCTAACGGTTAAGGTATGTCACCACGTTTACAAAATTAACTTTACCGTTTTCTCAGTATGTTTTACATTAATTGAGTTACACATTATATTGGTCATCGATATCTCATTAGTTATTCGTGTTAACCAGTTCGTTTTAGTTTTGTTACATATTTATCTTACCCTTTTTATAATTTTGTTATATTCTGATTTTTCTGTCTAGCAGTTTTCGAGGAAAACTCATTTATAATGAATACAGAAATGTTATTTCTTGAAATTAAATCTTGTTAGTTTTGAGAGTTCTTCCGTGGTACAGTTGTTTAGACACTGCTCTCAAGAGCGCTTCTATACCAGCAATGCTTCATTTCAATTTGAAGACGAATGTGCAGTGGCATACTCATAGATCATCATCAAAAGGGCCAAGAGTATTTAGTGAACAATTCATGATGATCATTTAAATTATCACTTACTCAAAAAGTATAAAGTATCAAAGTTTCACTAAGATTAAAATATATTAATGTTTTCAATCAAAGAGTTTCAATAAAGCTCCCAGAAGACGTGTTGTAGATGTCTTTAAATAAATTCCAAGTTAATATAAAACGATAACTCATTGAAAAATCTTATTATCAACCTTTAACCATGTAAAAGATTACTTAAATGACAAGGAAGTTTGGCAATAATTTGCTCTAATGGCTCTGATAGTTTTTTATCGTTGGTTTAAACTTTAGATGATTAATAAGTAAAAAATAAAAATAAAAATAAACCGGCCAAGTGCGAGTCGGACTCGAGGACCGAGGGTTCCGTACAAACCTGTAGGTACATAAGTAAAAGTTATAGTTTTGTTATTCCACTTGTCTATTTTAATTCCAATTTAATACCACTACGCGTTCATGCGGAATGGGGTAGGTAGTAAGTTTAAAATTATTAAAAATATCTTTATTATATGATGTAACTAAAAATGTATGCTTTTCGCAATTTTTCCTTTATCTGTGCTATAAGACGTTGCTTCGTATTAAGTTTCAAGATTCTGAGATCACTGGAAGTATCCTGTAGGTTTTGGTTCCCTTGCGAGTGTCTAAAATTTGCATAAAAATATTTTTGTTATAAATGTACCTAAAACTATGTTTTTCGCAATTATTCCTATATCTGTGCTATAAGACGTTGCTTCGTACCAAGTTTCAAGATTCTGAGTTCACGGGAAGTACCCTGTAGGTTTTGATTCCCTTGCGAGTGCAAGAAAATTCGAAAATTTGCAGCATTAACGGCTGTATCTTTGATTGCGTTGGCTTTGAAGTTTGATTTTTTCACAGCTCCAAGGGACAGTAGACCTGAGTATTTGATATGAATTTCAGTTTGACACCTCCACGCGTTCCTGAGAAAAAGGGTCTTGACACACAGACGGACGGACAACGAAGTGATCCTATAAGGGTTCCGGTTTTTCCTTTTGAGGTACGGAACCCTGAAAACCCGGCTGAGTCTATTGTGGCCTTCGTAGCTTTAGTTTTAAGATACTGTTACTGATTATCACCATCATGTTTTATTATGTATTTGGACGACAATAAGTGTTCCTTATTTGAATAAATTAATAATGATATTAATATTGATAATCTTATCTTATCTTATCTTATATATATATATATATATATATATAATCGTTATCTAATAAACGCACAGCCTAAACTGCTGGGATTAGAAACTTGAAATTTTAGCAGTAGGTTCCTTGTGAGACGTAAGCGTTCACTAAGGAAGGATTTTTCAAAATTACACCACTAAAGGGGTGAAATAGGGGTTGAAAGTTTGTATGAGAGTCCGTCATTTCTCAAGTTATATCCATGAAACTTGGTATACGAGCTACTGGTTAAAACTGAAGAAATACGTGTTTCACAGTTTTTAAAAATTCTACCCCCGAAGGGTTGAAATAGGGGATGAGAGTTTGCATGAAAGTCCTTCATTTCTCAAGATATTCTCAAGTTATATAAACGATACTTGGCTTTCGTTAAAAAATAAAGAATAACGTTTGTCACAGTTTTTCAGAATTCAACTCCTGAAATGGTAAAAAAGGGGTTGAAAATTTGTATGAAAGCTATAGCCATGAAACTTGGTATATGAGCTGCGAGTTAAAAATAAAGAAAAATTTATTGCACAGTTTTTGAAAATTCGACCCCTAAAGGAATGAAATAGGGGACGAAACTTGGTATGAAAGGCCTTCATTTCTCAAGATATTTTACAAGTTATATCAACGAAACTTGGTATTTTGGCTTACGGTAAAAAATAAAGAAATACGTGTTTCACAGATTTTCAAAATTCCACACCCAAAGGGGTAAAATAGGGGTTGAAAATTTGTATGAAAGTCCTTCATTTCTCAAGTTATAGCCATGAAACTTGGTATATGAGCTGCGGGTTAAAAATGAAGAAACACATATTTCACAGTTTTTGAAAATTCGAACCCCAATGGGGTGAAATAGGGGATGAAAGTTGGTATAAAAGACCTTCATTTCTCAAGATATTTTACAAGTTATAAGTATCAACAACACTTAATATTTTGGCTGACGGTACAAAATAAAGAAGTACGTGTTTCACATTTTTTCCAAATTCCATCACCGAAGGGGTAAAATAGGGGTTGGAAGTTTTTCTCCAGTTATAGCCATGAAACTTGGTATGTGAGCTGCCGGTTCAAAACAAAGAAATATGTCTGTTCGCGCCACCTATAGGCGCGTATCGGTATAACGTTACTAGGCCGCTTGAACGTCGGCCTCCCGTAACGCTTTGGTCATCGATTGGTGACGGCGGGCCTCGTTGCCACCCTAGATGGCGCTAGCAGTCCCGCCTGGTTAATTGTTACTTTTAAGAATATTTATTCTCTGTGGTCCTTATGACAGATTGAAAGCTAATTTGCGAACGAAGCGAGTTGCCACGTTTTTTACCCGACTGCGGAACGCACAGGGTTATATGTTCATCAGTCTATATATGTTTGTATGTTTCTTGCAGGACAGCTACAGCCTAAACGCGTGGACCGATTTTGATGATTTTTGCACCAGTTTGTGCCGAATATATCATTAGAGTGTCACTGTGGAAGCCAAATTTGAGAAAAAACAAAATGGCGCCCTCTAGAAGCCATAATGTAACAAATTAAAAAATAAAAGTCGATGGACTATGGCAAGTGGGGTATCGATGAAAAGGTCTTGCAAAATCATAGTTAGGTTTGCTTGATCATTTTCTCATTTTAACGATCATTTAGGATTTACGAGGTTTCAAAGGTTGTATTCCTTTGTGTCACATTTCAGAAAAAACGGCTGAACCAATTTTGATAGTAATTGCACTAATAGATTTGTTTTAGTCTTCCGAGTGTCACAACGGAGGCCGAATTTGAGAAAAACAAAATGGCGTCGACTGGAAGCCAATTAATAAATGAAAGTCGATAGGCTATAAGCAAGTGGGGTATCGTTAGATAGGACTTTTAAAATCACACCTAGGTTCCTCAAACCATTTTTCCGTTTAAATGATAATTTAGGATATGTCTATAGCTATCGAACTAGGTGGATTATCTCAAAACCCACTCAACCTATTTTAAAACTTATATCACTTATAGAAAGCTACATTATTAACAAGTAAAATAGGCTATATTTTATTTCCAAACAAATTAGGGATCCTTACGAAAATTGCAATAATGTTAGTTAAGTCTGAAACAAGTATAAATTGTTAAAACCCCCGACTAGAAAAAAGCTGATGACCTTCAGACGGATGAACAGATTTTCATGAAACATGGCTAAGAACACTTGGTATAAAATTATCTATGGCACAAAAAATACTAAACGAAAATCGGTTCATCCGTTTGGGAGCTACGATACCACAGTCAGATACACAGATACACAGACAGACACGTTAAACTTATAACACCCCTCTCTTTTTGCGTCGAGGGCACAGAATAATATAATAGTACAGTACTGACGTAGGGTTAAAAATCATCTCATCTGAGAGCTTACGTGGCGTGCGCTGACTAAATCGTTAAAGTTACACGACAACAATGTATGGTGGAAACGTTTCTCTCAAAAAGTTCTAAAAAAAGTCCGCGATAGCATATAACTAATAACTATATTTTAAGGTTGACTCACAATAACCATTATTATGATTTTCAAATTTGGTCTAAACGGTGCTTTACTTGCGAAGGTGTTGATAATTCCTTATCAAAATAAATATCTTACTCATCTCAAGTATTTAATTTAGACAAAAATTGTACTTTGTAATAAGATATTCATCTAAATTGAATGGTGTACCATTCAATTTAGATGAATATCTTATGAGATATCGTAGAAATACAGTAACCTTCAACAGAAAATGACGCGGCCGGCAGCGGATAGGTAAGGGAGAAGGCGGGGCGTACTCTCACATATTACGGTAGTAAAATACTAAATAACTACGTACAAATTGTGTTTTTGAAAATACTTAAAAATACTTTTTTGCATTGTCTACGGGCATTTTCGTAAGTAGCCGAAGTTCATTGCCGAGGTCTCCTGACGTCGATGCGATAGGACTTTCGAAAATTAACGAGCTCATTTTTAGGAAAAATAGCAATTTACAAACTTTACCAAATTAATATTAGCATTATAACATATGAAAATATGATGATGGTTATGGTGATCACCACTCGTCATTACGAATAAATTAATCCGCTGCTTATTACTACTTCTTATACAAAATACTTATTAGTACCTTTGGTGCTACCACAGAATAGATAATAGATGCTACTTCGAGCATATAAAGCGTCGCCTGTTTACGGTAAATGCTTAACTAAAAAGTTTGAAATAAAAAAGTAATTTAAAAAGAACAAAAAACCCGACTGCTTGGATACCAAAAAGTATAAAACAAGACATGAATTGAAGTATTTCATTATTATCAATTTAAATCGTATAATATTAATAAAATTTATCAAGGCGCAGTCGCACGTTAAGGTTAGCTATTGGACGTGCGACTGCGCCTTGATACATTTTATTAATATTATACGATTTAAATTGATAATAATGAAATACTTCAATTCATGTCTTGTTTTATACTTTTTGGTATCCAAGCAGTCGGGTTTTTTGTTCTTTTTAAATTAATTTTTTAATTGATAGAAATATCTTTGCTTTTGACAGTTGTCGAATGTCGATTCTTTGCTGACGACCAAAAAATTTAGGGTCATCGTTCGTGAACCAAAAAGGTTGCTAAGATTTCGGTTTTGATGACTGTTAAAGCCAACTGGGAATTTGGACGCTTTTTGAAGTGAATAGCCAGTTTGTTTGCCAGTGAGTTGGCCTGACTTGACGTTTATACGTCCGTGTAAAGTCCTTGTTAAAATTCATGTGAATAACGCTGCCACTGGCGGCCACGTGTCTAAGTGCCTAGTATAGACTTAGAGTTTGAGTGATAGACGTGTTAGCGTCGGTGTGAAGACAGTGGGAAGCTTAACCAGTGAGAAGCCTGTTTGAAGAGGAGGTCGGGAGCCCTACTGTCGGCGAGCCCATTCTATTCCATTATCTGCTTTATAACTTTGGACACGTCTACGTCAATAATGTGGATACGAACGGACAACTCTATTACCGATATATTATAGGGATGTTCAATGGAACAGAATGTCACCGAATTAATCTATAAACCCAATGGAGTCATACCTGTACACAGATCTACGGGCGCTTGCCGCCTCGTACTACTATATCTCGCCCTTGTGTCCTCTCGTTCTTTCTCTCATCGTGGTGTGCGTTATCTCGGAGACCTGTACATTCACATTGACTATGACATCACCGCTCGTGATGCCCTAAGACCTAGTATATGAATTCTGATAATCTTAGCCATGGATGAGTAAGTATTCATTTCATATTTTTAGTAAATTCTCATTTTAACTGATCATCGGACCAAGATCTTTCTGTTCTAAACCGTGCCTTCTCCGGACGGCTTTACATCCGGAGGCCCCCTCTTCCTCAGCTAGGCCCGTAAGCCTCGTAGCTGGAGGCATTCTCCTTCCTCGACCAGGCCCGTCCCAGCCGAGGGCATCAAACCCCCCTTCTGTTCGCCTCCACATCTAGAACCTTCCTTAGATTAACAGGATTTACCCTCGCTCATGCGCTACCTTTATCTAAGGGATAAACTTTCAATCCGATCATTGGTCACGATATTACTTTGGTTCATTATAACCTTCAATAATTAATTCATCATATTAACAATTAATTCATTGCTTATACATCCATTGCTTCCCCAAGTAACTCATGAGCACTCATAAATCACTACTTCAAACAACTGATACTCGAAATACAACATATTAGGTAATCTGCCTAGGTACTTAGCTTTCGATTTCACCAACTCTCGATCAACGCCCCGTCATTACACCATTTCCATGAAGCGCAAGGATTACGGTTCCATTACATTCCTAGAGACCAAAAAATCAACGAGTTGCTATGCAACGCCGATACCTATTCATTTATCAAGGTTTTAAAATATAGAATTCATAATCTAAAGACCAATTTCCGGGTATGTCATAGATAACAGATAAACTATTACGATAGACTATAGGTGTTAATTTCTCTTACCAAAGATTTAAGCATTTCGCGATCGCATGTATGCACTTCGCGACACCTACTGTCCTTGGAGGGAGTCATCACACCACACACCTTTCACTCACACTCACGCGAGCCTGACGCGTCAACTTTGCCTATCTTTGTTATACTCGCCCGACTTCAACATAGTGTGTAGAAATCAAAATTATTTTTTACTTTACAGTGGCTTTGGAAGTCGGTTTTTTGGAAAGAATTTTTATTTTTAACTTTTTAGTGTAGTCTTAATCCCCACGGCTAAGGAGTGCAGTACCCTGCAGCATCAGAGTTGAAGAGTTGGGACTCTGAGTTGAATCCTATACACGTGACTTGATACCTACTATATGAATTCACCATCAAAACTGTCTAACTCCCTAGTTTTGAGTCGTAGGTATACCTACAGCATCAGGATTGAGGAAAAATCTGACTCCAAAGAGTCAGATTTTTTTATGGGACCATCTCGTGAGCTTCCTCTAACCACTGAAACAAAAAATTTTCAAATCGGTTTGGAAACCACGGAGATATGCGGTAACATACATAAAAAAAAATATATATATACGCGCCGAATTGAGAACCTCCTCCTTTTTTGGAAGTCGGTTAAAAATTGTGAAAACTTTAATTGTGAATTGTGAAATTTAGAAAACTAAGAAAAATACGCTAAAAGAGACGAACTCGCTCCCGTCTTAAGACGCCTCGTTACAGTCGAAGAGCGACCACAGTGACCCCGTGTAAACATCTAGGAGCCCCCGTGATGCGCCCTAACAAGCAAGACGGTTAATAACTAGAGCACGTCTCAGACGCAGTTTCGTCGGTCGACGCCGTAGATCATCATTGTAAAATAAATATGAAAATTTATAAATATTGTTTTACACAACAATCTAAGGAAAAACTTATCTACGCCACCCATAACGAACGCTTTAAAGCAGCATCTAGCCAGCGTGTGTTTGCGGACAAACACGTGCTTTCGACAAAAGTAGCCTTAGAGCAGCTGCTTGTATTGCTTCTATTCGGTCCAATACAGCTTTACAACGCTCGCTTGGCGAGCGGTTGAACAGGCTGGAAGCACCTTTGTAACAGGGATATCCTAAATGTGGTCTTAGACAAGAAAATGGTTGAATCAAATGCAAAATACCTAAATCAAAAATGAGTTTTTATTGCTTCTCCATGTTAGGTAGTAAGTCTAGGAAGTTTTTTAAGCACAGAAACCGTACCTATTTATAATTTTTATTATTTTTGAATATTTTTATTGAACCAAATGTTTTTAATCAAATAAACTTTTACAAGTGCTTTTGACGTCGAGTGAATTACTGGTTCAGAATGCCATTCCTACCTAGAAGAACCAGCAAGAAACTCGGTGGTTGCCCTACCGGCAAAGACGTACCAAGCTTTTTACCCGACTGCGGAACGCACAGGGTTATGTGTTCATCAGTCTATATATGTATTTTTATTCCTTGCAGGACAGCTACAGCCTAAACGCGTGGACCGATTTTGATGATTCTTGCATCAGTTTATGCCGAGTATATCAGTAGAGTATCACTGTGGAAGCCGAATTTGAGAAAAAACAAAATGGCGCCCTCTAGAAACCATAATGTAACAAATTAAAAAATTAAAGTCGATAGACTATGGCAAATGAGGTATCGATGAATAGGTCTTGCAAAATCATAGTTAGGTTCCCTTGATCATTTTCTCATTTTATCGATCATTTAGGATTTACGAGGTTTCAAAGGTTCATTTTTAGTGTATTCCTTTGTGTCGCACTACAGACAAAACGGCTGAACCGATTTTGATAATACTTGCACTACTAGGTTTATCTTAATCTTCTGAGTGTCATAACGGCAGCCGAATTTGAGAAAAACCAAAATGGCGGCCTCTAGAAGCCATAATGTAAAAAATTAAAAATTAAAAGTCGATAGACTATGGCAAGTGGGGTATCGATGAATAGGTCTTGCAAAATCATAGTTAGGTTCCCTTGACCATTTTCTCATTTTAACGATCATTTAGGATTTACGAGGTTTCAAAGGTCCATTTTTGTGTATTCCTTTGTGTCGCACTGCAGACAAAACGGCTGAACCGATTTTGATAATACTTGCACCACTAGATTTATCTTAATCTTGTGAGTGTCACTACGGAGGCCGAATTTGAGAAAAACAAAATGGCGTCCACTAGAAGCCAATTAATAAATAAAAGTCGATAGGCTCTTAGCCTATCAATAGTCGATAGGCTCTATATCAAGTGGGGTATCGTTAGATAGGTCTTT
This sequence comes from Erebia epiphron, assembly GCA_963932025.1. Lineage (NCBI taxonomy): Eukaryota > Metazoa > Arthropoda > Insecta > Lepidoptera > Nymphalidae > Erebia > Erebia epiphron. The sequence goes on along the minus strand of OZ009959.1, from coordinate 19,241,993 downwards.
TAAAATCACACCTAGGTTCCTTGAACCATTTTTCCGTTTAAATGATAATTTAGGATTTACGAGGTTTCAAAGGAAGTTCCTACTCATATCATCTATGTCTATCAAACTAGGTGGATTATCTCAAAAACCACTCAACCGATTTTAAAAATTATATTACTTATAGAAAGCTACATTATTAACAAGTAAAATAGGCTATATTTTATTTCCAAAAAAATTAGAGATCCTTACGAAAATTGCAATAATGTGAGTTAAGTCGGAAAAAACGATCTCATCTGAGAGCTTACGTGGCGTGCGCTGTCTAAATCGATAAAGTTACACGACAACAATGTATGGTGGAAACGTTCCTCTCAAAAAGTTCTAAAAAAAAGTCCGCGATAGCATATAACTATCTTTTAAGGTTGACTCACAATAACCATTTTTATGATTTTCAAATTTGGTCACTGCTTTACTTGCGAAGGTGTTTTACCAACATAGTTTTAATCGTTAATTACTTATCACAATGAATATCTTACTCATCTCAAGTATTTAATTTAGACAAAAATTGTCCTTTACACCATTCAATTTAGATGAATATCCGAGATATAGAAATACAGTAACCTCATCAGAAAATGACGCGGACCACAGGGGATAGGTAAAGGGTGAAGGTGGGGCGTACTCTCACAATATAATAAATATTACAGTAGTATAGTAACATATCATTGTATACCTAAGCTTAATGTGACGAAATAACAAGTCTCAAAAAACTTGATGATTTTTACTCCTTCAATCGATCAATCAATAAATTCATCAATGCCACATGCAGCGCATATTCGACTAACATAACTTACTACTAACATTTTTAATGTCTATTAAAATATTACTTCCGAGTCCACTTAGTTATAAATTATAAATGCGGAAGTGTGTCTGTCTGTCTGTCTATCTGTCTGTCTGTCTGTCTGTCTGCCACGCTTTCACGGCTCATCCGTTCAACCGATTTTGATGAAATTTGGTACAGGGGTAGGTGGTATCCCGGGGAAGGACATAGGCTAATTTTTATCCCGGGAAATTAAAGAGTTCCTGCGGGAATCAAAAATCCTAATCCACGCGGACAAAGTCGCGGGAATCATCTAGTACTAAATAAATAAATACCTCCACTACGTGCTAAATACGTACAATTTGTGTTTTTGAAAATACTTAAAAATACCTACTTTTTTTGCATTTTCTACGGGCATTTTCTTAAGTGGCTGACGTTCATTGCCGAGGTCTCGTGACGTCGATGCGATAGGACTCTCGAAAATTAATAAGCACATTTTTAGGAAAAATAGCAGATTTACGAACTTTACCAAATTAATATTAGCATTATAACATATGCAAATTTGATGATGGTTATGGTGATCACCGCTCGTCATTACGAATAAATTAATCCGATGCTCATTACTACTTCTCATACAAAATACTTATTAGTACCTTTGGTGCTACCACAGAATAGGTAATAAGTGCTACTTCGGGCAAATAAAACGTCGCCTGTTTCCGATAAATACTTTAAAAAAAATTGAAATAAAAAAGTAATTTATAAAAAACAAAAAACCCGACTGCTTGGATACCAAATAGTATAAAACAAGACATGAATTGAAGTATTTCATTATTATCAATTTAAATCGTATAATAGGTATTAATAAAATGTATCAAGGCGCAGTCGCACGTCCTAAAGCTAAACTTAACGTGCGACTGCGCCTTGATACATTTTATTAATATTATACGATTTAAATTGGTTATAATGAAATACTTCAATTCATGTCTTGTTTTATACTTTTTGGTATCCAAGCAGTCGGGTTTTTTGTTTTTTATAAATTACTTTTTTATTTATTTCCGCGTCGACAGATGTGGTGACCCTTAGTGCTCCGATACGATGCCGTGTACAAATTGATTGCGTATGAATGCCATACCCCTAACAAGTTAGCCCGCTACCATCTTAGACTGTGCCATCACTTAGTGTACGGCCACGAAATGAGCGGCGGCGGGGCGACGAATTATGCCGCAATTTTGTCGTACTCATTTGAAAACTTTATCCACGTTTAAAACCGCAAAATTTGTCTGGCGATTTGCAGGTATAATAATACCTGCAAATAACGTAAACTTATTTATCTACTCCAGCGTACTGTACTATTATATTATTCTGTGCTCCAGCATCGAAAAGTTCCAATTTCGAATTTGACAACTATATCGAATTGAACCCTCTTTCGTGTTTGCTTCTCATAACGATACAGTTCGTTGTATGGGAGCTGTATCGATAAGAGTCGTAGCTGTATCGATATGGTTATCTTCATAAATAGGATACCTATAGCTTAGCGGCTCTGGGTTCTGGCACTTTCCCAACCACAGAGTTCTTAGTATGTAGAGGAGCCATACCTACATCCTGGCGGATGGTGGCACCCGTCATTGAATATGTACATATTATATTTCATCTCCACCTACTCTATACTCTATGTACCCAACCCACTCTATGGTTGGTACTGCCACTCTTACTGCCAATATTAAAAAAAAAATTAGAAAAATTACGCGGTAAACGGATTACTTTTGCAACTTGTGAAATTTGTATTGATTTCAAGCAAAAATGTCTACGTCGGAGATGTCGTCAGAATTTATAAAGTAAAAAATTATAAAGACGTCCTTGTCGTAGATAAAATCTTGTATGCAACTGTACGTAATTAGTCATTTTAATTCTCGTACTATCCTATTTTGATACTCGGCAAGCCTCGTATCAAAAAACAGCACTCGAATTAAAATGACCCTCATTACGATACAGTTGCATAAATAGCTATTATTGAGTAATTTCAATAGAAATTACTCAATAAATACGTGATTAAAATTTCAGATTGCCAAAAGTATATTTTTTGGGAATTTTAGTAAAATATTTTTGAAGAGAAATAACAGCAAACGCTCACAATTTCAGTTTGCCTAATAGACTAAGATACGTATATAACCCCGACCTTCACCGAGCTGTTTAATGGATGAAACCTACTTTTTATTTTTATTTAGTAATAGATTAATACACCTAAAATAGGTTGCCTATCAAAACCCGGTCCAGGCTATTTTTAAATTAATTAATTTTAATTAACTTTTTTTTTCAAGTTTATTGTAGCCAATGATATACCATCGTGTTTGTTATAAAATTACCTATATTTTGATATATAACTCAAGCGGTTCCGATCCGTTAAGTTACCTATGGACTATGGTGGTTGTATGGTAACAATAAATTAACATAGTCCATAGGTAACTTAGGACTATAAAGGGCCTTGCCGAAATTCGTCACTAGCTCTCGTACCACATCGCCGGCGCCCCGCTGTTGCCGTCGCTCGGCCGTCGCCAGTTTCGGTTTGACGCCTTACCATCAAGTGAGACTGCAGCACAGAGTAGGTACGTATATATACTCGTGTGACTGCAGTCAATGGCTTCCTTAACCGGCTTAAGTCCGTCGTTGAAGAGAAGAAGCTGCTCAACGACGAGCAATTCGGCTTTCGGGCCAGACACTCATGCGTTCATCAAGCGCACCGCCTCACGGAACATATCTACACAGGTTTCAATCGCCTTTCTAGAGGCATCCCAACCGGAGTCCTCTTCTTTGACGTAGCGAAAGCGTTCGATAGGGTTTGGCATGCCGGCCTGATTTACAAGCTTCACCACCTCGGCGTACCCTTAAGACTCGTACGTCTGTTACGAGAATTCCTCACAAATCGCACCTTCCGCTATCGGATAGACGGAACCCTTTCTTCCCCCAGACCGATCCGTGCTGGCGTCCCACAGGGCTCAGTACTTTCCCCCCTTCTTTACTCACTATTTACCAGTGACATCCCAGCGTCCCCTCATGTCAGCGTGGCTCAGTACGCGGATGATACCGCCCTATATAGCTCTGCGGCAAACCGCCTCTTTATTAGATCCCGCCTTCAAGCGGCAGTCAGTAGTTTAGGTGACTGGTTCCGGCGTTGGCGAATCGAAGTCAACCCCGAAAAGAGCGCCGCTATGCTCTTCTGTCCCTCCGCTCGCAGGAAGAAGTTAGACCTCCCTGAAATCACCTTATACGGTCGCCCCATCCCCTGGCAAAAGAATGCCAAATACTTAGGTGTAACCTTTGATAGTAAACTCAGCTTTAACACCCACATACGCCGAGTCCGTAACAAGGCTAGCTATGTTTTATTCCGTCTATATCCCATGATTTGCAGCAAAAGCAAAATGTCCCTGCGACACAAAGTCACGCTCAACAAAACGTGTATCCGTCCTATGATGTCCTACGCATGTGTCCTATTCGCACACCTCCCTCACTCTCGATTTAACAGTCTCCAAGTCCTCCAAAACAAGTTCATGCGTATGGCCACGGGATCCCCGTGGTTCGTTCGTAACGTAGACCTCCATAGAGACCTCGAACTCCCCACCATAGCCCAATATTTTAAGCAGCTCTCCAAGAATTACTTTGAGAAGGCAGTCAGACATCCCAACCCCCTTGTAGTTCAGACTGCATCATACACCCCCGACCGAAATGACCCACCAGACAAACGACGTCCTAAACACGTCCTTAACGACCCTGATGACCAAATTACTACCGACAATGCTCCCTACATAGGGCTACACACAAACACCAGCCAAACACAGCGTCTTCGCCGGCGAAGACGAGGACCCCGATATCTTACGTCACCCGTACGTGGTCTTAACCCACGGCCTCGGGGACGTGTGGACTAATCTAGTCCAACCGACCTCCCATTCGTCCCAACGTCATCCTAAGCCGAGGTCCGAGCCTCACAGGAGGCGCCCTTAGGAAGACGTTGCCCCCCCCCCCCCCCCCCCCCGATGTCTTCGAGCCCTAGGGCTCTTTTCTCGGCGACGCCTAGCGCTCGCCCAACCCCCCGGTGACGCTGTAGCGGCCAGTAGGGCTAGCAGCATACTCAATCCGAAAAAAAAAAAAAGTCAATGGCTAAAAGTCAACATTCCCGTGTTCCCGATAACGTACCTAAATACCTACCTATTCGTACCTAAATAGAAGCGTGCGGTCCTACTTACTTACCTAAAACAAAAATAATGTGAATTATTTAAAGTGATCTGTGTAGGTATGCTGTCCCTCAATAGGATTGATAGAATAAATTAGCCTCCATAATAGTTACTTCAATAATACTTGAAATAGCCAGATAAATTTTCCCAATTATTCTGCCAGGATTTTATGTCTAAGTAGTGGACATTTTTCTCCACATTATTTTCTTCCAACTTGAGCAGATAATTTTCAGATATTTCTCTTACATTAAACTTACGAACAAACAAACCTTCACTAATTAGTACCTATTCATTAAAAAAGTTCGTCCCCGGCCACCTGTCCACCTGCCTGGAGCCTGGAGCCTAGACGGATAATCGTACTTAGGTACTTTCAATACAACTTGTACTAATATCCATCCATGGACTGGATTACTTCATCCGCGTGGATATCAAGGCTACTGTCAAGGCTACTCTATCCCGGAAAATTAATTTTTAGCCTCCAGGTCCTCAACTCCTCAACTATATCTATGCCAAAAATCACGTTGATCCGTTCCTACGTCGTGGCGTGATTGAAGGACAAACCAATAAACACACTTTCGCATAATATTAGTATGATTACATCATAAATAAGAACATTAGCTAGTATTAAATTGTACTAAAACCTTTCTTTAATTACATGGATTATGGTAGTGAAAATTCGAGCATTATTATTACCTGTGGCCCCGATGTCATCAAAATTGGTTCATTGCATTCAGAGAAGTTATCTTACCTATAATATCATATAGATACTTAAGCATTTTAATGGATATTGAAATTTACTAGTACTAACATACCTACACTTGTAGGAAATTTTTTTTTATACCCTACAAGTCAGCTCTTGACTGCGATCTCACCTGATGGAAGTGATGATGCAGTCTTACATGGTAGCGGGCTAATCTGTTAAGGGCATGGCAGTTATTATAAACCCATACCCCTTCGGTTTCTACACAGCATCTTACAAAAACGCTTAATCGCTTGGCGGCACGTCTTTGCCGATAGGGTGATAACTAGCCACGGCCGAAGCCTCCCACTAGGCCAGCCCATGGAAAATTAAAAATTATAAATTCACAAATTGACCCTGCCGGGGTTCGAACTAGAGACCTCCGCACGTTAAGACAACAGTGCTCAACACTGCGCTGTGGAGGTCATCAAAAGGCCTCTATACTGCATAATTGCCAATTGCCACTATGTGAATCTGTATATTGAATCCTCGCAGCAAAGGCTCAATCAGATTATTAAATATATTGCATCACCTGTCAATGATTTGGATTTAAGTACTTATATTTCCTACAAATTGTCACTTCTCCCTCCGCTTTGGTGTTGGCTGAATAAGCTTCTATCAGATCATCATCCAAGGATGGGCCGAGGCATAATGAAAGGCAGGTGAACAACTTTATCATTCTATATTATATTATTATGTACACATTTAGTTCGATATAAAATCTGTGAGTTATCAACAAGGAGGGCACCGGGTCTCATTCGTACTTGAGGTAGGGCTTGGCGTCGGGCGGCGCGGGCGGCGGCCACGCGTCCGGCGGCCAGGAGTACACGCGCGGCTCCAGCACGCCCCAGCCCAGCAGCGGGCGCCGCTCGCGCTTGGGCGCCGCCGTGGACACGTTGACCGACACGCCCTTGATGATGTGGTCCTGACCGCACAGCGACTGCGCCACCTCGGGCTCCAGGAACGTCACGAAGCCGAACGCGCGGAACGGCCGCGGCACGAACACGTCCGTCACCTGGCCGAACGCGCCGAAGTAGTCGCGCAGGTCGTCGGCCGACAGGCTCTCGGTGCAGCGGCCCACGAACACCTTGCGCTCGGCCGCCGCGCCGCCGTCCTTGCTGTTGGGGATGCGCACGTCGCACCAGCGCCCGTCGATGAGGTGCCGCCGCCCCAGCGCGCGCAGCTGCGCCTCGTACGCCGCGAACTTCACGAAGCCGAAGCCCTTGGACAGGCCGGTGCGCGCGTCGCGTTTCACCTGCACCATCTGCAGCTCGCCGAACGCCGCGAAGTAGTCGCGCACCGCGTCCTCGCCCGTGCGCCACGGCAGCCCCAGCACGATGAGGTCGGAACAGCGCGGGCGCGGCGCGGCGGGCGCGGCGGCGGCGCGCGCGAACGCGCACCAGTAGCGGTGCGCCGCCCAGCCCTCGGCCGGCGGCAGCACGCGCTCGCCGGCCAGCCGGAGGCCGCGGAGGCGCCCGCCCGCGCGGAACTTGAGCCCGCACGCGCCCGCGAACTGCGCCGCTACCGTGCTCAGCAGCAGCGAGCCGTCCTCCTCCGTGGGCAGCTCGATGGGCTCGTCCTGCTCGCCCTCGCTCACCACCACGTACTCGATCGACATCGCCGAGCGCTTCACCGAACGAGCACGACCGCGAGTGCCGCACCGCACATCTTCGTTTACATTATCGCATTCCCGAGGACGTGTACGAGCCCCGAACGAAACTTTTTACGTTTTCTTTTTCTAAAATTAAATTACATAGACCTGATTAGCACGATTGGTATTTGGTATTCGCATTTCGCGTCGCATGACGTTGACGTATGACGTTGCGTGTCAATGTCACCTTGACCTGAGACAAGTAACATTTTTTTTACACCCTGGATACAAGTCTTTTAAGGCTAACATCGTCGACACCACAGACCACTCGTTCGATGAGTCAATTTGATGTTTGTGGTGACAGATATAATATATAATAAATGTATATAGGAAGGATCCACAGATTTATAATTTCTTTATTATGTCTGTGGAAGGATCCCACTCCCAGTATAAAGTCCCGACTTTCACCGAGTTGGTCAATGGATGAAAAGTGAAAACGTAGACAGAGAAAGATATATGGATGAAAACACCGAGTAGTAAACCTATTGAGAACTAATAGCCACATTTTCGCTTTGATACACATCTCACCACTTTCAGGTGGGGGACGAGGTAATAAAAGCATTTCTTATTGGCTGGCTCAAGGTCAACTTTACAGAGTTATAAGTACAAAGTATAGGTTACCGCGGCACTTGGGCTGTCCGCTGCGCGACCAAAATGTATCGATAAAAATTACCAGTACCTATTGGAAAATCAATACAAATAATTTTATTCAAACAGCAAAATACAACCATATGTATGATTATAGATAATTATCTGATATAATTTTTTTTTTTTAAATTGCCCAAGTACCCAAGTTATACTAAAGAACTTAAGTTTTCAACAACAACTTTTAATCAAATAAATAAACATTTAAGTACAAAAATGTTCCTCTAACCTGTTCTTCTACTTCAGAATTGTTCGGAATTTAATGAAATATAAGTTTATACTCAATAATAAATTAATTTATTGGCATTCAAGTAGTCGAAGGCTATCGATATAATTTATCGATAGTTGCACGGGCTGCACTGGGCTAGCGTGGAAGAGACGGAGATATGTAGAACTACATGTGAAAGACAAAGAAAAACTGAAAGATATCAACGGGTTCCTTTTCATTTTTGTACTTAAATGTTTTTTTGCGTATTGATGATTTTTATTTATTACTAGATGATACCTGCGACTTCGTCCGCGTGGATTATTTTATTTTATTCCCGCGGGAACTCTTCAATTTTCCGGGATAAAAAGCAACCTATGTCCTTCCCCGGGGTACAACCTCTTCCTGTACTAAATTTCATCAAAATCGGTTGAACAGATACATTTTTTTGATTCCCGCGGGAACTCTTCAATTTTCCGGGATAAAATGTAGCCTATGTCCTTCCCCGGGATGTAACCTATCTCTGTACCAAATTTCATCAAAATCGGTTGAGTAGTTGGGCCGTGGAAGCGTAGCAGACAGACAGACAGACAGACAGACAGACAGACGGACAGACAGACAGACACACTTTCGCATTTATAATATTAAGTATGGATTACAAAACTACACTTACTTATGAAATGTTATCCCATCCATTACATAGCTGGAGGTATTGCTTCTATTTCCACGCCATTTAATGCTACAGAGAGGCCTATTTTTTGTTTCTTACTCGATCAATGTCCGAGCACTGTCGAATACGGACTGAGGGCGACTATAGGCACAAAACGTAGCGTTAGTACTGATAGTGCTAACGTTTGGCTGGTGAGGGGGCACGCTATGCTCAGTCAATTGGTTGTATGGTCTGTGGATGAAAAGTATTTTATATCAAATTGAATGAGTTTTTTTTTCAATAAATATATTGAAATATATAAAAAAATATCGCAAATGGGTTGACTAAAAAATTCAGTCCAGAATATGATTATTTACTTAAACATTTCTTTAAACATTTCACTGGTTTGGTTAATAGACAAATTCCATATCAATCGAAAGTATGAAGCCTATAGAATATACAAACGTTAGGTTGACTATTCTTTTCCCGTCACAATTCTTGGGTAGGCAGGTATAGACAGGTAAATCGAGACTAGTAATTTGCACTGGGCCCGTATTCTCTAACTCAGTGACTATCAAAAATGAAAGCCACTGACATATATGTAATATCCATTGAAGGTTTACTATGAAATAATAAGTAACATTTCATAGTTAATGGATATTATATATATGTCAGTGGCTTTCATTTTTGATAGTCACTGAGCTAGAGAATACGGGCCCAGGTCTGGATATTGAATAAAGTTAAAATAAAGATTATTTCATTACGAACACGGTGGTATAGGTCTTTGATTTTATTATATAGGAGTATATATATGAAATCAAAGGGTATATACTAGGCTTTATACTTCGTCCAAGGCTGACTTTAGAGCGAGATGACACTATACAAAAAAAAGTTAAAACCATGCCTAAACTGTCCATGGTTTTGGACATAGATGTAGGAATATATACATGGATCCCGGGCTAAAATAAAAACTGAGTAGGTACATCTATATCGTAAGCCTCCGCCAGACTATGCTCCTCGCGCTGCCGCGTAGCACGTCCTCGCTCTGCCGCGTAGTTGCCCTCTGTGGCTACGTGGTGGCCAGTGGCCACAGACTGTTCTACTCGCGCGATTAATCGCGACGCTCCGCACTAGGTCATTCGCCCTTGCTACACGTCACAACTCACAATGGAGGTTGAAACTGTGGCTGCGTGCGCGCTATGCTTGTTTAGCATAGCTAATTATATATATGTTATTTAAAAAAAATATACGTCGTCGTCCTCGCCAACGGAGATGGTGGGTGACATCAGCTATTCATCAGAATATAACGAGGTAAGTAGGTACCTACAAGCATTCAAATTAGATAGTAAAGGGGTTTTAAAATTTGGTGTGTGTGTCCACCTAGACGCAAATAAGAAATGAGGATGGAAATAAGCTATTTTAATTTTCTATTTTATTTCAATTGGTTTCATTATTTATTATTTTACACTGGATTTTTATCTGAAAATAAAGAATATTATTATTATTAAGCATGGTCGACTGCGGATCACGAGGTCCCGGGTTCAATTCCCGGTCGGGCATAAAAAAAATGTTAGGTATTGGGGTTTTCAGTTATGAAATTTTCAGTGCCAGCCCGGAGTTGGAAGTTGGCAGTGTATCACTCCGTGCCTCGGAGAGAACGTTAAACCGTCGATCCCGGTTATTAACACTAACAGGAGCAGCGTGGTGGTTCTTAGCACTACTTCCCTCTCTCGTATGAGAGTGGAAGTCTGTGACCAGCAGTTGGACGTTAATGGGCTGTAGTGGAATGTAGGATAATACGATTCGCGTCACACGTTTAGACTTGAAAAAACTGGAGACTAAAGTTGAGAAAATTTTATACAGTTACTAGCTGATGCCCGCGACTACGTCAGTGGTTTTTTAGGGTTCCGTACCCAAAGGGTAAAAACGGGACCCTATTACTAAGACTCCGCTGTCTGTCTGTCTGTCTGTCTGTCTGTCTGTCTGTCTGTCTCCAGGCTGTATCTCATAGACCGTGATAGCTAGAAAGCTGAAATTTTCACAAATGATGTATTTCCGTTGCCGCTATAACAACAAATACTAAAAATTAAAGAAATATATATATTAAGGGGGGTCCCCATACAATAAACGTGTTTTTTTCGTATTTTTTTGCTCAATATTAAAAACGTTAACAGGTAGACGGTTCTAATTTTCACAGAATATTAACTTGTATATTACCTTTCAAAATAAATAATTAAATATCAATAAAGTAAATATTAAAGGGGGGCTCCCATACAACAAACGTAATTTTTTGATATTAACAGTAAACCACTACAAACAAAGTTAGTTTTGCGGTTCATTAACAAAGGTAATTATACCTACTTCTTGAGTACGGAACCCTCGGTGCGCGAGTCCGACTCGCACTTGGCCGGTTTTTTTGTTCCTTATCTTCGTTCCTGTGAAGTACTCCCACCATACCTGAGCCCTTTATACAAGGTGTTTGGTAATTAGCTGCAACGCTGAAAGGGTATGCTGTGCATCATATAACATTTTTTTCTTTCTACCATCTAATCTTCAAAATCCATTAGGTCTCCACGACGCTCGAGTACTTCACCATTTAGCATCATTACCTCCCCTACCACAAGAAACCGTGCTGAATTTAGAGATAAAAAGTATCCTATGTCCTAACTCGTAGTATTGTTGCGGCACCACTTCTGGGACCACAACTTATAGGACTGGATGAGTGCCAAAATCAAAGACGTTTCACTATCCAAAATATATTATTCACTTATTACAACTTTTAACGCCGGTGTTACACGTTTGGCGGATATGTTAGCACTGCCCGTCGGTCGCGCGCAGGCGACTATACGTAGTGTCATCCTGTGCTTCGTAAGCACCTTGTATCCCCACAATATTCCCCCCTTTTTCAAAAAAAAAAATGGATGTTACATACATTTTTTTTTGAAAAAGTTACATCAAAAACGGTTCATCGTAAAATAATTAATCACAAGTTAGAGTACATTCAAAATACAATAATACGTCTATGTTAACATAATGTAACATGATACATTTGTTTTGACACGAATCTCGGTCGAGCTCCATTGTCATAACAATTACAAAATAAAATACGCTAACGCAACAAAGATCAGTAGGTACGAACACTGGAATTACCAAAACAAAATGCAATTAGGTAGAAAGGTAAATGTAACAAAAAGCTATATGTATATAGTTATAAGGTAAAATAAATGTATATAAAAAATTTAAAAATAAAATGTATAATAATAAATAATAACTTTATACCTTATCGTTTTATTCAACGCGTTCCTATATTTAGGTTAACACTACTTTCGGGGTAGTTGGCGCCTGTCCCGGAGGTGGTACGCCTTCCACCTTAATAACTGGGATTGTATTGACATTGGTATCAACTTGTTTCTTTAACCAACGTTTGAGATGTCTTCTGCATCGCATTCTAAATCCATAGCAGACGACGATTACCATTAGAACCACAATGATAATTAAAAGAATTTCAAATTCATTGAACTTGTTATCTTTGTCAGTTACAGCTTGAGTTATCACTACATTTTTCTCCTTCCCCTGTTGGTTGCCCATCATTAATTGATGCACTAAACAATCAATGTTGTTAACTTTATGAGAAAAGAAGTATAAACTTCGATAAATACTGCAGGACAGTTCGTAATATAATGTAAATTCTAACTACCTGATGGAATATAAATCATCGATAATTACCTAACCTAATCGATAAAAAGTAGGTTAAATAACATAAAATATGATTGAGTTAAAAAAAAAATTAATATATATTAAGAGAAAATATGCATACCTAATACTAATTATGTATATCGCAATGGCAATTTGCTTGTTCTGCCACTCCGCGTTACTTTGCATTGCATTGGAGGCAAAACAATAGGGTTGTCACTGACCAAGACTTTGTTTTTCTTATTATGTTGTAAAAAATTATTTGGAGCTGAATTATTAACAGGAGTACTTTCTTCCAAGATGTAAGCAGGTTTCAACCGATCAATTGAAATATAAGCTTGACGCTCTGGTAATTGGATCTTGTATACTTTTTCACGCCTACTTATGACCTTATATGGGCCATCATAAGGAGGTAGTAAAGGTTTGCGGACTGCATCGTTCCTAACGAAAACTTTATCACACGTGAGTAAATCCTGGTGTACGAAAAATTTTCGTGAGTCCTTATTCTCCCTGCTAACTGGCTTCAAACTCCTAATAATTGATTGTAGCTTGTTCACGTAACTCTCGCTATCTAAGCTAAAATCTTTACTCTTTTCATAAAATTCACATGGCAATCGTATATTAGTACCATATACCATTTCTGCACTACTAACATTTGTGTCAACCCTAACTGCGGCTCTAAGTCCTAACAATACAGTAGGTAATTCCTCTACCCATGATTTTGAAGTTAATAATCGTGCAGACAATGCCGACTTTAAAGACCTATGCCATCTTTCTACAGCACCATTGCTTTGTGGGTGATAAGCAGTAGTACGTAACTTCTTTATACCTAAAAGCAACATGAGGTGTGAAAATAGGTTACTTTGAAAATTTTTAGCTTGGTCACTTGTTAATCGAAGCGGCGACCCAAAACGAGTTATCCAACCTTCGTAAAATACTTTTGCGACTACTTCAGCTGTCATTTCTTTAATTGGGAAAATTTCCGGCCACCGTGTAAACCGATCTATCATTGTCACGCAATATTTATAACCGTCGGCCGATGTGCTAAGAGGACCTATTATGTCTATGTGAACATGCTCAAACCGACCCGCTGTCTCGTAAGTACCTAAATCCGAGACAGTATGCCGTTGAATCTTAGCACGTTGACAAGCGACGCATGTCTTAGCCCACCTACGTATGTCTTTATTCATTCCCACCCAGAAGTATCTATCACCAACCATTTTATTAGTGGTGCGTATACCCGGGTGACTTAGGTTGTGAATAGCGTTAAAAGCGATGCGTCTGAAACTTTCCGGTAGGTATGGTCGTGCCCTACTTGTTGACGTTTCGCAATCAATGTAATACTCAGTACCTGGCAACATGATACTCGTGAATTGCATATTGCGCTTCAACTCGTGCAACTCCGGGTCATCACTTTGCGCACGTGCAAGTTCTGCGAAATCTATAGACGTGGGACACATTATCTCCTCTACCCGGGATAAAGTATCAGCAACGACGTTATCATTCCCGCTAATATGGCGTATGTCCGTCGTGAATTCGCTAATAAACATGATCTGTCTAGCCCTTCTAGGTAATTCTTTTTCACATCCCATTTTACTGAATGCAAAGGTGAGCGGTTTGTGATCGGTGTACACAATTAAATCACGACCTTCTACTAAGTACCTAAAGTGAGCTATTGCCGAATATACAGCTAAAAGCTCCCTATCATACGTACTATATTTCTTTTGCGCTTCCGATAATTTCTTCGAATAATAAGCAATAGGCTTCCATACATTACCTTCCTTTTGTTGAAGTACAGCGCCTAGACATGAATCTGACGCGTCCGTCATAAGCGCTATAGGTTTGTCAGCTGCTGGATGCGACAGGGTTGCAGCTTGGCTTAGATTCTGCTTGCACTGCTCGAATTGAGCAATTGCGGCGTCCGTCCAAGAAATTTTCGATTTATCATTTTTCTTGGTATTTATCAAGTAGCGATCCAGCTCAGACTGCTGCTTAGCTGCCCCTGGTATGTGAGGTCTATAAAAATTTAACATACCTAGAAATCTTCTGAGTTGGTCTCGTGTAGCTGGCCTCGGAAACTCGACGATGGCTTTGACCTTCTCGTCGAGTGGACGTATGCCTTCCGTCGACACTTCATGACCTAAAAACTCTAGTTTTGTTTGTTCGAAACAGCACTTTGAAATATTAATAGTAATACCGAATTTTTCCAACCTATTAAATACTTCCTCCAGGTGTTTCCTATGCTCCTGGATATTATCACTAGCAATAATTATATCGTCAATATATACGAATAAATAATGTAAATCTGGGAAAACACTATGACACATAAAACGTTGAAAACTTTGTGCTGCGTTTCGCAACCCAAATGGCATGCGAGGAAATTCAAACAAACCGAAAGGTGTTATTACGGCTGTTTTTTCAATATCACTTTCGTTAACGGGTATACAATTATATGCTCTAATTATGTCTAATCGAGAATATACCTTTTTTCCTGCAAGCAAGTAAGTAAAATCACGTAACCTAGGAACGGGATATTTATCAGGCTTAGTGACTGCGTTCAATCGCCTATAATCCCCACAAGGCCTTATCTGGCCGTTCTTTTTAGGAACTATATGCAAAGGACTTGCCCAAGCGCTCTTACTGGGCCTGCAAATTCCCATGTCACACATTACCTTAAATTCCGCCTTAGCTTTACTATACTTATCCGGAGGTAGGGGTCGCGCCCGGCAGTGAACCGGTGGACCATCTGTTTCTATAAAATGACATACACTATGTTTAGGAACCTCCTTAAATGATACTGGTTTTGTAAGTTCCGGATACTTTGATAACAAGTCGTAATGAGGATGATTACAATCAACAGTTTTAATAGAACTTTCCTCAAACTCTGAAATGCATGCTAAAACATTAAGATTTGTTACCTGATCCATTAACTTACGTGCCTTAATATCAACTAAAAGTCCATAGTAACTTAAAAAGTCTGCACCTAAAATGGGTTGTCTTACGTCTGCAATGATAAAGTTCCATCGGTAAGGTCGACGTAATCCTAAATCTAACACCATACACTTAACACCATAAGTTTTGATCTCAGTTCCGTTCGCGGCAAACAACTTATAGTCAGAACATTTAGTAAAACATTTGTTGGACACTGGAACCACTGATACATTCGCGCCGGTATCTACTAGAAACTTAAGCCTAGAACTCACGTCCGTGACACAAAGACGGTAATTCTTCAATGGTTCACAACCTCCCGTCGCTGATTGGACCGCATTTAGTTTCCCTGTTCCGTATTATCTTTCCAGTTGCATGGTTTTACACATCGGTTTGCATTTTTCCGGAAACGATAGTGGAAATAGCACAACCAATTTGGATCCGACTTCCTCCTGTTGGTGCTCGAGCTGCGCGGCCTTGAAAATGCTCTCGATGGAGTTCTCGGGCGACGTTGAAATTTTCCGGGTTTTCTTTGGAAATTTTCCAGCCTGCTCATCCGATCACTTAATTTGCTAATTTCTGCAATAATATTCGGAGAGTCGCCGTTACCTTGTACTGCCGCTACGCCCTGAATGGGACGCGCGTTTTCCGTGACTTTGTCCGCTAAAAGTGCCAGACTTCCTAAATCCTTTGTCTCCGTCACCGCCAGAATCCCTCTAACCCAAGTCGGCAAATGGTTTTGCCAAAGTATGGCTAGGGTCTCGTCGGAAACCTTCCCTGTTGCGAGTTCTTGCATTCGTCGTAGCAATTGGGAGGGTTTCTGCTCTCCTAATTCCATTTCACTTATTAACTTTTGGACCTTCCTAACCTCCGATTCTTCATAAATTACCAAAAGTCGCGCTTTCAATGCCTCATACCGGCCTTTTTCTGGCGGGTTTACTAGGAGGTCAGTTACTTGCTGGATTGCGTCCTTACCCAATTTTGAGATTATAAATTGGAATTTGGCCTCATCCGACATTTTCTGCGGATGAAGGACGACCTCTGCCTGAATAAACCAGTGTCTAGGTAGGTCTTTCCAGAATTCCGGAATGCGGGCGGCCACCGACACGCCAGACAGCTCTGATTTTTCTTCCGCCATTTTTTTTTTGTTTTCCAAGTCCCGTTTTGTCCAATTCACCGTGTTTTTCAGTGTTCGGGGTCACCAATTGTTGCGGCACCACTTCTGGGACCACAACTTATAGGACTGGATGAGTGCCAAAATCAAAGACGTTTCACTATCCAAAATATATTATTCACTTATTACAACTTTTAACGCCGGTGTTACACGTTTGGCGGATATGTTAGCACTGCCCGTCGGTCGCGCGCAGGCGACTATACGTAGTGTCATCCTGTGCTTCGTAAGCACCTTGTATCCCCACAGTATGAACTCAAATCATGCCAAGTTTCATTTGAATTCATTCAGTAGTTTCGGCGTGATGCGCGGCCAAGGTACAGACTGATAAGGGCTCTCCACATTTCCGCATGAATGACGATGTGCATCGCGGCGCGAATCGCGGCAAGAACCTGTCTCGGTTCCACACTCGCAAAGGTTCGCGTCGGGTTCACATTATAGTTCGCGCACTTATATAACAAAGATGGACGCCGAAGTTGCTGTTGCGGGTGCGGGGCTACTTTTTGTAATCTTTCAATTTGTTAAAAAAAATTAATGAGAATAACTATCAATACAAAAAAAGAGAAAATAAGCAAATTAGATGCTTAAAAATTACAATTACAAAAATAACACAACACAGAGGATCATCTGATGATTTGATATTAAGAGTCAAGTGACTTGAGAACCTAGTTCTGCTTGGTAATATTTCAAAAATGAAAGTTCCAGGTCGTTAGACCAATTTACGGCCATTGTAAATGCTCAACAGTTAAATTCACTACATAAATTACACGCGTCCGCTAGCATCACTAGCCTTCAAGCAACAGTCGCATGAGAATGTGGAGCCTAGCTACTTTCGCGGCAAGTTCGCGCGTTGCGAACCCTTTGTCGCGGAACAAAAAACCGACAACAATCGGGGACGAGGCGCGAACGCGGCGCGAAGCCGTGAAGAATACGCGAATCGGTTCCACACTCATGATTCGCGGGTTCTTCGCGGCTTCGCGTGCGATTCGCGCGTGAATTTGGAGAGCGCAGAGTTCCCGCGAGGACCAAAGAACCTTAATCCACGCGGACGAAGTCGCGGGCATCGATAGATTACAGTCTGAAAAAACACAATATAGAAGAAGAAGAAATTTATTCAGTAATGGTGTTACATACTAACATTTTACATATAGTTGTAGGTAGAGGTAGGTGGCGAGTAGCGTGGGACGTAGGCAGAGACGTCGTGTGGCAGCGATACTCGCCATACCCACGCTACCGCGCTACGTCCGCGCCCATCGCTCCCTGTTTTGTCGGTTTTTTGGGCGCGAGTCGAAGGACTGGCATTAGGAACGCGAGAGACCTGCCAGTTGCCACACTGCCGCTAACTCATTCGCGATCGAGCGCTTATAGAAGAAGGACGTCGCAAAAAATCATGCCGTCGCCGCCGCTGCCGACCGACGCGGAATGGAGTAATGAGAAAACGTTAATATTTTTTATTGATTTGTTGGCAGCGGAGCCAGTGATTTGGGATCCAAAGCATCCCCAACACAAACTTAAGCATAAGGTATGTACCTACCTACCGACCGTAAGTAAATTTTACTATCTCTCTTCTTTCGTTACGCTCTTGTCAGAGCGGTCGTGACTCGTGGCCATAATTTTTCAGTCACACGCTTGGCAATCCGTCTCCATTCCTCCCGGACAGCTGCTTTTCTGAATTCTGGAGCACTCATGTAGAGGGACGTCCACTGCAGCCTTTACTTGGTCCGTCCATCTCATAGGCGATCTGCCACGAGGTCTGTTTTTTTATTTTTGTAGTATGTGTAGTACCTTGTTAATTAATATATAATATGTATTTATATAGTTTATATTTTTTAAAGATCCTGTTTTATATGTATACATATATTTAATTAAATATACATAAACAATTGCTTACGATACATATTATGTTTGTTGTTTCTCTTACTTTTGTGATTATTATTTTGTTAAAGATACCTAGAGTGAAATGGAGATTTGTCATTATTGTTTATAAATAGTTTAGGTATAAGTTGGTATAAGTTTATTCCGTTGGCTGTGACGTCACCCGGGTCACAGCTGAAAATCAGCGCCTGGCATTATGCATGCATATGCAGGTATGATGTAGAGCACAAGGCTGAGCTGTACACCCAGTCTGGGTGGTGTCACAAACAAGCATATTCTTATGTACCTACAACTATATGTAAAATGTTAGTCTGTAACACCATTACTGAATAAATTTCTTCTTTTTCTATATTGTGTTTTTTCAGACTATAATCTATCGATGCCCGCGACTTCGTCCGCGTGGATTAAGGTTCTTTGGTCCTCGCGGGAACTCTGCGCTCTCCACATTCACGCGCGAATCGCACGCGAAGCCGCGAAGAACCCGCGAATCATGAGTGTGGAACCGATTCGCGTATTCTTCACGGCTTCGCGCCGCGTTCGCGCCTCGTCCCCGATTGTTGTCGGTTTTTTGTTCCGCGACAAAGGGTTCGCAACGCGCGAACTTGCCGCGAAAGTAGCTAGGCTCCACATTCTCATGCGACTGTTGCTTGAAGGCTAGTGATGCTAGCGGACGCGTGTAATTTATGTAGTGAATTTAACTGTTGAGCATTTACAATGGCCGTAAATTGGTCTAACGACCTGGAACTTTCATTTATGGAATATTACCAAGCAGAACTAGGTTCTCAAGTCACTTGACTCTTAATATCAAATCATCAGATGATCCTCTGTGTTGTGTTATTTTTGTAATTGTAATTTTTAAGCATCTAATTTGCTTATTTTCTCTTTTTTTGTATTGATAGTTATTCTCATTAATTTTTTTTAACAAATTGAAAGATTACAAAAAGTAGCCCCGCACCCGCAACAGCAACTTCGGCGTCCATCTTTGTTATATAAGTGCGCGAACTATAGTGTGAACCCGACGCGAACCTTTGCGAGTGTGGAACCGAGACAGGTTCTTGCCGCGATTCGAGCCGCGATGCACATCGTCATTCATGCGGGAATGTGGAGAGCCCTTATCAGTATGTACCTTGGCCGCGCAACACGCCGAAACTACTGAATGAATTCAAATGAAACTTGGCATGATTTGAGTTCATACTACGAGTTAGGACATAGGATACTTTTTATCTCTAAATTCAGCACGGTTTCTTGTGGTAGGGGAGGTAATGATGCTAAATGGTGAAGTACTCGAGCGTCGTGGAGACCTAATGGATTTTGAAGATTAGATGGCAGAAAGAAAAAAATGTTATATGATGCACAGCATACCCTTTCAGCGTTGCAGCTAATTACCAAACACCTTGTATAAAGGGCTCAGGTATGGTGGGAGTACTTCACAGGAACGAAGCTAAGGAACAAAAAAACCACTGACGTAGTCGCGGGCATCAGCTAGTAACTGTATAAAATTTTCTCAACTTTAGTCTCCAGTTTTTTCAAGTCTAAACGTGTGACGCGAATCGTATTATCCTACATCCCACTACAGCCCATTAACGTCCAACTGCTGGTCACAGACCTCCACTCTCATACGAGAGAGGGAAGTAGTGCTAAGAACCACCACGCTGCTCCTGTTAGTGTTAATAACCGGGATCGACGGTTTAACGTTCTCTCCGAGGCACGGGGTGATACACCGCCAACTTCCAACTCCGGGCTGGCACTGAAAATTTCATAACTGAAAACCCCAATACCTAACATTTTTTTATGCCCGACCGGGAATTGAACCCGGGACCTCGTGATCCGCAGTCGACCATGCTTAATAATAATAATATTCTTTATTTTCAGATAAAAATCCAGTGTAAAATAATAAATAATAAAACCAATTGAAATAAAATAGAAAATTAAAATAGCTTATTTCCATCCTCATTTCTTATTTGCGTCTAGGTGGACACACACACCAAATTTTAAAACCCCTTTACTATCTAATTTGAATGCTTGTAGGTACCTACTTACCTCGTTATATTCTGATGAATAGCTGATGTCACCCACCATCTCCGTTGGCGAGGACGACGACGTATATTTTTTTAAATAACATATATATAATTAGCTATGCTAAACAAGCATAGCGCGCACGCAGCCACAGTTTCAACCTCCATTGTGAGTTGTGACGTGTAGCAAGGGCGAATGACCTTGTGCGGAGCGTCGCGATTAATCGCGCGAGTAGAGCAGTCTGTGGCCACTGGCCACCACGTAGCCACAGAGGGCAACTACGCGGCAGAGCGAGGACGTGCTACGCGGCAGCGCGAGGAGCATAGTCTGGCGGAGGCTTACGATATAGATGTACCTACTCAGTTTTTATTTTAGCCCGGGATCCATGTATATATTCCTACATCCATGTCCAAAACCATGGACAGTTTAGGCATGGTTTTAACTTTTTTTTGTATAGTGTCATCTCGCTCTAAAGTCAGCCTTGGACGAAGTATAAAGCCCATTTTACACGAGATCAGAGCAGCTACGAGAAGCCACTAACCAAATTAAGGAAGAAGATGCATAATAGTAAGCAGAACCGTACTTAGCAGTACGGTTCTGCTATCGGTTATGCTAGCCCATATCGCACGTTTTGGAGCGGAACCGTCTGTTTTCAGTTATTCCAGAACGTTGCTCACTGAATAGCAAGCATTGGCAAAGTTGGTACTTGGCACCCTATCGCTGCTCTGCCTTCGTGAGAAACGCGCATTTGCAACGGCAATCATCGAAATAAAATATAAAATTAAACGTAGTCCAGCTAGTAATTGAGGCACCACGCTTCACTCTTCATTAAGTATAATTTATTTTAATTTTCGCAGTCTCCTTATGTAAGAAGGTACATAATATTTACATGTTCGATTTTATTTACAAACATTCACTAATCTACAAATTACTATAATTATTATTAATGAAATGTCTTCAACTCAAAAGACCTAATAGTTTCACATCAACGTAGATACTTCGCGGCCCAATCAACTTTTTGCACCCCGCTACCCACCGTAGTCGCTTCTGAAACAAAGGCATACGTTAATAATTCTATGGTACTAACTACTTGGCTTTAAAAGTGTCGCATTATGTATCGTACCTTACAACTTACATAAGTCAGGCGGTTTAGACACCCCTACGAGTGGGGAAACTTATATTGGCTGGTGGATATTTTTAAAGGTATTTTTGCTTTAGTTAATGGAAAACGAGATATTAAACCACTAGGTACACTATTGTCATCTTATAATGAAATATCTACCTTGATGAGAGTGCAAGGTCAGCGGGTGGAACAGTGTGGTGTCGATCCTCGCGCCCGCCACGTAGCGCGCGGCGCCCAGGTACGCGGCGGCCGCGTGCGCGCCGAGCGCGGGCGCCGGGCGTGGCGCCGGCCGCGCGCCCGCCAGCGTCGCCAGCACGCTGCGGCCGCGCGCCACGCTGCCGCCCGCGCGCGAGCGCCGCGCCGACGTCACCACCTCGCCTCTGCGAACAGCGGCGGGTACCGGTTCAGAGAAGGAGGTTACTTTCCAGGAGTTAAATAACAGAGCTCACGTCTCGATGGGTGTAGCAAAAACAATACATTTATCAAGTCGCACATTATTATCATGGAATCGCGTTTCACTGCAGGCTAGAAGTCGCCAACATGAACAGTTTTTCATGCCATTAAGAATAAAAAAAGAATATCAGACAGACCAATCGATCGATTCATTCAACATACCCCAGGATGTCAGCGAAGCGATCGCGCAGCGGGCTGGCCGCCACCGGCTGCAAGTTCGTCGGCGCGGGCATTGTCTGTGTCGGAGGGGCGTTTTCAATTTCTGCACGGGTACTACTCCTTTGAAAATAGAGAAAGCGAAACTTAATGATTAAGGAAATGCATCTCAGCAAATAAATACGTGTAACGAGACAGAGAGAGACGTTTACGTCATTTGAAGAAGTCTACTGACCGTCTCGGCCGCGACGCCGGCGGCGGAACGACAAGTGCGGCGCCGACGGCGAAATATGGGAACCTGAAAAGATAAAGGACATAAAATACATTAACATGCTGCTTTATGCGATGCTGTGTGTATGGTGGGATTGGAAGGGCATCGTTCATTATGAGTTTTTACCACCGGGCAAAACCATCGATTCGGATCTCTAAAGTCTACCAACAACTTATGAGGCTCAAGCAAGAATTTGAGAAAAAAAACGGCCGGAATTGATCAACAGAAAAGGAGTGGTCTTTCATCATGATAACGCCAAACCACACACATCTTTAGCCACTCAGCAAAAATTTAAAGAGCTTGGTTGGGAAGGGTTTACATACTTATAGTCGTAACCTTGCAAGGTTAGGACTAACTATATATATATAGTGGATGCATAAACACCTCAGATTTTCACCTTTTCGGTCTCTTCAGAATTCTTTGGGTAGTGTTAGGTTAACATCAAGAGAGGACTGTCAAAACTACTTGTCGCATTTTTTGATCAAAAATCCCAAGATTTCTACAGCAACGGGATTATGTTACTACCCACAAGATGGCAACAATTTATCGAACGGAATGGCACATACCTATACATATCTTCTATATATATAAAATTCAAAGTCCTGACTGACTGACTGACTTATATATCAACGCACAGCCTAAACCGCTGGTCCTAGAGACATGAAATTTGGAGGGTGTATTTTTTGTAAAGAGTAGGTATCCACTAAGAAAGGATTTTTCGAAATTCCACCCCCAAAGGGGTAAAATAGGGGTTGAAAGTTTGTATGAAAGTCCGTCATTTTTCAAGTTATATCCATGAGATTTGGTATTTGAGCTACCGGTTCAAAATGAAGAAATACGTGTTTCGCCATTTTTGAAAATTCTACCCCCAAAGGGCTGAAATAGGGGGTGAAAGTTTGTATGAAAGTCTTTTATTTTACAAGTTATTTTTCAAGTTATATCTACGAAACTTGGTATTTTGGTTTTCGGTAAAAAAATAAGAAGGACGAGGGTAACAATTTTTGAAAATTTCACCCCCAAAGGGATTAAATAGGGGTTGAAAGTTTTATGAAATTCCGTCGTTTTTCAAGCTATAGCCATGAAACTTGGTATTTGGGCTTCCGGTTAAAAAGGATGAAATACGGATTTCACAATTCATAAAATTTCTATCCTCAAGAAAGTCAAATAGGGAGTTTGTCCTTCAATCACACCGCAACAGAGCAACGGATCGGCGTGATTTTTTGCATGGGTATTGGGTATAGTTGAATACCTGGAGAGTGACATAGGCTTCTTTTTATACCGGAAAAGTAAGCAGTGCCTGTGGGAATTAAAAAACTTATGTCACGCGGACGAAGTCGCGGGCGTCAGCTAGTATTATAATAAAATTAAATATTGTAATTAAAGTTTAAAAAAAAGTCTTGAATTTGTATATAAAATACGAAGAAACTTTTTCCCCGACCTTATATTATGTAAATTAAATAAAACGGTCAAGTCAGTCTCGCTCACAAAGGATGGGCTCGTGGGAAGTATCCTATAAATATAGGTTTTGATTTATTGGCGAGTGTCAAAATATGCGGCGAAACCGGGTGTATCTAGATTCGGGAAAAGCTTGATTTTATACAGCTCCAAGGGGCCGTAGGCCTAAGTATTTGATATTAATCTCAACTTGATACCTCCACGCGTTACTGAGAAAAAGGTGGTTGACAGACAGAAAGACAGACTCAATTCGTTTTAAGATTAAATTTCGAAAATTAGATGTTTCTATTATCAATAAAGGTGCATAGGGTATCAGGACAGCGGCGGCGCGGTTGCGCACCTCAGAGCCTGCGGCGCGGTGGGGCGCTCTTGCGGCGGGAAGCGCAGCAGCGCGGCCAGCAGAGCGCGCGCGGGCGTGCCGGCGCCAGGAACGGCGCGCGCCAGCGGCACGCCCACGCCGCGCGGGAAGCGGAAGCGCAGCGCGTCAGCCAGCGCGTGCCCCTCGGGCCACTGGTCACGCGTGGGCGCGCCCAGCAGCGCACAGATGCGGTGCAGCTGGTCGATCTCCGAGTTGCCGGGGAACAGCGGGCGGCGCGTGTACAGCTCGGCGGCGATGCAGCCCAGCGCCCACAGGTCGATGGGCGCGCCGTAGACGGCGGCGCGCAGCAGCACCTCGGGTGCGCGGTACCAGCGCGTGGACACGTAGTCCGTGTAGGGCGGGCGCGAGCGCGTCTCGCGCGCCAGCCCCAGGTCGGCGATCTTGACTAGCTCGGGCCCGCAGCAGAGCAGGTTCTCGGGCTTGAGGTCGCGGTGGAAGAAGCCGTGGCGGTGCATGTGCGCGAGCCCCTGCAGCACCTGGTAGAGCACGTTGCGCAGCGCGGGCTCGGGCAGCGGCCGCTCGGCGTCGCGGATCAGCTGGTACAGGTTGCCGCGCATGTACTCGAACACGAAGTACAGCGTGTCGTTCTCGCGGATCACCTCGCGCAGCTTCACGATGTTGGCGTGGTTCAGCTTCTTGAGCGACTTCACCTCGCGCAGGCTCATGGCCTCGTCCCACGAGTAGTACTTGCGCTTCATGCGCTTGATGGCCACCTTCTCGCCCGTGTCGCGGCGCTGCGCGAGCGCCACCGAGCCGTACGTGCCGTCGCCGAGCTGCTGCAGCACCACGTAGCGGTTCATGGTGCCGCTCAGCCTCAGCGCTGCCCGTGCGCCCACCGGCTGTTCCAAATACCGACGAACTGTGCCACGTTTGTCATCTTATTCTTTTTTTAACAAATATTAAATCACTGCTAAAATATCGAATATATTATTATTCGTATAAAATTCGAAAGGTGTTTTCAATTTCATTGGTTTGACTTTGTTAACCAAATTTTTTTCATGGAATTACCATGGTAACCGAAATACAAACGCATAGTGGTGGAAACTCAGGTATGTATATTTATACATGTACTTACTCTGAGACATATATAGAGTTGGATGATCCTGATACTCAGAGTCAAAAACCCAAAGAAAAACCCATCGAAAACCAAATAATCTATAGCAAACTATGAGGTCCGACTTTTCTTCCTGATCGGGTAGTCGAAGCGGGCACCTTTATTTTTTGGTCGGCGGGCACCTTGAACACGTCAGAATAAGATATCAGTCTACGTTGAACACTTTGGCACCTTTGTACAATCTAGATTTTATCAAAGAAATAAATAATAATAGGAAGATTTATAAACATCAATAGAATAAGTAAATGTGCTAAAATATTTTAAAGGTGCTAGAACCGAGAGCCGTAAAGTCAGATTTAGAAAAGAAAAAGAACCTCACACAGCGATGGACTTGAAACATTGCTTGAATGAGCTAGGTACAGATTTCTTCAGTTTTGTTTTTTGCTGTGGTTTTTTGATCTTGTCAATCGTAGACAGAGAGAGGTATATAGACCAAGCATAGAATAATTAACCTCTAGAATCAAGGCCAGCCTTTAACCGAAAGGGATAGGTAATAACTTGAAACACCTCCCAAACGTCTTATTTTGTCTAGCACAATAGTATGCAATGAGCATAAAACCCGTGACACGCAGAAAGGGATAGAATAAAACATATTTTTTTCTCATTCTATCTTGTGTAACATCCCAACACTGCATCTCTTTCATGTGGGAGTGAAAAGGAGACATTACTTGGTCCTTTGATTAGATAACATCAAAGACTTGGTCTATATACCTCTCTCAGTCTACGAGACCAAGCCATATCTCCTTTGCACTCCCACATGAAAGAGATGCAGTGTTGGGATGTTACACTGTGCCGGGGTGGAATTAATAATTTAAAATAAAAAAAGAGATGAAATTAAAATGCAAAAGAAAAACTGTGAAATCGTTTATTTGCGGAACTCTAAAAATGGGCACAGAGATACCGCGACTATGCTCAACGAGTAGGCACACAAATTTGTAGGGTCGTGGTGTAACGTGATGTCTGCTTTGACCTCGGTGGTAGTTAAGTACTCTCCTGGGTGATTGGCCGCGATGGTGAAGGTCGGCCCGGAGGTAAGGAGCGCAGCAGATGGTCAACGTTGGGATCCCGAACGGTGCTGGTATGACGTGGCTGGATGGTAAAGGTGCACGTCGTTGAAGTGCGAACCTTGCTCCTGGAATTGATAACCAAACTAGTTATCGTCTGGTATATCAAATTGAAAATTCCATTCTGGATCCGGCCCTGGCCTGTGTAGACCACGGGAGTTAAGTACTTTGGCGTGATAGAATTGTCGGTGTGGTAGATCCAGAACGCAGTTTACAATAAGTGTGAATTAATGCTTGGCTGAAGGCCCAAAAAATATGATAAGAAAAGATAAAATTAACTAATGAAACAAAAAAGAGGGTGTTTTAAAAAATAAAAAGATGATGCAATTTAATGGAAAGTTACGAACGAATTTTGATAAAACTATTTAAAAAATACTAAAACAAAGATTGCAATGGACAATTGAAATAATGATTTTACTAATTACCGAAATAAATTGACTAAAAAAAGTATAAAAAACTACGAACAATGAAAATGAAAATGAATACGATTTACGTGTTTTAGGTAGGTACCATTCAAAACCTACCCTAATGCGGGAGGATTGTTGCACTACATTTTAAATACTATTTAAACATTAAAAATCGCATTTTGGAACCCAACTAGTGCGCTGAGACGCGACAAAAAGCATCACGCCCGATGCTAGAAGCGCACCGGGCCTGAATGAGCTCCGGTATATACACTGTAGTCTTTGTGAATGAGTCAGGTTAGAACAATTCGCCAACTTCAAGCCGCGGGTTCCGTCTATTGCTAATATCAGACGCTAGCAAAGTCGCGTTCGGAAATTGGTTGTAAATATACTTACTTATGTATGTTAGTATATAAATAATAAATATAATTTTAATAAAAACATGGCTTTAAATGGTAAAAAAAATACATTATAAATAAATAATACTTAAATATGTAACGCTTCGTTACAACACAAGATAGAATGAAAAAAAAATATTTTTTTCTATCCCTTTCTGCGTGTAACGCAGACAGAGTACACAGAGTACTTTGTCTATTTAATTTTATAACACAGACAACTGACAAGTAAGTAGTAACACAAAAGCATAGAGTAAGTATTAAATCCACAAAAGAAAAATAATATTATAATTTCTGAAAGTAAACTTAATTTAAAGACAGTTGTATCATGTATGTTTGCTGTTTTACACTACAGCTGCTGTAGTGTAAAACAGCTGGTTGAAGGAGCTGTCCCAGCATGGGTCGGAGTCGGACTGAGTGCGAGTGCTGAGTGCTGACTGCTGACCGAGCAGCGAGCGCAGCGGCAGTGGAGATGAGCGGCGCGCTGACGCGCTGTAGGGTGAGCTCGGAGCAACTGCACGTGCTGCTGTCGTTCATGGAAGAGCACCGCGACTTCGCGGCCGGCAAGCAGTCCGTGTACTCGCGCTTCAGCGCCTGCAAGCTGTGGCGGCTGCTCGCCGAGCGCCTCAACGCAGCGGCCGACGACGCGCAAGGCGCGCACAAGTCGCCCGACAAGTGGTGCCGGGTGAGTGCCTGATCTGAACACCTAGTGCAAATAGTGGTAGATTCTCGCGATTTATCATAAGTGGCACAAGTTGTCATTTATGGAATAAATCCTTTTATTTCTTTTTTAAATCATATTTGTATGTGAAGACACTGGAAAGTTTATAAGTAGTTTATGCAATCAGGCTTTTGCAGAGAATCTTTAATCAGAATAGAATAAATCAGTCAAACTATATTCTACCAGATTATTTTATTGTATGTTTCAGTATTGGGCAGACATTAAGTACAGAGCCCGCAAGAAGTGGGCCGCTGGGGAGCCCCTGGGGGACCTGTCCAGTGTGGAGGAGAGGCTGCAGAGCATACTCGGCACCAGAACAAGTGATCGTGAGTATTTATATGGTTTGAAAATTGGCTATAGGATCCCTAGCTCCAAATAATATATTATAGAGAATAATTACTGATGATAATTTACTTTACTAACATTTGCCAATTATTTATTAAAGAAGACTTGAGCTAATGATTAGGGATGTTATGGAAGTGAAATTTCAGATGTGATTTGAATAATTTATACCAGTTTGAGATACATACATATTTCCCCGTGTCAGGACACAGGTTACTGGTGCCCCGGCAGCCTACCCCCCCCGAACCTACCTGTAGCTTTACGATATCCCCTATGGAGAGATGTCTTAGGTCTTCTTCACTGATCCTATCCTTGCCGATTAATTCCCACCTTACCAATGAGTACATGGGGCACTCAGCTATGAAGTGAAAGCTGGTCTCTTCCTCGCCACACTCTGGACATGATGGGTCATCTTCTAATCTCATTATTGTGAGATGTCTATTTAGCAGACAGTGCCCCGTTGTTATGCCTGCTATAAGTGCTATGTTGTTTCTACTTTGTGACATAAGTTGTTTTGTCTTCTTTTTATCGAATGATTTCAAGAACAACTTCGATTGCCTATATTGTGTAGAGTTGTTCCATCTTGAATTCGATTCTCTTTTTATAATTCCTTCAAATACTTTCTTAGTAATCGAGTATGGAATGGGTAAGCAAGGTTCAGGGCCACAAAATGGAGTGCTTGCTCCCATTCTAGCTAATTCATCTGCTTTTTCATTTCCTTCGTTTCCTTGGTGTCCAGGAACCCAGGAAATTGTGACTTTTGTCCTTTCAGCTAGTGAGTTCAAGATACGTTTGCATTCTTTCACTAGAGCTGATGTGGTATCCTTCCTTTCTAATGCTCTGAGAGCAGCCTGACTGTCACTATATATGATAACTTCTTTGGTTTCTATACTTACAGTATCCATCAGGCCGAAAGCACACTCGATGATCGCATACATTTCGGCCTGAAATATACTTGCAAATTTACCTAGGGAAATTACTTGTTCTTTGTCAGGATTGGTGCTGTAGAAGATTCCAGCACCACTGAGCTTAGTTGATTCCCGCCTTGATCCGTCCGTGTAACAGATAATCGTACCTTTGTTGGCGGTTTCGAACTTCCATGTCTCCTTTGAACCTATGTGCACTCTGTATTTCTTGTCGAAGATACGCTGCCTTTTGATAAAGTCATTGTGTGTGATTATCATTGACAGCTTATCTCCATATATGCTCTTAACATCAGTATGTCCTTTGTCCATAAAATTGCCTTTCCACTGCTTAGACATTTTCATTCTATACCAGTGTTCCAGTGCTTTTTTCTTGGCTTCGAGGTCCAAAGGATATAGTCCTAGAAGAACCTCTAAAGCTGCGGATGGAGTGGTTCGTATAGCCCCAGAGATCATCAGCATAGCCATTCTTTGGACTCTCGTCAGCTCTTTGCTAATTGTTTTTATTGTTGCTTTATGCCACCAAACAATTGCTCCGTACAGAATTCTGGGTAGTATGATGGCCGTATATATCCATTTCACTATGTACGGTTTCATGCCCCATGTTCTGCCCACCGCTCTTTTACATTGAAGAAGGGCTATTTTAGCTCTGGAGCATTGTTCAGCTATGTGGGTTCTAAATCTAAGCGTGCTGTCTAGCACAACTCCTAAATATTTAATTTCTTTAATTAGTTCAACCTCAACACCTTCAAATACAATTGGTATTAAATGTGTTGTTTTCCTTTTCTTGGTAAAAAGAACTAGTTTGGTTTTCGAGGGATTCAGGTTAAGTCCTTTCTCTCGACACCATTTAATAGTAGTTTTAATACCAGTGCTCATAATGTTTCTAACTGTGTTCAGATCCTTGCCAGTTACTAGGAGCACACCGTCATCGGAGTATGCTTGCATATAAATCTTCATGTCATTGATGTTTGCTACCAATGAATCTAATAGGAGACACCATAGCAGTGGCTATAGGCAACCTCCTTGTGGGAAGCCTCTGGTGGATTTTATGGTGTATTCCTCTCCACCTAGTTCAGATGATATCGAGCGGTGCTGCAGCATGTTCATAATCCAATTCTCTACAGCATGCCCTATACCGTCCTACCTATATAAAAAATAATTTACAATGACATTAATTTGTAGAATACATAAGTAACAGCTGTCCTTAGCATTGCTGGAGCGAGTCAAATCCATGCTCCTTTGTCATTTACGTAATCTTCAACAGTATAATAAGCTTTTTTCAGGAGCATACTTTTAATGGACTTCTTAAACTTGTGTAAAGGCAAGTTTAACGGGCCGGCAGAGGGCGAATTGCCCATACAAACGTAATACCAAAATAATTTGTAATTCGAGAATATTTCCACCATATTATGCGCTTATTAAGATTGAACTTGTATTTATCTAGGTCCCTGGATAATATACTTTCCCAAAATTAAATGTAAGCACATTGCGTTTCGCATGTTTTTACGACATAAATGACATATTTTCACCTTATTTGTTTCATATTAAAACCGACGATATCTCACGTACTAGTTGATCAGGAACATAGCCTATATTGTCAAGTTACAGAATAACAACACGAAGTTAAAAACACAACAATTTTTCATTCATCATTTTTGGTATTCACAGAACAAGACCAAAATGTATAACAAACTCTGTACGCTCATATTGCTATCGCGCTTGCACGCGATCGTGTGTCATCAACCAAATAGAGATAGCAATATACCGGCAAATTTATATTTGCGGTTCGAATAGAAGTTGCGGGCGCGGCTCCCCGGCCTCTTAAGATAGGTTGTGGAATTTTGTTATAAAATAGAATGCTCAAACGCGTAAAAGCTTTTGGCAACTTTTTAAGTGAAGTATTTACTTCGAACAGCTCCGACCCAGCCACTGACAGAGAAGTCGACGACTTCTTAGAAACAGATCTACAACTCAGCCCACCACTAAAATGTTGTACGCCTAAAGAGGTCCACAAAGTTATAAAAGAACTGGATCTCAAGAAAGTCCCAGGATATTGCCTAATAACGGCTGAAGTTCTACAACTTCCAAGAAAAGCAATTGTTTTCGTGACGCAACTTTTTAATGGGATCTTGAGAACGTCACACTACTCAAATGTCTGGAAGGTATCGGAGGTAATAATGGTTCCAAAACCCGGTAAACCACCGCATCTGGTATCATCTTATAGACCAATCAGTGTGCTGCCAACATTGTCCAAAGTATTTGAAAAGATAACCTTGGTTAGACTTAAATCCATCCTTAATGAACTAGAAATAATCCCTCAACATCAGTTTGGATTTAGAAGTGGTCATTCAACTGTTGAGCAAGTCCACAGAGTGATAAATAAGATAAGAAATGCTTTGGAAAACAAAGAGTATTGCTCCGCTGTATTTCTGGACGTCCAACAGGCTTTTGATAAGGTCTGGCATAACGGTTTGCTCTTTAAGGCGAAGAGTCATCTTCCACATAACCTTTTAATGCTCTTGAAATCATACCTGCATCAAAGAATATTCCAAGTTAAAATGAATGATACTTACTCAGACTTCCATGACATAAAATCGGGGGTACCCCAAGGCTCTGTTCTGGGACCAACATTATACCGCTTATATACTGCTGACATTCCCATCTCGAACGATGTACTAACCGCTACATTTGGTGATGATACTGCAGCACTGTGCAATAAAAAGGACTCAAGCACAGCATCAGAAATATTGCAAAACCACCTGAACAAGATAGATGAATGGATGACTAAATGGCGCATAAAAGCTAGCTCGACGAAGTCGACGCATGTGACTTATTACCTTACGAAAAGACATCTGTTTCCCAGTCAGACTTGGTCAAGATACAATACCTCATAGAGAGTCGGCAAAATATCTCGGGATGTACTTAGATAAAAAACAAACATGGAAGACTCACATAATGAAAAAACGCGACGAACTAAATCTAATTTTTAGGAAGCTCAACTGGCTTATGGGACGCCATTCGCGTGTTTCTCTAATTAACAACGCCATGGAAACTCATAAAATCTGCTCATAGCTCTCGCAGTTGATCGCATGATAGAGGGGATATTAAAAAAAAAAATAGAATGCTCATTCCCACAAACGACCTCCGGACCTTCTTGAGGTGAAGTGATGGAGTCACGAGCTTATGGCGGCCTCTAGTTTGCCTATCATGCAGATCGCATATTTTTTTTGTAATTGTGAATGTGCTGTTTTACGCAGATTAAATTACTATAAATATATTGCGAGGCAAGAATACCTATTTCCTTAAATTTGTCTCCAAGGGATTCGCGTGGTTTTAAATTATAAATTGCATGTATTGCCCTTTTTTGTAATACAAATTTTTTTTGAATATCTGCCGCTTTACCACATAGTAAGATTCCGTAAGACATAATACTATGAAAGTAAGCAAAATATCATTCCAAAATTATTGGAAACTTGTATTGGATCGGCTACAGTTATTTTAATTTCGGGTATCCAATACAGTTACGGAGCTCCATAACATCCCTGCTTATGATGAATCACTAGATAATTCATAGTTAGCATTTGACTGCGATTTCACATGATAGTAAGTAACCATCTCCTTGCAGGTTAACATGCATATGATAGCACGTTAACCTTAAGGAGAAAGGAAGTTTTCTGCATGGGGCAGTCTAATAAAACAAAAAGATTTGAGGGAATATATTTATACAAAGTTGTTCCTAAAACTTAGTTTTACAAATCAAGTTTTGCATTAGCACTGCAATATCACATCCTGCCACTGCAGGTCGCGGCCGCGGCTATATCTGTTGCGTGTTACTTTATTTCTATGATATCTTCTAATATATTCGTCTAAATTAAATGGTGTGATGGGCCAAATTTGGTCTATATTAAATACTTGACATGACCAACAATCTTATTTTCGAAAGTAAAGCTTTGTTTTAGATCAAATTTGAAAGCATAAAATGGTTATTGTGAGTTTGGGTAACGTGGACTTTTAGAACTTTTTGAGAAGAACAATTTCACTATATATTGTTTTCGTGTAACTACTATTTACACAGCGCATGCCACGGAAGCTTTCAGATGAGACGATTTAAATCTTAATTCACTATTGAAATTTTCAAAGGGATCTCTAATTTTTTGAAATTAAAATGTTACTCTCTGATAAAGTAGCTTTCTAGTAGTAGTGAAAGAATTTTTAAATTCAGTTGAGAAGTTTTTGAGTTTTCCATTACAAGCAAAGAAATCTTTCCTCTTTATATTAGTTTAGAAGTGCAAAAATTTGTTTGTTAAGCCAAAGTCAAAATAACGTTTATTCAATTTAGGTAGGTATACTACACTTATTGACGTCGAGTTTTTTATAATATATAATGGTGATAATCAGTAACGGTATCTTAAAACTAAAGCTACGTTAGTGTGAAATATTTATGCCACAGTTAAATGATTTACCATCATCAGTGATTGGTGAACTTAAAGCCTTGTATTCACTGGAAACTTTCCCGTGACAAGTGTCACTTGAGATATTTGTCTCACAATATGAGTCACTATAAAGTGTTCATGTAAACGAGGCTTAAATTAAATTGAACTGGTAGTAATAGGGGTTAAAGTATGAAATTGCCGTTTTATTGTAATAGGTACTTCGAATTGACATAGAACCTTAATGGTTTGAGATTTTTGAGTGAAACTTTTTTCACATGGTACCTATGTAGTTCTTCTTTTAAAAAATGTGCAACATTCTATTATCGACTTTGTTGTTTTTTTTTTATTCAGTTTAAACAAGAAAGATGAATACTTCTAAAATTCGAGTGATTTTTAAACAAGAGTTCCGACGCGGAACTAACGCGGCAGAAACAGCTCGCAATATCAATGTTGCGTTTGGAGAGGGTCGAGGGGGCTGCTAATGAATGCACCGTGCGATTTTGGTTTAAACGCTTTCGTGATGGAAACTTTGATTTGAAGAACGAACCACGTGGCAGACCGCCTACACAGGTGAATAACAATGAATTGAAAGAGATGGTGGAAGCCGATCCGAGCCAAACTACCCAGGAATTAGCGGCATGGTAGAAAGAAACGCGTATTGAAACTTGTGTTGCCGTGTTTAATCGATACAGAAATGAAGGAATATTGGATCAAATTGTGACATGTGACGAAAAGTGGATTCTTTACAATAACCGTAAGCGAAAAATGCAATGGCTGACCCCAGGTCAAACGCCGCAACAGTGTCCTAAAGCAAAGCTTACCAATAAAAAGGTAATGGTAACTGTTTGGTGGTCTCAGCATGGTGTTATTCACTATAGCTTTCTCCGATCTGGTCAAGCATTAACGGCAGATGTCTACTGTGCCGAACTCCGAACAATGATAGCAAAACTCGTGAAACAGCCCCAACTCATGATTCGATCTTCACCATTACTGCTCCATGATAACGCGAGACCTCATACAGCACGAAAAACCGTTTTAACTCTACAGGAACTGCAATTAGAAACCATTCGTCACCTGTATTCGCCAGACCTTGCTCCAACGGACTACCATTTTTTTCGTGATTTGGACAATTTTCTACGTGATAAAAAGTTTTCTTCTCAAGAAGCAGTACAAAATGCTTTCACACAGTTTGTCGATCACCAGAGTTCTATCGCAAAGGCATAAATGACCTTCCTATTAGATGGCAGCAATGTATAGATAATAATGGTAATTATTTTGATTAAATAAATATGTTAAATTAAAAAAAACGCATTTCAATTTTTCAGTACAAATCGGCAATTTCATACTTTAACCCCTAATATTAAATCTATTTATATCCTTTTCTGCATCATGCAGCGGCGGGCGGCGCGCGCGGGGCGGGCGGGGCGGGCGGCGGGGCGCTGTCGGACGACGACATGTTCTCCGAGCAGGAGTGCGGCGGGGCGGGCGGCGCGGGCGCGGGCGCGGGGGCGGGGGCGGGCGACGCGCCGCGCCTCGCCACCGAGGAGCTGCTGGCCGAGGCGGCCATGCGCAGCGCGCTCGCCGCCGAGAAGCAGGCCGAGGCCGTGGCGCAGGGCGTGGAGCTGCTGCGCGACCTGCTGGCGCTGCTGCGCGAGCGCGCGCCCGCCCCCGCGCCGCCCGACCACGCGCTCGCCGCCATGCACCACCACCGGCTGTAGGTCACAGGCGCAGCGCGTGCGGCAGCGCGCTGGCGGGCGTGGCGGCGCTCAGGCCGAGGCGCGCCGCCACCTCGCCGTACACGGGGTCGGCGAGCGCGCGCGCGCGCGCCGCGCCGTGGCGCAGCACGTCGCGCAGGTGCGCGGGCCGCGCGAGCAGCGCGCGCTGGCGCTCGCGCACGGGCGCCAGCGCGGCGCACAGCGCGTCGGCCACCACGCGCTTGTACTGCGCCGTGCTGAGCCCGCGCGCCTCCTCCACGGCCTCCTCGGGCAGCAGGTCGGCCGCCAGGCAGTGCAGCGTCACCAGGTTGGACACGCCGGGCCGCGTCGCCGGCTCGAAGCTCACCTGCCGACGCGACACCGCTGTTGTTATCAGTGTGGACTGAGAAGCACAATTGTGATTATATCTTGGTTATGACACCAATAATATAGGAGTACAGAATATACATTTTTTTACTTCGAATGAGCCCCTGCGAGTTCAGTTGTCATTTGTCAAAAATTTCACCTCACACTTACACTTCATTGAGGTGCCAGCGGAGAGTGAATTGCCCATACAAACGTAATACCAAAATTATTTGTAATTCGAGAATATTTCCACCATATTATGTGATTATTAAGATTGAACTTGTATTTATCTAAAGTCCCTGGATAATTATTATTTTTTCAAATTTCTTTCCCAAAATTAAATGTAAGCACATTGCGTTTTGCATGTTTTTACGATATAAATGACATGTTTTCTCCTTATTTGTTTCATATTAAAACCAACGATATCTCACGTACTACAATTACATAGCCTTTACTGTCAAGTTACAGAATAACAACACGGAGTTAAAATCACAACAATTTTTTCATTCATCATTTTTGGTATTCACGGAACAAGACCATAATGCACAACAAATTCTGTACATATGCTCATATTGCTATCGCGCTTTCACGCGATCATGTGTCATCAGCCAAATAGAGATATTCATAATTCATAATTTTTATTTTGCCAAATTGTGGGTAACAACAGTTGTTATCTTATAATTATAAGTCCCGTTCACAATTTACTGCTAGTGGCAGTGTGCAAAAATATAGATACATGTACATCCTTAAATGAAGTTACATTTTTTAAATCAATTATTTATTATTTTTTATAGCAATATACCGGCCTCTTAAGGCCAATTTTTAGTCACCTGACGTCATGTTTCGTTTTAATTAGTTTATAGAAAGTACCTACATTGCCTTCTACATGAAAACTTAACGCTTGCTCGGACGGACCAACTAGAACTAAACCCGCTAAGTATATCAGTACCATCACACATTTAAAAAATATTTACACAGTTTTGTAAGTGCTCCATTATATCCCTACCTCGGTAAAATCAAGAAAATGTAGTTATAATTAAGAAAAACATAGTCATCAACACCAAAGGTTAAAACTTTAAAACTGAAAAAAAATATTAGTTTTTTTCATTTACTAGGTTTAATTGGGTTTAAACCAGCCTTACATCTATAATCATGAGGCACTTTATTGCCAAGAATGTATTTTAAAATTACCTCAGGAGTAAAATCTGTCACAGCTTTCTTTAATTTCAATCTGATTTCATCATCTGAGTCTGTGATTAATATCCTCGATTTTGGATCTGTATCCGATTTGGACATCTTTTTAGAGGGATCTCGCAAACTTCGTATGCGATCGCTTCCATCATCTGTACAAAGAAAATAAAAATGATTGAATACATCCATTGCAAACAGTTCGCAATTATTAATAACTAATTTCTGCGAGTAACAGTCCTATCTTCATGGCTTCTTATTCAGTGACTGGAAAGGGCAAATTTAACCTAAGCATATTGGAACAAAGCAAAGAAAAAATTCAGTTATGTAGTCAGTGTCCATAGAATTGTCAGTGTAATGAGATACGTTTGTGGAAATACGTGAGCGGTACTCCCGCGGCGCAGTAGCGCAGAGGTCGGGCGGTTACCGGGCAACACGGGCTGCGGCGTGGGGAACATGCGGCCGAAGCGGTGGTGGAAGGTCTTGACGAGCTGCGCCGCGAGCTGCAGGTGCTGCAGCTGGTCGGCGCCGACCGGCACGTGCGTGGCGCGGTACAGCAGCACGTCGGCCGCCTGCAGCACGGGGTAGAGCAGCAGGCCCAGCGGCACGGCGCGCGCCGCCGCCGCGCGCTCGCGGTACTGCGGCAGCTGCTGCAGGCGCGCCTGCGTGGCCAGGCACAGCAGCGGCCAGCACAGGCGCGCGTGCGCCGCCACCGCCGACTGCACGAACAGCGCGCCGCGCTCCGCGTCCACGCCCGCCGCCAGCAGGCTCGCCGCCGCCTGCAGGCTGCGCCGCCGCAGCTGCTCCGGCTCCTGCCGCACCACCGACACACACGACGCTGATATGGATATCCCGCCCCCACTTCTTCCTAATTATATCTCTTAGGATTCCTTGTGATCATATAATCGAGAGCAAGCAGCTGGTGGTCACTGATTAATGTAATCATTTATTAAAAATAGCACACAGATGTGAGAAGTCAATTGAAAATGGAATTTCAATTGGTTTTTATAGGTAATTTATATTTTTTATAGGTTCACTTACAATATACATATTTAACACACAAATTATAACATTAAAAAAGTGACACATTCACTGATTATTATGTACATCGATTAAAAGTGTACACAACTTTTACAAAATTAGTGCATGCAAACAAACTGCATATCAAGAAAATATTAGTATACGCGATAAGTAGTAAGATAACCAGCCGCATGTGGGCAGACCGTCACTATTTTAACCAGAGGAGATCCCTGCACCCACCCACACTGAATCAGCCTTCCTAGAGATACTTACCAAAAGTACAGCCATCTCACATTTTATTACATTAGCAATGCAATAGTAATCTTTGAGTGTTGTGTACGAAATCATAAGTAAAAGCAAGTAGTTAGGGAAAACTCATCACCTTTATAAGCTGAATATATTTTAGTGAAAAAAACCAGCAGTTTGAAAATCTATTAAATTTTTAAGGATAATTTATCAGTTGAACCAACTTATTAAAACACCTCTGGCAAAAATTCTTCTGGCTGCACGAGGTGATTTACAACTTTTACTAAATCTTTCAGTAACAAAAACTACTTATTCTACAAAGATCAGAAGTAGAAACATGAACTAGCAAAATTCTTATAGTCTGTAATGCATAAACTACAAGCGGACAATGCTCGGACTACATGTTTAAATATTTCTGTCAGAAAAGTTTAGATAAAATCAGTTGGTCTGAAAAAGACGCTTTAGCCTGCCAGCATGGAAGCTAGTGCGGACGGCGCTACCTGCGGGGTGGTGTGCGCGTGCAAGTCCGCGATGAACATCACGAGCTCGTCGCCGCGCTGCTGCAGGCGCACGCAGCGCCGCACCGCGCCGAAGTAGTTGCCCACGTGCAGCGCGCCCGTCGGCTGCAGCGCCGACACCACGCGCCGGCTCCAGGCCTCCGCGTCGCCGGCCTGGCCCGACACGGAGATCGATCGACACTGTACCCCATTCCAATTACTATATTTAGTAAATAACACACGATAACTACATTTTATTCGTCGCTTGGAGAACACAAAGTAACTTTTTCTAACAAATTCCATTGATAAATATTTATTATTTGTATTTTGTTCATTCAAAATCTTATTTCATTGAAACTTGTGTATCACCAAAATATGGGCACAGAACCAGAGCACAGAACACATTATACTCTTAGGTCCTAACGGTTGTACATATTTATCTATGGTCCTAACTCCGGTAATGGTATTCCTGTGGAGACTGGAGAGAATCTAATACGGTGTTTTAGTTTTTATCTGGTTTTTATCTTTTTACAGGTATTTTTACCACAGACCAGTAACAAGTAACAACTAACAACCAACGTTGGTTCAACCAACGTCCAACGGTAACAATTACCGAACATATTTTGCCAAAGAGGATTAACCTAAGGAAATGTCAAAGTCATTTTTGTTTCTGAATCGATTTTTTTAAAATAAGCCCGGGTGAGGCCCGGGGTATGGGGCTAAAATGTATGGAGAATAAAATCAAACTTTCTCCGTTATGTTTATGTTTCCATGGAAACACTTTACTTGCTGTACGGTTTTAGATTATTACCTAATATATAATATATACCGAATCTAAGTATATAGTAGTCTCCTAGTTAATCCCTTTCCTATTCAAAGGCTAAGGTTAATCCAAAGGTTAATCCGTGGTTAATCCATAATCCATGCCTCCTAGAAAATCTAGATTTGATCTAGAATCAATGTCATACTCATGGCACAACGGGGATTACTATGAGCTCTTAAGGCAGGACAGAAATTGAACTGCAACACAGTTCAATGCAGTGTCTGCCTACCAGTTCAGTACCTTGAAGTTATGTGCAGTTCTATATCTGTACTGCTGAGCTTATAATAACCCCCAACATTGACCCAAAAATGAACACGCACAGAAACCATGCAGCTTATGCAGGTCTTGGATGAACACATATTTTCATCACGGTTGGAAACCGGAGCCGAAACTTAGTAAATAATTTGAAAATCTTTGTTACTATGGTTTGGGAAATCGTTTAGACAAACTGCCTCGTTGGTCTAGTGGTTGGCATGTTCGACTGCGGCTGACGAGGTCCCGGGTTCGAGTCCCTGATCGGGCCATAATTGAGTATTGGGTTTTTCTGACTAGAAATTCTCAGTACTAGCCCGGAGTTAGGAAGTTGGCGGTGTTCACCCCCGTGCCTCGGAGAGCACGTTAAGCCGTCGGTCCTGGTTATTATCGCATTGGAGCAGCGTGGTGGGTCTAAGCTCTAATTCCCACTGTCTATGAGAGTGGAGGCCTGTGCCTTTGAATAGGTATATAGAGATGGATGTGTTACATTTTACTCAATTATAGCTATACGATGCATTTTGTTAATAAAACATGTACTACTATGTTTTGACTAGTCTTACTTATTGAAAGCTACGTTTTTAGAATGAGACAGGTGTATTATGTTATTGCGTGAACGTGTCAGGCAATTGTCATATGACGTCATCAAATTTTGCTATTGAAGCCAATTTTTATGTACCTTTATATGGCGTCTGTATTGCTTCCGGTGTTTTGGTTGTGGCTAATTACCAGTTTTGTGAATATTTTCATAGTATATTTATGTGTTTTTGCTTAGTTTTGTGTAATCAACAATGGTGAAGTGCTCAGTTGTGGGGTGTCGTAATAATAGTATTGTAAAACGCCCAGGAATTTCATTTCATAAGTGAGTAACATAGTTGTTTTTATTTTTCTTTTTATTCTTCTTTACTGAATCCAAAACACGTCAATTTTTGCGCTATTCCCGAAAATTTGGATTATTTCATTAGTTTTTGTTTGAGTGTTTATATAGTGTGGGTATTGTTTACAAATAAATTGAGTATCGATAAAATTAAAATTTCATATCACTTTTTTTTTCTTTTTTTTTTAATCCTCTACAAGTTAGCCCTTGACTGCGATCTCACCTGATGGTAAGTGATGATGCGTTTCACTTCAAGGATGTGTTACATTTTACTCAATTATAGTTATACGATGCATTTTGTTAATAAAACATGTACTACTATGTTTTGACTAGTCTTACTTATTGAAAGCTACGTTTTTAGAATGAGACAGGTGTATTATGTTATTGCGTGAACGTGTCAGGCAATTGTCATATGACGTCATCAAATTTTGCTATTGAAGCCAATTTTTATGTACCTTTATATGGCGTCTGTATTGCTTCCGGTGTTTTGGTTGTGGCTAATTACCAGTTTTGTGAATATTTTCATAATATTTTTATGTGTTTTTGCTTAGTTTTGTGTTTTGTGTAAATTTAAAAGTAAATTAAAAGAATGGCTAATCCAAAAATGTTATTATAGCATAAAAGATTTTTTAAATGAATAGACCTCAATAATATGATCAATTAAATTAAATTAAATTAAATATAAAAATATGTTAATTAATATCCGAAATTTTGTTATTACTATATTATTAAGTAATATATTTTGTGCAAATATAAATTAATATGTAAAAAGATAAATAATTAGATATTTATGTATAAATATATATAGGTAACTATAATTATAATTATGTTATCATGTAGCAACGCCCTGACAGGGCCTCATGTCCATGCATGCTAATAGCTAATTGTATTATGTAACAATATAATGTATTAGTAAGTAAGACATGAAAGCTATAAATAAATAAATGACTAAATGACTAAATGACTAATCAACAATGGTGAAGTGCTCAGTTGTGGGGTGTCGTAATAATAGTATTGTAAAACGCCCAGGAATTTCATTTCGTAAGTGAGTAACATAGTTGTTTTTATTTTTCTTTTTGTGGCGAGTATTTTAAGTTATTTCAACTAATTACAGCTTAGTTTCTTCTTTACTGAATCCAAAACACGTCAATTTTTGCGCTATCCCTGAAAATTTGGATTATTTCATTAGTTTTTGTTTGAGTGTTTATATAGTGTGGGGATTGTATTGTTTACAAATAAATTGAGTATCGATAAAATTAAAATTTCATATCACTCTTACTGTTTCTCACTCAGAGGGGTAGAGAGATGAAATTGAACAGTCAGCTTCTACTTATAATATTGCCAAACTCATTTTAGGCTGTAGCGATGATAACCTTGTGATAAAGACACCCGATCTCCGGGATGGTGTCTCGTATTCGAAAATTACAGTGTCTATTCAAGTGGTTTTTGGTCCCTTCATTACAGTTATTATGTATCATTTTAACTAATTATTATTTTTGACTGCCTCGTTGGTCTAGTGGTTAGCATAGTCGACTGCGGATCATGAGGTCCTGGGTTCGATTCCCGGTCGGGCATAAAAGTTAGGTATTGGGTTTTTCAATTAAGAAATTCTCAGTGCCAACCCGGAGTTTGTAACGTTGTAACTATCTGGCTACGGTCTATATAAGGATTAGAAAAAATACTTAAATAAAACTAATTAAAACCTCTAAAACTTAAAAACCTATACCGTTACCTAACCTAACCTATTAAAATAAATGCTACGGAACCGCGCGCATTCCTTGCGGCTAAGCGAATTCGATGACCATTGCATTTTGCATACAAGCGCCTTCACGCAACCCTAAGTATAAAACCGGTTAGCGAGCTCGGCCGCTCGCTGCTGTCGCGAAGTTCCGATGTTCGCGCGCCGCCTAGATCATTCGATAATTGCGTTTGCTAGCGGACGGTGTATCACTGGATCTCCTATTCTACTACGTCATACGTGGACATCCGTCCTGGTCTTATTTGGCTGCCTAATTAACCCGCTGGGGTTTTCAAGGACGGGCTACCTACCCTTGGGGCCTGGATCGTCCGTTGCGAGGAGTCTTGGTGAACGCTCGTCCATCGTGCCTCGTGAGGCTTCCTACGGAGGCGGAGGCTTCGTATCCTTGCGCCGCTCGACCAGCGACGCCCTACAACGTTGGCGGAGATCTGTGGCCGTTGCTGCATCAGAAGCCCTGGATCTGGACCCTGGAGCTTCAGCCTTTCGTTCAGGCCAGTGCCGCTTCCCTGTACTAGTCTCTAACTGCGGTGTGAATAGGTGGAGGAGAAAAATATACGGCTTCTGAACCTACGCCCCGGGTTTTCTTTGCCATCGACCACCTACCTAGAAAGACTACCTATCCTGTGACGGCCTACCTGGTCACAGTGGCGCCCTTCTCGTGTGTCTTTTTCCACCATTTCACACTGTAGGTAATTTCTTACACAGCACTACAGATTCTGCACCGTCATTCTCAACCGTGTAAACGACAAGGTGATGCAACATCGACGAACTGGTACGTACCTACTTATTATTTTATTACGCTTTAAATGTTATTTTGTTTTGTGATAGTATCTAATTACTTTAAATTATAAACTGTTACGTGTATATTATACATATTTAACTACTCGTGATAATTTTAGAAAATTTATACCTACATTTATGTTGTTTAATTATTTTTCGCTTGTTAATTTTAACTTAATTGAATCGTAACAAATTACGTAACAGTTCGTAACTAATTTGATTTTGCATATTTCATCTTTCTTTCAAGTTCTTTCATTATTTCATTATTCATATTATTTCATGGACCTACCCGCTTTGTATCTACGCATCATCACCGAGTCGTACCTAAGTAGTTATTTGTAAAGGACAGCGTACACTATCGTAGTATCATTTATTATAATTTGATCATTGTAGTTATCATTAGACTAGTTTTATCATTTGTATTTGCTCATATTCATCAATTCACTCATTTCATATAATATTTAGAACTGCTTTGTGGTAATTACTGTAGATTTTTGCTTTGTTTTTGTACAATTATGGCAACTCACGCTATTAAATATTTTCTGCTAAATAAAAACGAACTATCATACGAGGTTCTTATTAGGGGTGCAGAGCCAGCGTCCACTGTTATTGAATTGAAAAAGCAAATAGCTAAATTAACGCCGTCCCTACCGAGCGTGGATATTTTAGAATCGGGTCTGGACCCAGAGGAGGATCTGGCGGGAGCCGCTAATTCCCTAAAAGAGCTCGCGACGCGTATTAAACAGTTAGAAGACAAGTACGATTATAGCCTATACGAACGCTCGCGTGCTTTATGCTACCACATTTACCACAGACTGAAGCGTATTGGTGACGCGGAACCTACCGTCGCGGTAAAAGCAGTAAACAAAGATTTTAATCTTCTATATAACCGTTTATCGGTGATGCAGCGTCCCAGTACCCCGACACCTACTACTAGTTCAGCCGCAAATCCATTCGAAAGCACTACCCTGTCACAGACTACGACCGTTGTTAATTGCGACCATCAATTAGATCGAATAAGACCTAAATTTGATGGCACGACCTGCGTGCGTGCGTTTCTAAATGACGTAAAAGACTACGCGTCAGTTAAAAACATCTCGGCAGACAGA
Organism: Erebia epiphron; assembly: GCA_963932025.1. Lineage (NCBI taxonomy): Eukaryota > Metazoa > Arthropoda > Insecta > Lepidoptera > Nymphalidae > Erebia > Erebia epiphron. The sequence goes on along the minus strand of OZ009959.1, from coordinate 19,197,555 downwards.
CTATTAGCTCAAGCGCCATTATTTTTTACCGGCAATGCAAAGCATTGGCACCGTAGTGTACGCGATTCAGTTAAGTCTTGGAATGAATTAACTAAATTATTACTTAACGATTTCAGCAAAAAGCACTATGACTATAGACTATTAGCCGAAATCCGTAATCGCACTCAGGGTGAATCCGAAAGCGTAGTTATTTATTTCTCCATAATGGCCGACTATTTTTCAAGATTAACCAAACCATTGTCGGAGGAGGAGAAGTTAGAAATCCTTTTACACAACATCCGACCATGTTATGCGAACGTTCTAGCTGTTAACCCCACAAACATCGACACTGTCGAAAAGTTACGTACGTTATGTAGAAATTATGAAAGCTACGAGGGTTTATCATCGCAATACCGGGAACCACCTAGGGTAACCCCTAACACTCTTGCCCCTGATCTAGCCTACGGACCAAAACATCAGAAAAATTTTAATTCCCATAAACCTAAATTTAATCATTACACTAAAAATTATCACTCAACTAAACATGAGAACACTACACAATCGGTCAAATACGTAACATTGTAAAGGTCAACGCTCCCTGGTAAAAAGTGATCTATTACTGGTTAATCGAAATAAGATCCCAAAAATATAGTGTTTAAAGTGTACTTGGACAGTATACCACCGATTTAAATATCGAGTTGCCCTATTAAAAGTGTGTTAATAAGTCTAAAGCGTACTTCAGTTATACAAAATACAAATCAGCTGACGAGTGCGTGATAGTGTTTCTGCCCCAGCGCAAGCGATTGACGCGGTTACGTGTGGAACGGACGGGTCATCCTCGCGCGCAGTGCATCGCGTCTGACTCACGCGCCGCACCGATCACCGACTCAGCATAGATTAAAAGAACAGAACGGACACTTTTCAATCGACGAACTCCGTGAGTCTTAGTGGTTTACATTACATCATGAAGTGCCACCGTTGTGCAAAATCAACAAAGGACCTTAATAAAATCAAATGCTCGGCAGCCTCATGTGGTAGAACGTACTGTTGCCTCTGCATAAACTTTTCGGGACTTTCTAATGAAAAGAAAAATAGTTGGAAATGCCCCGACTGTAGCGCAACACAAAAAAAGGGCGGAGATGGCACCACTTCGACCCCTCGGCCCGTGGATACCACCTCAACAGCAGACACACCTAACAGCGAAGTTAAAGAACTAACCAATGAGGTCCGCCTCCTCACGAAGGAAATATCTTCACTTAAGACAAAGCTGGAGAGCGCCATAGCTTCGTTGTCCAACTGTGAAAAGCGGCTGGACGAGCTGGGGACAACAGCGGCGGAAAACGACAACCGACTCAAGCGCCTGGAGGAACGTGAGCAACAAACCGACGTTTTAAAAGCCACTGTTAAGGACTTGCAACAGGAATTAAACACTCAGGCCCAAAACCACTTGAGAAACGAACTAGAATTATCAGGCATCCCAGAGACCACTAACGAGAACCTACATCATATAGCCCTTTTGACTGCTCGTAAAGTGGGTGTTGAGCTGGACGACCGAGATATAGATTGGGTGACCCGTGTAGGCCCCCGCGGCAAACCTGCAACCGTCACGGATGACAAATCTAAATTCGCCAGACCAGTGGTCGTGCGCCTCCTACGCAGGTCAAAACGGGATGAAATAATCAAAGCCGCAAAAACAAGACGCAACATAACAAGCACAGACATAGACATTCCGGGCACATCTCAAAAAATATTCTACAACGAACGACTGACGAAGCAAAATCGCGAGTTATTTCGTGAGGCCCGAACAAAAGCCAAACAACAGGGATTTTTGCACTGCTGGTGCTCGCAGGGTACTATATACGTTAGGCAACATGATGGCAAGCCAGCTCGCCCTGTTCGTACTCATGATGATCTTGCTAGTATCCTTTCTATGTCGGAAACCACAAAAAAATTATAACCATAATTTGAAAAACAACAACTTCAACGGAACGTGTAAAACCTATATTTTCTTTGTGAATATCATAGATAGGCAGTGCAAGCGTTTAATATTATATAATGTGTTCCAAACGAGTCAACTACACCTTTTTTATAACTTGCATAATAACAGCGCCTCTCAAAAATTCCGCAAGACTACCTTCTATCCTCATTATAACAAAAATAAAATCAATAATATATTATTATCAATAATAATTATAACTTATATTATTTATATATTGTATAGCTCAGTATTTATATTTAATAAATATTTATTTTTATTGTTAAATATTCCATATTATACATATATTATTATACACTGTTATTTACTTAGGAACGACTCTTATTCTTTATTACGCTTTAGTGAAACATCAAATAACTCCAGTGTTAGGAGTAACCACCACAAAGACATTCCTAGAGTGACAATATGCAATCGCCAACTGATAAGAACCTTTGTTTACCTTATAATTAATTTTAAAAGGCGATCAAAATACTATATCTGCTGAACTAGACAATCTTCAAATAAATTGTCACTCTATTCCAGCCCCAGAGTTTTGTGAACATATATTGAGCCCAGATCTAAATTTTAGGATACTGACCTTTAACATAAGAAGTCTGGACAAAAATTTTGATAATTTTTACTCTACCCTCACTCGCTTAAAAATAAAAATAGATGTAATAATTTTAACCGAATGCTGGTTAAATGAGCACTCAATCATACCTCAAATTCCAGGTTACACGTCATATAAAACCGCCGCAAAAAGAAACCAAAACAGTGGAGTAGTTATATACATAGAGAATTCGCATAACGCGGTCGTTCACGAACCGGGCACAGCTAATTATGACTGCTTACAGGTCAAAATAGAAAATCTAATTACAATTTTTGGCATTTATAGATCTCCTTCAGTTCGACATACAGATGAGTTTTTAGAATCTCTTGACAATCTTTTGCACACGGCTAAAGACCAAGCTAACTTAGTCCTGTGCGGCGACATCAACATTAACATTTCACCATCTAGTGTTGGATTAAGTACACAGTACTTATGCTTAAATGCAGAGTATGGCCTGATACCTACAGTCACGCTGCCAACTAGAGGAGACGCATGTCTAGATCACATTATGGTTAAAACTAGTAGTCCTGTAACTGGTGTTGTATGCGACTCTGACATCACTGATCATAGTATTGCACTCTGCGGCATCGATCTCAAAACTGTTAAAAACAACAATCGATTACCCCGCTTAAGATACAAAAGAAACATAGATGCCATTAAAAATGAACTCATGAATATTGACTGGACTGATGTTACAAACAGCACCGATGTAAACACAGCAATTAATCTATTTATGACTTTACTAATGGGCGTGATAAATAAGCATACTTACATAGTCAAACTAAGCCGTTCTAAATATAATTTAAAGCCTTGGATAACGCCAGGTCTTATTAGATGTATGAGGCACCGTGACAAACTACATAGACAACATAAAGTAGACCCAGAAAACGCATTACTTAAATTAACGTATACAAGATACCGGAACTTTTGTAATAGACTCTTGCGCAATCTAAAAGCTAAATTTGAGGAATCTGAGTTGGAACAAAACAGCAGGTCATCAAGGAAACTCTGGAAGACACTCAAAAGTATCTGTCACATATCAGAAACCAGGGCTGAGCCAGTAGAATTACTCACCTTAAAGAACTCGAAAAACAACACACACTCTCTGAATATGTGCGGTGAATATTATGCAACGTTAGGACACAAACTAGCAGAAACTATCCTTACAAATAGTACCCAAAGTGAAAAATCCTTAGCAGCAAATCTATATTTTTCTAAAACCCCACGAGACTCCTTTTACTTGCAACCTACAGATGAGATGGAAATTAATGACTTAATAACGCAACTTGATAGTAAAAAAGCCCCTGGAATAGATAATATAAATAATGAATTAGTCAAGCAAATTAAAAACGAAATCATAAAACCTCTAACCTCCATATTCAACTTAAGCATGTCTACAGGGATCTTTCCGGAAGTTTGGAAAACTGCACTTATTTGCCCCATACACAAAACTGGAGCGAGAGATACGCCCGAAAACTACCGTCCGATCGCTTTGCTTGGCGTTTTCCCGAAACTCCTTGAAAAAGTGATGAACAAGAGACTAGTAAATTACCTGGAATCACGGAACCTAATCTCTGAGCACCAATACGGGTTCCGAAAAAATAAATCGGCAGAGGACGCTACGCTATTGCTCACAACTTCTATAGCTAACCTATTAGATAAGCACAAGCACTGCATAGGCGTCTTCTTAGACCTCGCACGTGCATTTGACACCGTGTCACTACAGATTTTACTTAAGAAACTTGAACAGACAGGGATCAGAGGAATACCGCTACAATGGTTCACATCGTATCTTACTAATAGGAAACAATGCCTAAAAATTAATAACTTTTCGAGTCAACTACAGACAACCAATTTTGGCGTACCTCAGGGAAGCATTCTCGGACCTACTCTCTTCATACTCTACATTAACGATATACATGAAATACTACTGGATAATGCCAACATTATCTGTTATGCAGACGACACCGCGTTAATCTTTCACGGATCAACCTGGGAGGAAACTTACCACTATACTCAGGAAGGTATCACGAAGATTAATAACTGGCTGCAAAATAATCTCTTAACCTTAAACAGTAGCAAAACCAAATATATTTGCTTTTATAAAACGGCCCCTTCCGCACCAAACGCAATACCTGGCATAAAAATACATGGCTGCAAAAACAAAAACCAGTACTGTAATTGCGAAGAGATTGAGAAGGTGAATGTTATTAAATATTTAGGAATACACATTGACCAAAATCTCTCATTTAAACACCATATTCAGTCCCTGTCAACTAGAATACGTAAAGTTATAGGTATAATGAAAAAACTTCGAGACATAGCTAACCTAAAAACATTAAAATTAGTATATACGGCACTGTGCCAGTCTTTGCTCACATATTGTATATCCTCTTGGGGCGGTGCGGCAAAAACTTTTTTGATTGAACTTGAGAGAGCTCAGAGGTCAGTTTTAAAGGTAATGCTAAAAAAGCCATACAGGTATCGTACTGCAACTCTCTACAAAGAAGCTAAAGTCTTAAATGTCCGTCAACTCTTTATTCTAAAAATGACCCTGATGAAACACTCTGAAATGCTTAATGCGCCCGACCGAAACGAATTGGTAAGAAAAAGAGTGTACAAAGCAATCATGCCTCGCACAAACACAGCATTTGCAAGACGCTTTTCGCCTTACTTAGACACATATATTTATAATAGGGTACTTAAATTTATCGATTTAAAGGAACTAACTATGAAGAATGCTAAAGAAAAGTTAATATCTTGGCTTAACACACTCTCCTATGAAGATACTGAACTTCTACTTAAGTCGTTCATTTAAAATTACAGTGTGCTATATATTTATCCCACATAAATATCTATGTATCTATTTACTTATATAAATAAATATTTATTTACTTATTTTTTATATTATTATTTATATTATTTCTACCAGTAGTTTATTAGCACTATGTAAAACCTTAATCGTGTTTTAATCAATGTAAATTTTTAAACATCTTTGTAATTATTGCTTTATTTTTGTTCTTATTTTATTTATTACGTAGTAAATACCTTTGCAACTCTCCGTGTTATATAATCGATCCCCGACCGAGTATATCGCAATGGAATTCCTATATCAGGACCTCACGATACAGGTCTCCTAGTGTGAGGTCCACAGTTAAGCATAATAAGGGATACCTGAGTCAAATCGTTAAATCAATAATGTAAACAGTTTTAAGATTCTACTTTGTTAATGTTTGTTAATGTGTACCTTACTCACAATATTTAATTAACTTTAAGATTCTACATTGTAAATTTTGTTAACGTGTATCTTACTTTCTATATTACTCTTGTTATCTTTAAAACATTATTGGAAAATAAAGTATTTGTATATTGTATATTTGTATAATCTAAATCTGTCAGCGCCGTCGCACAGGTGTCTAAACCTGCGCGCCTATCATGTCCTCGGTGCCGTACTAATGAACATTCTTTAAGTCAGTGCAGAGAGGAACGTTTTCCTATTTGTTTCCGTTGCGGGGAGCTAGGGAAAAAGTTTTCTGAATGCGATAAATGCCAGAAAAACCTTAAATCTAATACTGACAAAAAGTCAAAAAACTAATTGTGCAAGATTGTTGCAATACAGGTGCTATACCTACTCGTAAACATGATAACTTTAATGAAGAGGAATGGAAGGATTGGTTAACTAAAATTAAAATATATTTTTCTAGCTACTCAATTGCATCAATCTTGGATAAAAAACCTATTAACGACATACGTCCCTATGCAACTGTAAGCGTAGGCGACATTTCTTTGCGTGGATTGTTAGACTCCGGATCCGCTATTACAATCTTAGGTCAGAATTCACATTTAAAATTACTAGAATCAGGCCTAACTTTAATATCCGAGAATAACCCTAACTTATTTATTGCAGCTGGTGGCCAAAAATTAAATTCTATTGGTTACATCAATTTACCTATGAAATTTGAAAACCAATTTCATGTTTTAAAAGCTTACGTCATACCGTCTGTAACGAATTTTTTAATATTAGGTATGGATTTTTGGACTAAATTCAAAATCTTTCCGAAATTTTCAAAATCTATTCAATTATCTAGTGATACTGAATTGCATGTTTCTAGTGTAAATGAGACTAACGGGTTGTTGCGTTCCTATAGAGATTTAAACGAATCACAACGTACTACTATGGATAACATCATCGAACAATTCCAAAATATTTCAGCGGAGAAACTCGGTCTAGGTCGTACTAACTTGATTACTCACCATATAGATACGGGTAACTCACCGCCTATAAGACAGCGCTATTACAGAATGTCACCTGACAAACAGCGAATTTTAGGCGAAGAGCTGGACGAAATGCTACAGCTAGGAGTAGTTGAGGAGTGTGAGAGTCCATGGTCTTCACCGGTTTTACTAACACCTAAAAAGGACGGTAAACTAAGGTTCTGTTTAGACAGCCGGAAGCTAAACGCTGTTACTCGTAAGGATGCCTATAGATTACCGTACGTCGCAGAGATACTAGATAATCTAAAGAATGCCAAATACCTATCTAGTATAGACTTGTCAAAGGCTTTTTGGCAAATCCCTATTGCTATGGAGGATCGCGATAAGACCGCTTTCTACATCCCTGGTCGCGGTACCTTCCGTTTCGTTAATATGTGGTGCGCATTATTTAGACAGTTGCAAACCTCTATTTAAGTCGCTTAATTTACTCCCTTTGCCTTGTATTTACATAAAAGAAATGTGCATTTTCGTAAAAAACAATCCTGATCTTTTCACCAAACATGGAGATGTACTTGGGAAAGTAACTAGACATAGGGACAGATTGTTATTGCCCAACATGAAATTACGCTTATTCCAGAGTAATTCCTACTGCATGGCGATACGCATATTTAATCAGCTTCCTCCTCACGTTAAAACTATGTCACCGCCAGCACTCAAATCATACTTAAATAAGTGGCTTTTAGAGAAGTGCTTCTACTCGATTAACGACTACTTAGATCCCTTCAGATGACCTAAAATACTAATGTGACCTTTTATTATTGTCTCTTTTTTTTTAAATAATTGTGCGTTAAATTAATGGAATGATGATTATAATTTATGTGATGTTTATCAATATGCTTTATACTATTTGACATTATTTATACTAATAAAATATTATGTAACTCTTAACATAGCTAAATTTGCACGCCTGGCATGGCAATACACTGTGACTTTCTTTTGTAAAACCACCTGTATTACGTGTATTATGCAAATAAATGTTCTTATTCTTATTCTTATTCTTATGCCGTTCGGATTAACTAACGCGCCGGCGACTCAGCAGCGACTTGTCGATTTGTTGTTTTATGGTCCGGAATTCGAAAATTCAGTTTTTGTTTTTCTTGACGACATAATAATAGTTTCTCCTGATTTCGATTCGCATATATCTTTATTGATAAAAGTTTATAAAAAACTACAAATGGCAAACCTACGCATAAATTTGTCAAAATCGGTTTTCATTCGCGAAGAATTAAAATACCTAGGCTACGTAGTTAACTCGAAAGGATTGCACGTTGATCCGGGTAAGGTTGACGCCATAGAGGTAGTATAAGGTAAAGAGTACTACTATCGCACCGCACTCCTTGTGCGCGGCGTAGGCAAGTGAACTATAGCTACTAATATTTATAGATATGTAAAAAATAGGGATGGGCAATAGTGCGCTGCAAGTGCGAAGTCGATAAAATACATCTGAACGGTACGGTACCTATTGTTTGTGTTTGTTTGTACCCTATCATACTAATATTGTGAAAGTGTGTTTGTTTGTTGGTCTGTTCAATCACGCCTCAATAGTGCAACGCAAGACGTGATTATTTGCATGGGTATAGTTGAGGACGTGGAGAGTGATATTTATCCCGGAAAATTAAAGTGGTTCCGTGGGAATTAAAAAAAACTTATTCCACGCGGATTAAGCCGATATGTTTTTTAATGATCGATCGTATATCCATACTAATATTATAAATGCGAAAGTGTGTCTTTCTGTCTGTCCGTTCGTCTGAAGCCCGCGACTTCGTTCACGTGGATTGATTTTTTATTCCCGCGGGAACTCTTCATTTTTCCGGGATAAAAAGTAGCCTATGTCCTTCCCCGGTATATAACCTGTCTCGGTATCAAATTTAATCAAAATCGCTTAAGTAGTTGGGCGTAACTGACAGACAGACACACATTCGCATTTATAATATTAGTATGGATTGATGTATATCCGATGTATATCGAATGCATAAAATATGTAAGAAAAGGTGCAAACCTGTGTTTTAATGTGCAATTATAAAATAAAAGTATAAGTTTGATTCTTTGATTCTTTTACTATAAAAATATCGAAAATAAATTCTTTCATAACGTACGTTAATATTTATCTTTAGTTTCTGTCCATAATTATGTTTCAAAAAATTAAATTGTTTGAAATTAATAACCAGTCTTACGCACCTAATCAACAGATAACACTTAATAAAATTACAACTATAATATGTATCTTTAGTTTCTCATCATAATTTGAGTAACAAAAAAAAATTTCACTACGGCTGGCCTTTTTTAATTTTGTTAATAGATACCTCTTTTGTGATCTCAGGGAACTCTATATATCGATTTTGAACGAAATCGGCCCGATAACAAAGAATTTAAATATGGCGCTGGCCTTTTTCAATTTTGATAACAGATACCTCTTTTGTGATCTCAGGGAACCCTAAATATCAATTTTGAACGAAATCGGCCCAATAACAAAGAATTTAAATATGGCGCTGGCCTTTTTCAATTTTGATAACAGATACCTCTTTTGTGATCTCAGGGAACCCTAAATATCGATTTTGAATGAAATCGGCCCAATAACAAAAAAATTCAATATGGCGCTGGCCTTTTTTAATTTTGGTAACAGATACCTCTTTTGTGATCTCAGGGAACCCTAAATATCGATTTTGAACGAAATCGGCCCAATAACAAAAAATTTCAATATGGCGCTGGCCTTTTTTAATTTTGGTAACAGTTACCTCTTTTAAGATATCAGGGAACCCCAAATATCGATTTTGAATGAAATCGGCCTAGTAACAAAAAAATTGAATATGGCGCTGTCTTTGTACATTTTCCTCTTTTGTGATCTCAAGGAAACCCAAAATATATCGATTATGAAAAAAAAATTCCCAACTAACAAAGAATTTCAATCTGGCGCTGACTTTTAAAATTTATGATCTCATGGAACCCTAAATCGAAATTGAATCGTAATTTGAACGAAATCGGATCAGCAATAACAAATTTCAAAACCTATGGCGCTAACTTTTTTTAAATTTTGTTAACAATTTTCTCTGTTGTGATCCCAGGGAACAGCGATATCTGTGCCGGCGCCCGAGTCGAATGTATCACATCACTATTCGATTCGGTGAACAGTCGGCTATCGTAGCGGGGTTGCGGGGCGGTGCGGGCGGTATTATGTTACCTTGCGTCCCACGTCTGTATCACCCCCGCGACACGTATTTCTATTTTACATGAAAGTTTAAAAAATATGACTAACCGGTGAAATGTGATGTTGGAATTATGTTTACTACGATAACGAGTATCATGTTTGCATGTTTCTATGCCACATTTAACCATTTTTTCCAGTTTAAAAACGGAATTTCGGTCCCGAGTTCGCGATGGGCGCTCTCAGCGCTAGCGTTCCTTTGACTAAAGAGCTTGTTGACGGAACGATGCTATGTTCCTACCGGTGCCTACTGTTCTTGCTTACAAGCACGCACTCTATAGGCTATACTACCTCTGTGGTTGACGCTATTCTCAACTTTCCGACACCTACAAATAAAAAAGAGGTTAAGAGATTTATCGGCACCGCATCGTGGTATCGCAGATTCGTGCCTAATTTTAGTACTATTGCCGCACCTCTAAATCAACTAACTTCATCTAGTAAGAAGGCTAAACCTTTCATTTGGTCGAAGGAAGCGGACGAATCGTTCAATAAACTAAAAGAATGCTTGATCTCAGCTCCGATATTATCTTGTCCTGATTATAAGCTACCTTTTGAAGTTCACACAGACGCCAGTGACTACGGTGTTGGCGCATTACTAACACAGACTATCGATGGCACCGAACACCCTATAGCTTACATGAGTAGGTCCCTAACGCGTCCTGAACGGAACTATAGCATAACCGAGAGGGAGGCACTTGCCGTCCTGGTTGCTCTAGAACATTGGAGATGCTATCTCGACAATGGTCAACAATTCACTGTTTACACAGACCATTCAGCTCTCAAATGGTTCCTAAATCTAACGAATCCTACCGGACGTCTAGCTCGTTGGGGAGTCCGACTATCCTGTTTTAACTTCGTAATAAAACATCGCCGCGGAATTGATAACGTCATACCCGACGCGCTTTCTCGTGCATGTCCTATAGCAGCTATAGATACGAGTAATACATCGCTATTTGATACTCATAGTTCCGACCCGTGGTACCTAAACATATTTCAGGGCTGTCAGAATTCACCTACTTCATTTCCTAACTACATGGTAAAAAATAAACGTCTTTACCGTTTTATGAAGGCTAAATGCGTACTACATGAGGAATTTGAATGGAAGGAAGTAATACCTAGGGAACGACGCGAGCAAATACTAACTGAATGTCACTCGGAACCTACGGCCGGACACTTCGGAGTATTCAAAACCTACAAGCGTTTGACACTGCGATTTTACTGGCCTGGCATGTACGCGGACGTAGTTAACTTCGTATCTAGTTGCGATACCTGTCTAGCTTATAAGCAATCTACCCACGGCACTATAGGTAAAATGGGTAGACCTAAACAGGTCTCGCGACCCTTCCAGATGCTATCTATAGATTTTGTGGGCCCACTTCCAACTAGCAGGAAACAACATAGTTATCTATTAGTTGTTGTCTGCTGTTTTTCTAAATACACTATGTTGTTTCCGGTAAGGCGTGCAAACTCGGAATCTGTTATCCGAATACTAGAAAATAATGTTTTCTTAGTTCACGGAATTCCCCAAGTAGTCTTGATGGACAACGCGTCTCATTTTAGTAATAAAGATCTAAACTCTTTCTTCGACAAATATAAAATACCTAAAGTTCATTTTACACCGAAATATACACCACAAATAAATACGGTAGAACGATACAACAAAACTGTAATTACAAGCATAGCATCGTTCATTGAAAAAGATCATAGATCTTGGGACGTTAATCTACCTAAAATTCAGTTCGCAATGAACAGTTCCGTGAACGAAACTACCGGCTATACGCCAAACTTTTTAGTATATGGTAGGGAACTAGTAACTTGCGGTTCTCACTACATACATTCAGACGACGGTGATGAGATATTATTCCTACCTAGAGATATCTATAGTGAAAATATTGGTCACCTAGCAAATATTTTCAATGACGTACAAAAATCACTATGGCAGGCTCACGTTAGGAACACTAACCAATACAACTTACGTAGGAAACATACTGAGTTTCAGGTTAACGATATCGTATGGAAACGCACTTATTTCCAAAGCGATAAGGATCGTTATTTCAGTAAAAAACTGGCACCTAAGTTTGCTAAATGTCGAGTAGTTGCTAAACTATCTCCTCTGGTATATAAGTTAGAAGATATGAATGGCCATGATCTTGGTACTTGGCATATCAAGGACCTCAAATCATTTAAAAGCCAGTTACAAGTCTAAAATTAAAATAATGAAATAAATTATAGTATTATTACACTAATTAAAATTAATTAATGACTATTAAATTAACTTATTAATATATATACGTACAATATTACTATACTTACATTAATTACACTATACCTACACCTTATATATTATACCTACATACTATTTATACTACATAAAATAAAAATAGGTTCTAGTGCCGGAATCTTTCACCAATCCTAAAAATACTTAACCAAACTATATCCTAACTATAACTATGTACAAACTCGGTATTTCTTAAGTTACATCAAAGTGCTTAACTGCTGATTTTAATTTAACATCCATCCACCTATCGTGCGAATGTTACTACAGTTATGTGCAATATTCTTTGAGCTACTGTCTTGAGTAAATATTACTTAATAAAATACTTACTCTGCGTGTTAGGGTCTCTGGTCTTAACTGCTTCTGACTAGAAGACAATATGATAAGGAAATTCTGAGAGAGAAGTATGAAAGTGCGAATGAAGACTTATGAGTGCGAGGATAGTATTTTCGAACAGTGGAGTTAGACGGATTTTTGTATTAAGTACGAAAAATCCTACGTTTTTTGGCGGGGTACTGTAACGTTGTAACTATCTGGCTACGGTCTATATAAGGATTAGAAAAAATACTTAAATAAAACTAATTAAAACCTCTAAAACTTAAAAACCTATACCGTTACCTAACCTAACCTATTAAAATAAATGCTACGGAACCGCGCGCATTCCTTGCGGCTAAGCGAATTCGATGACCATTGCATTTGCATACAAGCGCCTTCACGCAACCCTAAGTATAAAACCGGTTAGCGAGCTCGGCCGCTCGCTGCTGTCGCGAAGTTCCGATGTTCGCGCGCCGCCTAGATCATTCGATAATTGCGTTTGCTAGCGGACGGTGTATCACTGGATCTCCTATTCTACTACGTCATACGTGGACATCCGTCCTGGTCTTATTTGGCTGCCTAATTAACCCGCTGGGGTTTTCAAGGACGGGCTACCTACCCTTGGGGCCTGGATCGTCCGTTGCGAGGAGTCTTGGTGAACGCTCGTCCATCGTGCCTCGTGAGGCTTCCTACGGAGGCGGAGGCTTCGTATCCTTGCGCCGCTCGACCAGCGACGCCCTACAACGTTGGCGGAGATCTGTGGCCGTTGCTGCATCAGAAGCCCTGGATCTGGACCCTGGAGCTTCAGCCTTTCGTTCAGGCCAGTGCCGCTTCCCTGTATTAGTCTCTAACTGCGGTGTGAATAGGTGGAGGAGAAAAATATACGGCTTCTGAACCTACGCCCCGGGTTTTCTTTGCCATCGACCACCTACCTAGAAAGACTACCTATCCTGTGACGGCCTACCTGGTCACAAGTTTCATACAAAATTTCAACCCCTATTTCACCCCCGTAGGAGTGTAATTTTGAAAAATCTTTCCTTATTGAACGCCTACGTCACAAAAGGAACCTACTGTCAAAATTTCAAGTTGCTAACCCCAGCGGTTTAGGCTGTGCGTTGATCCCTTAACGATTTAGTATAGGTACTTTCACTCCACTCTTCCATTTAGTATAGGTACTTTCTGAAATAAACACCTCCATATATTTTTTCTCCGAAAAATTATGGAGAGTTCTTCTTTAAAAACAAATTTTGAAATGGAACCACACCCGCCCGCGTAGACCGCGCGGCCCACTGTCTACTTACTTGCTCTCCTTCTATCCTAGTGTTTACTGCCTACGTGTTCTGAAGTAAACAACACACTGCTATGCTAGCGAGCACAGTGGAAGCGCCAGAGTGCCACGCATCCGACAGACGTAAAAAAAATTCTCATAAGAAAACATAAAACAGAGACCCTTAAATATCTAAAAGGGCCTTTTAATGTAAATAAACTTTCCAGACATGCATACATTGTAAGAGACTTTTGAAGTAAAAACACAAAGAAACCTTCCTTAGTTGATTAATATCAATATCATACCACTGACGATCGGGTACCTTTGGGTGCCATTGAACTTCGCCATCTTGGCTTTCCTAACAGCAAACCGACAATTCTTCCATACAGAACAAATCTTGTACAAAAACCGCATCAAAGTCTTGCATAGTTCTACACTTGTAAGCCTCTTCAATATTCGCCATACATTTTCTATGGAAAAATAAATTCCGCCATCTTGAATTTTTTCCTGTTCATCAAGTAGACCTTCATGTCCTGATCATCTTTTGCCACGAAACCACTCTTCCATCTTTTATACTCTCCGAGATAGACACCGACGAAATTTGTATGGCGGCCATCTTAAATCCGCCATTTTGAATTTTTTTTCAGCACACTGTCAATTGGATGAAGTTTCGAGTTACATTTGGTCGAGCACTCCCCACCTATCTTGAATACCCTGGCTGTGCTCTTCATCCGTGTTCGAAATCCTCAATCATCAGCTCTCTCCGTATTTTTCCTCCGAATGAATTTTTGTCTTCTATACGAAACGATGAGTAAAAAAATTTTTTTTCATACAAAATTTTTTCTTACAAAAAACCTCAATTCACGCGGACGGGGTCGCGGGCATCAGCTTGTTCATTATAAAATACGAATACTAGTGTATTTCAAAAATTATGTTTAGTTATTTATTAATTATATTTTGTTAATTTTATATCGAGTATATAAGTATCGACATAATCAAAGGTATCGATAATTTCAGCCCTAATGCCCGCATTAAGCTCCGCCCATGTGCCATTTTAAGGTTATAGGAAGCTTCAATTTAAATATGTTAGGGCACATCCTTCTGTATATACCTAATCAAAGATACCACTGACGATCGGGTACCTTTGGGTGCCATTGAACTTCGCCATCTTGGCTTTCCTAACAGCAAACCGACAATTCTTCCATAAAGAACAAATCTTGTAAAAAAACCGCATCAGTCTTGCATAGTTCTACACTTGTAAGCCTCTTCAATATTACATTTTCTATGGAAAAATAAATTGCGCCATCTTGAATTTTTTCCTGTTCATCAAGTAGACCTTCATGTCCTGATCATCTTTTGCCACGAAACCACTCTTCCATCTTTTATACTCTCCGAGATAGACACCGACGAAATTTGTATGGCGGCCATCTTAAATCCGCCATTTTGAATTTTTTTTCAGCACAGTGTCAATTGGATGAAGTTTCGAGTGACTTTTGGTGGAGCACACCCCACCTATCTTGAATACCCTGGCTGTGCTCTTCATCCGTCTTCGAAATCCTCAATCATCAGCTCTCTCCGTATTTTTCCTCCGAATGAATTTTTGTCTTCTATACGAAACGATGAGTAAAAAAAATTTTTTTCATACAAAAAACCTCAATTCACGCGGACGGGGTCGCGGGCATCAGCTTGTTCATTATAAAATACGAATACTAGTGTATTTGAAAAATCATGTTTAATTATTTATTTATTATATTTTGATAATTTTATATCGAGTATATAAGTATCGACATAATCAAAGGTATCGATAATTTCAGCCCTAATGCCCGCATTAAGCTCCGCCCATGCGCCATTTTAAGGTTATAGGAAGCTTCAATTTAAATATGTTAGGGCACATCCTTCTGTATATACCTAATCAAATGCCTGTGCCCAGTACTCTGTGATCATATATAGACAAAGTACTCTGTGAACGTTTGACAATTTGGCAAATGACAATCAGCTGGTTGATTTAATGAATGATTACCTACTTGATTTTGTTTGTTATTTTACCAGTTTGGATTTTGGGGTTATTTCACTTTGTGATAAAATAAATATAAACTACAGTTTGTTGTAGAGCAAGCAACTAATAAAATCAAACACGAAAGGT
The DNA here is from genome assembly GCA_963932025.1 of Erebia epiphron. Taxonomy (NCBI): domain Eukaryota; kingdom Metazoa; phylum Arthropoda; class Insecta; order Lepidoptera; family Nymphalidae; genus Erebia; species Erebia epiphron. Next base: position 19,181,514 of record OZ009959.1, on the reverse strand, counting down.
ATGGAAGCTAATTATTGATTAAATTTTAGCCTTTTTGTTCTTATTAGAATTAATGAACAGAGGATTACTTGTGGTGGAATAATTATTAGTTGTGTAAAAATCCATGCTAATATTAAAAATTAGAAAGTGTGTCTGTCTGTCTGTCTGCTACGCTTTCACGGCCCATCTGTTTAACCAATTTTGATGATATTTGGTACATGGATAGTGTAACATTGGGTTTCATAATAAAAGTATCTCTCTACTTTACAGATAGGTTGTATCCAGGGGAAGGACATAGGCTACTTTTTATCCCGGAAAATTAAAGAGTTCAATCGGGAATCAAAAAACATTAATCCACTCGGACGAAGTTGCGGGTATCATCTAGTATTAAATAATTTGTTTACAAAAGCGAAGTAACGCTTCCAGGCAAAGAATGTCACAAATAAATACGCCTGATTCGAGAAAACCAGACTTTACTGTATTGTATGAAGAGGAGATCGACTGGTACGCAGGGGCCAGTGACGCCAGTGCGAGCTGCGCGGTGCTGCTGCGATGTCCTCGGCGCGCATGTGGGCGTGGCGCGTGCACGCGTACGGCGCGCGCGCGGAGCTGCGGCTGGAGCGCGCGCGCGTGCCGGCGCTGCGCGCGCCCGACCACGTGCTGGTGCGCGTGCGCGCCGCGTCCGTCAACCCGCTGGACGTGGGCATGGTGGGCGGCTACGGCGCGCGCGTGCTGAACGCGCTGCGCGCGCTGGAGCGCGGCGGCGGCGGCGGCGGCGGCGTGGAGTTCCCGCTGGTGGCGGGGCGCGACTTCGCGGGCGAGGTGGTGCGCGGCGGCGCGGCGGCGCGGCTGCGGCGCGGCGCGGCCGTGTGGGGCGTGGTGCCGCCGCACTGGCCGGGCGCGCACGCGCAGTACGTGCTCGTGCGCGACCGCTGGGTGCGTAACACACAATAGGCATGATGACTGATTTTGAAAAATGGTCAGATTATGTTTAGAAGTATCTACTATTTCGAAAAAATGTCTTATTTCAGAAGAAAAATAAGTTTCGCTTTTGGTAAATACAATTAGCATTTGAAATTTAAATTTTAAAATGGGTAAATACTGTAGTAAGCGAACATAAATTTAAATTATAGGTGTCAAAAAACAGAATATAGCATACTGAAATACTAAGTTAGTGACAGGCTGTGGTCTACTACAAATATTGAAAATGTCGACTTGAAAATACTAATTTGAGTTACTGGTTATTCAGAACGATCTGTTTAATAATTCTTATGCGAACACTTTTCTATTTTAGAGACAATTTTATGGCTCACATATATTCAACATTATGTATTATATTTTATACTATCAAGAATAATTTATTTTTCAAACTCACGATTTTACAAAATGTTGGTACATTTTACAAACTTTAGTGCTTCCGAAAATACATTTTTTAAACTTAAGTTAGGTTTATTAACCCGATAGAAGCTAAGCTGCCCGGCCTGGGGCACTACCTGAATATTGTCTTACCCTATAACCTAACATTTTGACAAATATTGTACTTAATAAACAAGATTTAACGCAGAGAGAGAGAATATCATCAAATGCTTAGATTAATCGAATTATAATTTAGAATAAGTAAATCTTACTAATATTATAAATGTGAAAGGTTGGATGGATGTATGGATGTTTGTTACTCAATCACACCCCAACAGCTTAACGGATCTGGCTGAAATTTGGCACAGAGATAGATTATAGTCTGGAATAGCACATAGGCTACTTTTAATCCCGGAAAATTAAAGTGTTCCCGCGGGAACCACAAAACCTCGATCCACGCGTACGAAGTCGCGGGCATCAGCTAGTAAACAAATAATTGCAAGCGACTAAGAGGCTCGATCCGTCACCCAAATGCGCATGAATTCACTCAAACTCCCGCGCTGCACAGCGTTGTCGCCTCGTTGCCCTGCCCCATCTGTTCTGCTATGTTCAAAATAATAATATACTAAAATAGAAAAGCAAATATCTCAAATAGTACCTAACAATAGTAATAGAACATCCTAAAAGGTATATTTTTGAAGCACTCAATGTATTACTTAACTCAAACCGGTTGTAAAGTTACTTACTTAGTTTAGTAGCAGCTTACTCAGTATTTTTGTCGCTAGCTTTAGTATTTCATTCGATCACTTACAGTCCTCAGTTAATTTTTTTAGTCGCTTGATTAATAATATCCCTTTAAAAATTCACGCCAAAACGCTCGTCGGTGTCATGGCGTCGTTTGTGACGTCACTATTGGTTTTATCAATGTACTCTGTGCAGTGTGCAGTAAACTAGTGTGCTTGTCAAAGCTCGAAAACAAACAATTGTGACGTCATTCGCTTCTTGGTGTTTATTCCATTATGGGGGATTTATATATATTATAGTTTGAATGGAATCAGGCGTTACTTTGCGGAAGTTCATGATTTAGCAAGAAAAGAATACAATTATTTCGCTATAATCCGCCAATCCGCCGCCAACATATTATAGTTTTATTTTATCATAATAAATAGCAATCTCACTCGAAACAGAAAAATAAATACGTTTTTTATAATCCATGAATGCTATTTCATTAGATAAATTCATAATTTCATTGATTCTTGGTTACTGTCATCATGCCTATTGATATTGCTTGAGTAGGTACTTAACTTTGATTATATTTAAAGGAAAGGAAATAACTAAGAATTAAATCTCAACATAATTAGAGTTAGGTACCTGTCATATTGGTTTCAATACTTTGAAAACGTGGAATTTATGTATAATCCAATTCAAAATTGATGACGTCTCAGAAGTTAGCTGCGAGTGTAGGTTTGTACTCAGTGCAGGCACTGTCAACTGAACCATCCCGCTGATACCTAATACCTATTGTATTCTGCACGTCAAAACGTACGATGATGGGGGAAGTCATCGAGTCATCAAGTTTGAATCGAACCGTACATTAAAAGTTAAAACCTATCAGATTGTTGCTCTAAACATTGCCAGAGAATATATAATAAATGACCGAGAATCGTGATAATGTTGACGTTTAAAACTGCTAAAGCTGTGCTGTTAGGATTATGTAGGCAACAAAGATACCCTTGGTTGATGAAAGTTCTATGTTAAGAGTAATTATAGTCGACCAACGTATACAATGTCCTGACCTTGACATTCACTCTGACTCTTTGCTTAGGTTGCGTGATCAAAATTAAAATCATATTATCTTAGAGAAAACCTAGACCTTACCTGCCAGATCCTACAATAGATTAAGGATCTAGGATTAAGAACCATAATAATTATGGCTGTAATAATTATTATTCTCGTAGTAAGTATAATTAAGTAGTTTATTTTTATCTCCTATTTTAAGTTTTATTTGCATGTTTAGTTGTTATTTTTTTAACGCATAATTGGAAAAGTTGTGTTTAGTTACTTCTAAGTGGTCAATATATTTAGCGAGCAAATTTTGAAGTGAAACTTCTTTAGTAGATGTGATTTAAATATTCGATTAAACGACAAAGCGACACCAAAAAGAGACAAATATATATTCATAAATAGGGTTTAGCATGCGTGAGAATGAGATCGAATACGAGTTATATTTATCTCATTCTCTCACAGGCTTACATACTTTTCTGAAGTTTCACTTTTGCCGTGTGTGAATTTGCACACACACACTTTTTATCGGATTACTTTTGAATGTATTTGTGTAAGTGACCGTGAGTAAACCTAAATATACTTCAAATAAAATTTTAATAAATGATGAGGGTGGATCTCGATGATCATACTGATGACCACCACACTGTGTCGAAACATTGATTTGTATCGAAGCGGGTCGCCGTGGTGACGTGTGCGTGTGTGTGCGGCAGGCGGGCGAGGCGCCGCGCGCGCTGTCCGCGCTGCAGGCGGGCGGCGCGCTGTACGCGGCGCTGTCGGCGAGCGCGGCCGTGCGCGCGGCGGGCGACGCGCGGCGCGCGCTGCTGCTGGGGCTGGGCGGCGCGGGGCAGGCCGCGCTGCAGCTGCTGCGCGCGAGGCGCGTTGAGGTGCGCCGCCGCTGATGCCTCCTGAGATACGACTGAACTCTGCTTCGCGGCGGAGTCGCCGATCGCTTCGGACGATCGAACGCGGTATCTTGATCGACAGCGTTCTCCCGCAGGTGGTGGTGGGGTGCGCGGCGGAGCAGCGCGCGCGCGCCGAGGCGCTGGGCGCCGCGCTGGTGCTGGACCGCGCCGCCGCGGACTACGAGCGCGCGCTCGACGAGTGCGGCCCGTGAGTACCCGACGCCCGTCGGCCGCGCTACACTCGCTCGTCTCGGATGTGACATCCCCCGTTCCGTTGCGGCAGGTACGACGCGATCGTGGACTGCGCGGGGCTGGGCGGCGGCGAGGCGGGCGCGCGGCGCTGGCGGTTCGCGCGCTACGTGACGCTCAGCTCGCCGCTGCTGCGCGCCGCCGACGAGCGCGGCCTGCTGCTGGGCGCGCTCGCCGCCGGCGCCGAGCTGGCGCGCCAGTGCGCCGCCGCCGCCGCCTCCGCGCCCGCCGCCACCGCCGCCGCGCGCTGCCCGCCGCCGCACGTGCGCTGGGCGTACTTCGCGCCCGAGCCGGCCGACATCGAGCTGCTGCGCCGCCTCGCCGACCAGGGCAAGGTGAGTGGTGACCCGCTCGGCGTTCCCAAATCCAAACACGGTTTCGAACCGGCGAGATGATGCGAGAATCGAAAGTATGGCAAAATAAGATAATAATAAAAGAAGTAGGATAAGATATAATAAATGAAGTAGTAGAGTTACATTGGTTTTCGATACTTTTTGTAATAAATTTTAAGTCTTGATTTTTCCTCTACTACTTAAGTACTAAATAAATGTTAACTTGTGCTTCTTGCCAGTGTGTGTAGGTAATGATTGTAAGTCTAATTGTAAGAACTTTTTTTTTTGTTATAAATATTTTTTTTTAAGTAGGCCCCCTTCTCTTACCATGACGTAATTTTTTTAAGTTACCTCCTATCTGTCCCTAAACGTAAGAGTAAGGTTATTCTGCGCCGTAATTATAAAAGGATAGACACCGACTCTTTGAAAGATGACGCATCTAAAATAGACTGGACTCCTCTGTATTGCGCATCCACCGTAGACGACACGGTCAGTTTTTTAAATTCGACCCTTATAAGACTATTTGACTCACGTGTACCTGTTGGCTGTTAGGTCTCTAGGGGTTAAACGGGTTGGCTATAGACATCCGGTATTCGCTTTCAGGGGTGGGGAGGGGTGGGGAGGGGGGAGAGGGTGCCCCCCCTCTTTGTTCCCCCCACCGGAAAGGCATAGTTTTTTTTTTATGAATTTTTAAAAATCTCTTTTAAGGTTATGTTTTCATACATTTACAAAGAACCTAAGTTAACCTAATTTAACTTCCAATTAATAGAACCTTATTCTTATCATCGATGTAGTACCGCCTATCATTACCCATATCCTCAACTTTTCTCTTTCACCAAAATCTTTTCCAACAGTTTGGAAGCTAGCCCACGTTTTGCCTTTGCCCAAAACATCCAATCCTTCTTCACTCTCTCTCACTATCGTCCTATCTCAATCCTCCCCATTATTTCTAAAATTTTAGAGAATGTTGAAGATATACGCTATGCTATGGACAATAAAAAACTAACAGTGCTTGTTCTTCTCTACTTTAGCAATGCGTTTAACTCTGTTGACTTTGACGTGCTACTCTGCATTCTCTGTTCACTTAATCAATCACCGTCCGTAATTGAATCGTTTAAGTCCTACCTTCTCGGTCGCCGTCAGAGAGTTGCAGACGGAGTTTACTCTGACTGGGCTGATATTTCTGCCGGTGTACCTCAAGGCGGCGTATTGTCACCTCTGCTTTTCTCTGTTTTTATAAACGAAATCACAAAAATCATTTCTTCTCACTACAATCTCTATGCAGATGATTTGCAGATTTATAGACATGCCGCTGTCACTGACCTTGCTTCTGCGGTTAGTGACATTAACTCGGATCTAGCAAAAATAAAGGACTGGGCTGATGAACATGGTCTTCTAGTAAATCCTACAAAATCGCAGGCTATGATAATAGGGAGCAAGTGTTGATTTTAAAAATCTTCCAATCATAGCCTACGATGGCGTTCCGATACAACTTACAGAAAAAGCAAAAAATCTTGGGGTGATACTCGATGGTAATTTATCTTGGTCAAATCACATTAACAATGTTAGTAGGCGCTTGCACTACTCTATTCATTCTTTGAAACGCTTGCAGAATTTCCTTCCTCTGAAAACTAAAATCTTACTTGCACAATCCCTTCTGCTCCCACTTATAGATTACGCCGACGTCTGCTATTTAGATGCGACTGAAGAGCTGCTTGACAAACTAGATCGCCTTCAGAACTTGTGCATTCGTTTTATTTACGGATTGCGCAAATTCGACCATGTATCTCAGTTTCGAAACAAGTTAAAGTGGCTCCCTATCCGACTTCGCCGGAATACTCATATTCTCACGTTACTTTTTCGGATTTTAAACACATCCTCCCCTTCATACTTACGTGAGCGCTTTCACGAGGCTCCTCCTCGTGTGATGCCTGTACGATCGTGTGTAATATTAAAATCACTTGCAGTGCCAAATTATAACACTATTTACTATGGTAAATCTTTTACGGTAGCTGCGACGCGCTCATGGAACTCACTACCTGATAGTATTTTTATGAATAACCCATCTATTCAGACATTTAAACTTCGTCTGAAACAGCATTAACTATCTTCTCTATCGTTATTATAAATAACTAGCGGTCCGCCCCGGCTTCGCACGGGTAGCACTTGATCAAAATAGTCCATACCCAATAATGGTCAGTCGGCACTGAGACGAACAACTCCACCATACGTTCTCAAATTTTGTTCAGCAAACCGCTGTGAACGCTTGGCACTTGAGTCTCCAATACGGCGTATTTTCGCTGCCCTCACCTGGGAACTACATATGTTGAGAACTAACAACTAAGTTGAGACCTGGCTCTTTTAGGCATTTCGCAGTCTGTCTACAACAGTTAGATATTAAAATGTTTAAAAAAATGTTAGTAACTTCTCTTGTATTTATTATGTTTGTCTTGACAAATATGTCATAAAAGTGTCTTGACAAATATGACATAAAAGTGTCTTGACAAATATGACATAAAAGACAGTCTGAATTAATAGACGAATAGAGGTTTAAAGTAAAAAGTTAAATTAGGTGAATTTTTCCGACTTAATTCACATTATTGCAATTTTCGAAGGGATCTCTAATTTATTTTAAAATACAATGCAGCCTATGTTACTCGCTGATAAAGTAGCTTTCTATAGTTGAAAGAATTTTTAAAATCGGTCCAGTAGTTTTTTAGCTTATCCATTACAAACAAACAAACAAATCTTTCCTCTTTATATTATTAGTTTTAAATTTTAAATTTATAATATTAGTTTTAAATAATAATATTTATGTTGATATGTATATATATTATATATTTATGTCATTAGTATGTATATTTGTATGTTTAAGTAAGTTTATGGTATAATATCTCGTTTCATGCTATCTCATAATATCTCGTTGTACCTATTCTTCCTCCACAACCTGTCTCACTGCCAAGGGTCACTGGTAGAGATCTCTTTAGATAAGTGCTTTCCACTATTTACCTGCTTTTCTTCTTATTTTATAACTTTCTGGTACTAAATAAATTAAATTAAAAAAAAATTTCAACAGCCCCCACCACGTCCCCGCCCGCCCATCTTCAGTGTGATTAAAGGTCTGGATGCGCGAGAATGTGCGAGGCGAGAATTAAAATATTTATTCATACAACATTAAACCATAATTAATACTCTATGCATGTGTCACCGTAAGATTGTAAAAACCGTAAGATTGTAATCTAACGCTTTTTTTTCGATAGATTGTAAACAGTCGAAAGATTGTGAACCGTTCAAGGTTTTATGTGTCAATTTTTTAAATATTCATTGTATTTACTTTTTCTTGTCTCTTTCTTGTAGGTTAGGTTAGGGTTCGACATAAAATAACCACTTAGGTTCTATCGGGTTAATAAACCTAACAGATTACAATGTACCGAAAAATAATCCGTTATATTGTAATCATTCGACAGTTTACAATGTCGCGAGTTAGATTATAATCTAACGGTTTTTACAATCTTACGGTGACACATGCATTGCAAAACGGATACACAGATGTAGCACCGGCCGGCCGCCGCCGCGCCGGACGCCTGTGCGTGAACTGAAAGCCCCTCCGGGATTGCTCGCGACAAGTCACATCCACATCTCGCCGGTCTGAAACCCATTATTTTGGTTTCGGTTGTACACAGTGTTCTTTTTATCCACTACAAGTTAGCCCTATGTTCTATGGTAACTATGTGTGTGTGTGTGTGTGTGTGTCGGCAGTTCACAGTGGAGGTGGAGCGCGTGTACGCGTGGACAGAGGCGCCGCGCGCGTACGAGCGCCTCGCCGCCGGCCACGCGCGCGGCAAGCTGCTGCTGGACTTCGAGACGCCGCCGCCGTCCGCCCCGCCCGCCCCGCCCGCCCCGCCCGCCAGTTAGGACGCGTCCGCCCTCCGCCCCGACCGCCGACTAGGACGCGTCCGCCCTCCGCCCCGACCGTCGACTAGGACGCGTCCGCCCTCCGCCCCGACCGCCGACTAGGACGCGTCCGCCCTCCGCCCCGACCGCCGACTAGGACGCGTCCGCCCTCCGCCCCGACCGCCGACTAGGACGCGTCCGCCCTCCGCCCCGACCGCCGACTAGGACGCGTCCGCCCTCCGCCCCGACCGCCGACTAGGACGCGTCCGCCCTCCGCCCCGACCGCCGACTAGGACGCGTCCGCGCCTTTTAGTACGGGCATATTATTCTTTAGTTTAGGGTTTTAGATGTCCTAGGTCTGTTAGTTTGTATGGAATTTCCATATAAAGCGCGATTACAAAAAGCAGTTTCTGCCATTATATGGATGAACACAGTCATATTTCTGAAACTATAATTCCTACGTTAATAATTTATGGGACGGGACATATTTGTAGGTAATGACGATATTTTTTGCCTTTGACTGTTTTTACCTATATACCTACTTAAGTCTTGTAGATTTTGTGTAAAATACCAAAATCCGCGTTCGGGGGGATTTTAGGAATTTTAGAGGGCCGACTATTACATAATACTAGCTGAAGCCCGCGACTCCGCGTGGAGGTATGAAAAATAGATAGTAGCCGATTCTCAGACCTACTGAATATGCATATTAAATTTCATAAAAATCGGTCAAGCCGTTTTGGAGAAGTATGGTAACTAACATTGTGCCACGAGAATTTTATATATATAGAGATAATACCTATGATTAACGTGTAGGTATACGTAAATGATTTATGATTTATTATGCATTAACATAAGCATCATCCTTATATTGACTAAATGCAGCATTGTGACAGTATTATTACGAGTTAATTTGCGTTAAGTCCATGAATCATGATACAGCAACAGAATAAACGGGAAGTTTATTTTGTTAAGTAGGTACGAGTAGGTATACGCCGTTTACTACCGCACTATAATATATTATAATGTAATCCATACTAATATTATAAATGTGAAAGTGTGTCTGTCTGTCTGTCTTTCTGCTTCGCTTTCACGGCCCATCTGTTCAACCGATTTTGATGAAATTTGATACAGTGATATGTTGTATCCCGGGGAAGGACATATACCACTTTTTATCCCGGAAAATTCAAAAGTTCCCGCGGGAATCGAAAAAACTTGGTCCACGCGGACGAAGTCGCGGGAATCATCTAGTATAATATAATGGGACATTATATGATTTAGCGCTTGAGTCGAGTAAGTTTTCAATCACCTGCCGAGTGCCGATTCTTCTGAAAAGACAGGGACTGAAAAATAGTTTCATAAAGGTTACAGAATTATATGTGTTACAGTTTGAATCGATAACAGAATCGAAGCTGTAACACTGTTCAACTCACGTAAAACTACCTATTAGGGTTATAGTTATTAACACTTATTATCAGATAACGGTTACAGTTTGGAATCTGTTACATTTATAAATGTGTTTCTTGTATATCAGTTTCAAAAAACAGTGTTAAAAACACTTATTCCGGTAACCGGTTATAGTTTCGGTCACCAGGCCAGGCCAGGGAATATTCAGAAAAATATAAATTCCCAAATTAATCGAACCCGGGACCTCCGCACGTTAAGACAACAGCGCTCAACACTGCGCCGGGGAGGTCGTCAGGCATTTAAGTTTTGTGTTGCCTAATTTACCGGATTATATTAGAGTGGGCCGGTCGTTCTGCGGCTGGTGGCTGCAAGGTAAACCAGTAGCTCAATGTTTAATTTCCTTAAAACTGTATTACCTAACAAATAATAAAATAAATAAGTAAAGTAAATAAAACTCGCGCGGTTAATTGAACTGGTAAATGTCGCCTGTCGCTACACTTGCTAACGAGCGGGCGGCCAAACCACGCTAACTACCTCACAATACAAGTCAGTACAATTAATTTGTTATCTTCTAGGAATAATAAATACCAGGGCTACCCAATGGACGCGAGGACGATAGTTCTAATTCGGTAACTATGTTACAGGAAAACTGCTCGTATAATAGATCACTTCCTACGTATTGATATTTATTGTATATATTATAGTAACTTATGTTGGCTACTCTGTAACTTGTAATTACTATACTAGTTAGGGATTGTATTTGTATTAAAAAATGTAGGTACTTACTCATTGTTAAAAAAACTTTTTGTCAATAAAATATTGTGTATGCATAATATGTGTGTTATCTTTTCTTTTTAACCGACTTCCAAAAAAGGAGGAGGTTCTCAATTCGGCGCGTATCTTTTTTTTTTTTTTTAATGTATGTCGGTGCATATCTCCGTGGTTTCTAAACCGATTTGAATTTTTTTTTTACATTGGTTAGAGGAAGCTCACGAGGTGGTCCCATAAAAAAATCTGACTCCAAATCCTCAATCCTGAAGCTGTAGGTGTACCTACGTCTCAAAACTAGGGAGTTAGGAGTTTTGATGGTGAATTCATATAGTAGGTATCAAGTCACGTGTATACGATACAACTCTGAGTCCCAACTCCTCAACCCTGAGTCCCAACTCCTCAACCCTGATGCTGTAGGGTACAGAACTCCTTAAAAATAACGATTTAAGATTTTTTTATGATGAATTAATATTGTAGGTGTCAAGCAACGACTTCATACTTAAACCCAAGTCCCAACTCCTCAACCCTGATGTTGCAGGGTACAGAACTCCTTAAACATAGTGGTTTAGGATTTTTTTATGGTGAATTAATATTGTAGGTGTCAAGCAACGACTTCATACTTAAACCCAATTTCCAACTCCTCAACTCTGATGCTGCATGGTACTGCACTCCTAAGCCGTAGGGATTTAGAGTACACTAAAAAGTTAAAAATAAAAATTCTTTCCAAAAAACCGACTTCCAAAGCCACTGTAAAGTAAAAAATAATTTTGATTTCTACACACTATGTTGAAGTCGGGCGAGTATAACAAAGATAGGCATAGTTGACGCGTCAGGTTCGCCCGACTTCAACATAGTGTGTAGAAATCAAAATTATTTTTTACTTTACAGTGGCCTTAGATAATATTTCATTGACAGTGGCTTTGGAAGTCGGTTTTTTGGAAAGAATTTTTATCTACATAACATAACCTTGAATTTGATATTGCAAACTCTGCAATTGTCCCATTTACTTTTATTTCAAGACGTTGCTTAGCGTTTGCAATTACCTACAGCCGGATTCTCAATCAACACGCCGCCACTGTGCCCGCGATATTTTCAACATTCCTTAAAATGTTCCGAAAGCAAAAGAACGGAGAAAGCTCAGTGGCATTGTGTGTCGGGGCTCGGGGATCACCTAAATAAATTCCTATTTCGTATTGTATGTTATAACTAGGTAATAATATGTCAATCCGTTATATTAGTTGCACTGCTCGTGGCGTGTGCCTGTGCACACCGTCACACGTGAGTCGTGGCACGAGTGCCCGTGTGCCTACCTCTTGTAAAATTGTAAACAAATAATAATAAAAAGCGACATGCTCTGAACATGGCAGCATGCTCGTGAGTACCTACCTACATACAGATTACATATAAATATAGCCTAGTTAGCGGGTATTGGCAAATCGCAAGTCGATCTACACGCGGGACCAACTACGAGTACGACATCCAACTTGCGATCTAGCGTTTCCATCTCTCAAAGTTTTAAGTATAATGACTAGGTATAAAAAGTGAGTAAGTAATACAAATAACTATTATATAAAGTAATAACTTGTTTTATAGGTACACACTGATTTAGAAAAGTGGGGAAAAATCTCGTCAATGAAACGTCGTGTTAGGGGCAATGATATTATATATTTGGTTAGGGGTCGGAGACCTATCTATATAGCGTCTGTCGCAAAGGCAAACACAGGACTGAGCGCATTTCGCAGGTGCAGTTCCTACGGAATATTTGCTCTTTCATGATTGTTCCTAGCCTAGGAGTGACCTGTTGCCTATTAGAAAGCAAAACAAGCGTCAGCCTATCAGTAGCGGCATTTTGTCAGGTATGCGGCTCGTGCTGGTCTCGAGCTGGTGCTGGCTGGTCGTTTACATTCCAGCACCCACTCTCACTCACTCAGGATGATGATCCGGCGACACACAAGTCAGTGTAATACTTGTTACGTAACGTATGCATTTTATATTATTTACAAAGTGTAACATTTTTCTGTTATAAAAAGAGCAACTCCGACGCAGCGGTAGATTCTTACGACTGTGTGAGTACTACTGTCTTAGTGGCACAAGTTGTCCTACGTGAAATAAATCATTTAATTTTTGTAGGATCCTATATCCTGCACTGAAATTAAAACTAAAACTTATTTAAAAACTTATATAAAACTTATCACTAAAACTTAACATATAAACTTAATCTATAACTTAAAATCTACATAAATATAAAATATATAAGTATTATTTAACATACATTCTACATTCTTACTTACAAACATAAACATAACACGCATTCATACATACAACAACGTACTTACCGACCGAGCCGGCGAAACGCAAGTTAGTCTCGATGCCTACGTAAGCCTTTGTCTTCAAGTCATATGAAGTTAGCACCGCGCGCCGCGTTTGCTAGCGATGGCGTGCAACCGGCGCGAGGTTCAGAGTATGGTCCGACACTCTGTGACGTTGCGTTCGAGCCGAGCTCCGCTAACTTACCTTCCATAATATTATTATAATAAGTGATCGCTAAATTGTTGTTATTGATAATTGTAGTATATAGTTCATATTGACAATATAGTTATGTTTTGAAAGTGTGAGTGTTTACTTGAATCGCCTACCATCTTCAGAGGACGTTTGGACCGGTAGGTAACCTCACATCCACAAACAACTATAATTTTCAAGGGGTCGGGCGTTTCGCATCGCCCGGCGCGCGGCGCCCCCCGGTGTAGTGTGTAGCGGGCCGGCGGCTGGTACTGCTGGTAGCATGCGGCCAGCGAGTGGTCTGTGGTCGCTCCTCGCTCCACGACCCACGTCCAAACCGGAATCCGCGTCGGCGAGCGTCATCGCGGATCGCGCATCGCGCGCCAATGGGTCCACGACGTTTGTTTTTGCACTAAGCAAGGCTGCACACAGTGCTTGGTTGGTTGTAGATATATCTAATATTATTATAAATACGAAAGTGTGTTTGTTTGTTGGTTTGCACTTTGCCCTTCAATCGCGCCGCAACGGAGCAACGGATCGACGTGATTTTTGGCATGGGTATAGGTATTTGAGGACCTGGTGAGTGACATAGGCTTCTTTTTATCCCGGGAAATTAAGGAGTTCCCGTGGGAATAAAACAAAAATTATTCCACGCGGACGAAGTCGCGGGCATCAGCTAGTACAGCCGGCTCTCGTTAATTCGAAACTCGAGGGCATATTAAAATATTACGAATTATCGAATGTACATAGGAGATATTAAATGGTTCGAAATTTTTGAGAGAAAATAAATAAAACTTCGAATTGTTAATTGTTGATTAATTTTAACCACCAATTACCAAGTGCATAAGAATGTATTGATTTAGTTCGGAATATAAAGAGATTTTGAAGGGAACTCGTGATAACTTTGAATTAGAGTTCGATTTATCGCAGGTTTGAATTATCAAGAGTCGACTGCATCTACTAAATATTGTGTGTCAACTGTCAGTGCAGATCTCTATCACCATGTTTACAACTTTTTATAAGCTTATGCATAAAAATCCACTAATCCAGCTGTCTTAGGTATATTTAATGTTCCGCAATTAACCTTGTTCTCTGAAATGGTCAGAGGCCAAGGAAGATCGCGTGATTTGCACTAGGAAGGTGATAATGTGGGTAGATATAGACATGGACGTGATTAATTTAATATGTGGTAACAAGGTAAAGTCGAAAGTCACTGCTAACCTGAGGCTCTACAACAATGGACATGACAATAATATGGGATATACTTTAAAGAGCATAGCCGGTACTCCGAGGGTTTCGGTATAGCTAAGGGCTAAGGCATATCCCTAGGCAGAAATTGAACATCAATTTAAACTTTAATAGTGGAGTAGGTACCTACTCATTTCATACCTATATTGTTGTACCAGCTATGCCCTATATCTAGGGTTGCCAGATGGCCGGGAATTCCGGGAAAGTCCCGGAATTTCACGTGTGGTCCCGTGTCCAGGAATTACACTTTACTGTCCCGAAATTCATGAACACTAGTTTTTTCCCACAAAGTTAGGTACGACACCACGGGGCGGCGCGATTCTAGCTCCAAAGTCGCTAAATTGGCAACACTGTGTGGAACATCCATACTGCAGTTGCGCGAGGGGCGAGGGGAGGAGAGCGCCTGGCTCGGCTCGCCCCCTCCTCCCGCTACAAATCGCGTATTTTATTTCAGTTTTGTCACAAATGACCAAATTTTATCAGTTTTGCAAAGCAGTGATGGAGAAAAACTTTTAAAAATGGCAGAATCTAGTGATAAATATTTAAAAAATTAGTTTAATAGGATTTCCTTTGATTTGATTTCCTTCAATTGATTTTAATGCAGCCAAAGAGAGGTGTTAAATTTTTGTTTTATCTTAGTTTAGTTTTTAGATTAGGTAGTTATTATCTAAAGTTTATATACTTACTAGTACCAAAGTTTGATTAATAAGTCTTTAAGAGAGGCTCAAATTTTGTTTTAAGTTCAGTTTTTTTTTATTGTTAAATTATACCTAATGTTGATTTTCTACCAAAATTTGACTGAACCTTAAAGAAATAATTAAGTACATTGTGTTTTAAGTAGGTATAGTTTTTTATGTTTGAAAATACCTACCTGAAGTTGTTTTTACTTAAAAGAGGTGCTTTTTTTTTGGAACTAAAAAGACTATTATGTGATTGTGTATGGTATGCATACAGTGTGTTAATTTATATCAATAGATTTTATGACAAATAAATATTATGCTTTTAAAATCATTCGCATTTTTTATTTTTAAAATAAGTACATAACTAGTAATTTTGTAATATTTTTTCTATTGCCCGTCCAACTGCAAACATTTGTAGTTGGATTTGGACTCTAAAACTCCAACTCCGTTTGTAACCCCAGAAATGTCCAGGAAATGATAAGCCCCTATCTGGCAACCCTACCTATATCCGATCCTTATAGAGTCTAGGGATGTTCATTGTCTCATCCCTACGAGTCCCCTCTAATAATAAGAAGTGTTTTAGCCAAAGTCCATCACTCTGGCTAAGTGCGAATTGACAGTTTTCACACACCATATAGAGAAAAGAATTATTATCAACAACTCCGGCATGTAGGAGGTGCATAGGTGCCTACCGAGGAAGAACGAATAAGTAAAAATTTCTCAAATTATGTGCAGGTAACTTATAACTTGTGAGAAGGTCTATTGAAATTTAACTTTATACATAATAATAGATAAAAAACTATAATAGTTAATACCTATTAGGTACTATTAGTGTAATATATTATGTAGTTCGCCCAAGTGAAACAGACGGCAGAGTAGGTACGTATTAGATCTGACTGTCTGTTTGCCACACACACTCTGTATCTAAAAAACTTAGACTTTTACTAGATAACCTTTTACTGGATATTCCAACCAGTATGTGGGATACTGGTTGGAAGATTATTCATTGTCCTTCCATCCAATCTAATCCATACTAATATTATAAATGCGAAAGTGTGTCTGTCTGTCTGTCTGCTATGCTTTCACGGCCTAACTACTCAACCGATTTTGATGAAATTTGCCAAGTCGCGGGTATCATCTAGTACTTAAGTAATAAATAAAAATATTTTTATTCAAATTTAAAAACTAAGTGAATCGACTGCGACTGCGGAATGCTGAAAACAAGAATCGAATCGTCAAGATCAGTGGGTTACTTGTCCGGTATTTATTCTTATTTCTTACTCCTAAGTCACAATTACATCTTATTTCACTACACAACAAGGAATGACACCATGTTATGCAGATACAAAAACGGCCCAAGTAGGTACCATTCGGTAGGGATGAATACGTGGGGAAAAAATCGCCTCTTACCCCCACGGGGGATACGGTCTACGTTTGCAGGGCCTAGCGGAACAGGCCGTCAAAACGACGGAAAATTAGGTACGTTCTAAGCGTGCTAGGAAACCGGATTGCATAGGTATTTCAAGTTTAATCTTATTTACAGTATAAAAAATATCTAATAATATCTTATTATAAAACATGTAGGTAAGTAGGTAGTAACCGGTCAAGAGCGACTCAGAGTTCAGACTCGTTCACATTTAGGGTTCCGTACCACCACACCAAAGATGTTTTAACAACAGTAATTAGTTAGCAGTGAAATAACTGGCCTGTAGCGCCTGACAAACAAGTCGACAGTCGACGCCCTATTTACGAGTACCTAGGTAGAACGGATTTTGGGATTTTTCCGATGCGGTGCTGTGAGACCTTGCTTCTTCCCAAATTTTTTTTTTTTATATATGTATAGCGAGCAAACGAGCAGGCGGGTCACCTGATAGTAAGTGTTTACCGCCGCCCATGAACATTTGCAGCACCAGAGGAACCGCCAATGCGTTGCTGGCTTTTGAGATATTTGTTTATCCACTCTTTGAAGAGCCCCATATTATAATCATGAGGGAACACAGAAGATGGAAGCTGGTTCCACAATTTGCGGGTACGTGACAGAAATGACCTGGAATAACGGGTGGTGGAAGAGGACCAAGCATCCAGGTGGTGAGGATGGAATTTGTTTCTGCGACGTAGGGTGCGACTGGAGAACACGGAAGGTGGTATTAGATTTAATAACTCCTCAGAGCACTCCCCATTGTAGAGACGATCGAACACACAAAGAGAACTAACGTCTCTTCGGTGCTCTAGGAACTCCAGCTTAGGCGGACTAAAGTTAGCGTTTAGGGTCTAGGGATTAAAGTAATTTTTGTTAATAATTGCCGCACTGTCTTTACGGTATGCGTGATGTGAGATCCTCATTCGTTTCTACGATTATATATATGGTTTAAATTCAAAATATATAGTCTACGGTTACTATCAACATTCAACAGCCAAAAAATTTATGTCACTTAGTTGAATGTCAAATGTCAATGTTACCCATCGTATCCACAGATTTAAAAAGGGAATCGTATCCTACCACTATCCTACAGATCTATGTCTACTACTGGTACTTACTATTGTTTTTTTTTTATTTTTTATTCCTTCTTGTAAACGAATAACGATACGGAGAAAAATAAAGTTGGTATTGCAGTTTGCCGGAAATCATAGATTTTTTTGTTGTAGGTAATTATTACATTTATTTAAATGTATGTTTTATGGATGATAATTAATCAATTTCAAAACACAATACGTAGGTAATCCAAGGTGAAGGCAGGTAAAGTGAATATGACTATTTATTTGTTCATCAAGTAAAAATAAATCTCTTACTCTTAATATGAAAATGTAACAGAAAGGCAAAGAAATAATTAAAAATCGTTATTTATTTTATTTTCTCGCAATCGAATTGAAAAGTAGAGTGTTTACCACGGGACTAAAGGCCATTCTACTCGCATCTATTCTATAGCATCCCTCGCTACGCTCGGGAAGCTAAACACCTCGTATGAAATGGCTCATTTTAGTCCCTTGATGAACAATCTACTTTTGATTGCGTTGACTTTAAAAGCTTGATCTTTTTTACAGCTCCATGGGATCGTACCTAGACCTACAATATTTGCGGTAGACCTAATAATTTGTTGATATTGATTTCAACTTGATATATGATGGTATTTGGTCATTGACGCGTTCCCGAAAAAAAGGTGGTTGACAGTCTGACAGGCAGACAGACGGACAACGAAGTAATCCTATAGGGGTTCCCTTTTTCCTCTTTAGGTACGGAACCCTAAAAAAGAAGAATCTTAGTATCTTTAATAGGTGGGAAAATGGCTTTCCTCTAACAGGTTTTTGACCTTTTTTTGACGACCTCCGTGAAGCATTTAGCGCTGTTTTCTTAACGTGGGAGGTCCCGGGTTCGATTCCTGGTTGGGTCAATTTGGGAATTTATAATTTCCGAATTTTCTCTGGTCTGACCTGGTGGAAGGCTTCATCCGTGGTTAGGTAGTTAGTTAGTTACCATCCTCTATCGGCAAAGGCGTACCGTACCTAATTGTTATCACGCACTGCGCATTACGACAACATTCAGATGACAGATCATCGGTTACCTACTCGTGCAATACTGCAGGTGCAGTGCACAATAATTAACAGTTCTCTAGTGTTTAATTTATTAGACTTGACTTTCATATGACCTCGCTCCTATAAAATATATATACTTACAGTTATGTTATTATGTAATATAATACCTACTTACATATGATAAAGACGTTACAAGGAAGACTTATCATCGGAAGCAATGGAATATTTGTACATCTTCGAACTGACCATTGACCGGCAATTATAATTTACAAAGTTTCTAATCAGCATAATAAAAAAAACAATAAATTATGTAGGTACTAGGTAGGTAATATTGCCTCAATATTGCCGTCACAAATAAGTCAATTGCAGTAAATTCGTGCTAAGTACCTATGTGATAATTTACGACACAGTACTTAGGTAAGTTTGTTTTCGCGCTGGTACCTACTTATTAGTTATTTCATCAGTGATGTAACTACTAACTACCTAACTCGGTAGGTATTAATTTGGGTCCTCTCGAGTCTCGGTATTAGAGTACCTAGAGAAAGAACTGGATAGTACGAACCCTCATACTAACTTGTGTTTATGAATTAGGTAGGTAGTAGGAGTACGCGCGCGAGTTGAATGCTTTATGCTGTTATGTGTTACTTACCATACCTACATTATACTCTGCATTCAACTCGCGCGCGAACTGTAGGTACCTTTCAAACCAGCTAGCTAATAAGTACCTATAAGCCAAATAGAAACCTTTTGATCGTGTAAATACTTAGGTAAATACCTAAGTGCCTATACTTAGCATATAATAATATTATATTCTGTCTACGCTACTCACGTACCTAGTTGGTTAGTGGTTACAACTTACAAGTATTATGCTACCAACTTCACACACAGTGGTGAACACTGAACAGCATAGGGAGCGATTGGTGCTCTATTTTAAATCATCATCATCATCATCACTACAGCCTATTAACGTCCCACTGCTGGGCACAGGCCTCCACTCTCATAGGAGAGCGGGAATTAGAGCTTAGACCCACCACGCTGCTCCAATGCGGGTTGGCGGGCTTTAACGATTATTATCATGTTAGTGATAATAACCGGGACCGACGGCTTAACGTGCTCTCCGAGGCACGGGGGTGCAACACCGCCAACTTCCAACTCCGGGCTGGCACTGAGAATTTCTTAATTGAAAAACCCAATACCTAACTTTTATGCCCGACCGGGAATCGAACCCAGGACCTCGATGATCCGCAGTCGACTATGCTAACCACTAGACCAACGAGGCAGTCTATTTTAACTATTTTAAATACTTACCGTCAAATGCCCTAATCTTGCCTGGCGTCCTATGTTTGCCTTTATTAAAGAAAAGGTAATACCTTTTTCATTTTTATAGTCTAGCAATGGAAACTTTGTCAGTTTGTAGAATTATTATCTGGCAACACAAAATTAGTGAAGTTATGTTGGTAACATGCATAATTTTCGACATTTGTGTGTCAAACGAAACTGCGTCAAGGCGGTTATTTTGAGTTGCGGAAAAACTTTTCAAGTAAGTCACTAAAATGTGTATATTCTTAACTTGTTTTATAATCATTCTATAAAACGTTGATAGTTTGATCATTTGTCATTGATAAAGATTGAAATACACGTATTTTCACTGAGAAATGTTGCATTAGGCAAAGTTTAGCAACTTTTTCTGAATAAGTGTACAAACATTGCCTAGGCTAGGGTTGACACCCTATGTCACCCAGGGTATCAATTAAAATAATATATTGCTTTATGTTTTTGATTGATGATGTAATCTGTTACAAAAAGCAAACCTATAACTATTACTTATTCTAGTTTTCTTTTTGCTGGAAGGACGATCTAGATAAACAAGCCGATCAAGAAGATTGTATTGATAACTTGTAACGATTTTTTGAAGATTTTTTGTTTCTGAAATATGTTTTGTTTGTAGAATTACCTATTTTTAAAGATTAGTCACATAAACTTTCATAGACTGCATTATGTGACCCTTTGATTTATTGCATTTTTAATAGGTAGGTATGTACAATTATTATTGAGCGATAATCATTCATTATATTGCTGCACGTCTTACCTTGATAGTTGAGATGTTGTATTTTTTGCTAAATGGAAGTTAACGGGCCGGCGGTGGGCGAATTGCCCATACAAACGTAATACCAAAATAATTTGTAATTCGAGAATATTTCCACCATATTATGCGCTTATTAAGATTGAACTTGTATTTATCTAAGTCCCTGGATAATTATTTTTTCAAAATACTTTCTCAAAATTAAATGTAAGCACATTGCGTTTCGCATATTTTTACGACATAAATGACATGTTTTCACCTTATTTGTTTCATATTAAAACCGACGATATCTCACGTACTAGTTGATCAGGAACATAGCCTATATTGTCAAGTTACAGAATAACAACACGAAGTTAAAAACACAACCATTTTTCATTCATCATTTTTGGTATTCACGGAACAAGACCAAAATGTATAACAAACTCTGTATGCTCATATTGCTATCGCGCTTGCACGCGATCATGTGTCATCAGCCATACAGAGATAGCAATATACAGGCAAATTTATATTTGGAGTTCGAATAGAAGTTGCGAGCGCCGCTCCCCGGCCTCATGATAATGTTATACATAAGATTATCTTAGTTGTTACCTACGGTCTACCAATTTTTTTTTAAAAGTCTGATTTGTTATTTTATTCTAATAAATACTACTCGCAATGACTGATTAACTGTTAAACCATGCGAGTTTAAAATATAAATACTCACTTAAATATATATTTTTTAAATAGTTTGTTTTATTCATACATTATACTAACGAGACAACCCTACCCATTCATTGTCAATGTATGGAGGTTGTACAAAATTGTGTCCAAACATTGCCTTAATAATTTTACCTACTAAAACATGTCTTAAATTTATCATTGGAAATTGGTTTGTAATGTTTGGATATGGTAGATTTTAGATTGTGCCAGAATAAAATCAAAATAAATAATAAAATTATTTATTTTGGTGTGAACACATCGGGCAATGTTAGGAATAACAGAAATACTTAACATTGCCTAATTCCTAAAATATCTCAAAATTTTCAAAAAATATACGCAAATTGTCTAAAATAGGTAAATGAAAATGATAGAATTTTTGGATTTTTTTATCATAAAATGTGCATACAACGTGCAAATCGTGCAAATTTAAATTTTTTTACTTACTTTCGATTAAGTCCATGATATGAAAATCCGTGAAAAGTTACGGCATTTGACGGTACCTACCTACCTTATACCTAGGTATTTATTGAACAACGGACGGTATATGATAGGTACCACTCTATCCGCTATACGACCTCGTGCACTCATTTATAAATAGCTTATAAATTAGCATGTTTTGGTAATTATAAATAATCATCATAACAAGGAACTACCTTATGTTAGCGTTTATGAATAATAAGAGCTCATTTGACTTTAAATTGAATCAAGAAATATAATATCATGACAAAAACGTCATTATACTAAATGTGTCTTCTATAAATAAGATCGCTTGGCGGTACTTGAGTCATTCTTTATCTGTTAGTGAAAGTGAATTAAGTGAAAGTGTAATTATTATTGTCACCAATAATTGTGATTGGTGTTTCGGGTTAACTAAATCGCATTATATGTATTTAACACATGAAATAACCGAACGTGGAATTATACTATATGAAGCATCATCTGTGTGTATTATTTACACGAGTTTCCTGCCTTTGTGTAACAGCTCAGAAGTGTTAATGAACCTCGTCTTCGGCTAAAATTAAAGGTACGTGTGAATCGATTATTATTTTTATAGTAAATAGTATCTTAATTCAAATCAGATTCGAGTGTTAACCAAGCAATGGTATATATTGAGTTTAACAAAAATGTGATAGATGTTTTTATTACAACTTGCTAATAAAATGTTATAAATTTTTGAAGAATAGAAATAGTCTGATTTTGGAAGTAGCTAAAATTGCAAAAAAAATAATAAAAATAGAAACTTTAAAATAGTATCTGAGTGTAAAAAAAAAATATATATGTTATAAAATATATATATGATTATGTTTCTAAATTTTTATACGCCTTGTAGTGGCAATTGCATAAAATAATTCTATTAGCAGCCTGCATACATTCGATTTAGTTTTTTTTTTAATGGGTTCACATGATTTTCGTTTCGAATAGCTACTTCGATTTTCGATACTTATGTACCATGATGTATTCCTTTTCTGTGTTGGTTTAAGTACCTATCAGGCAGTAGCTGTACCTTGCCATACCTAGTACTGAGTAGTGCCAACATATCAAAAGTAGTAAATTGATTTGTTTCGTGAAATTTTAAAAGAAAGCATGAACGAAAAGAATTTCAAACACAAACATAAAAAAAAAACATTTTTGGAGCAACCTCTATAGTAAATAGTAATCACGCATAAACTGCAATCTGAAACCGGTTTCGCTGGCAACGACGCGATGTTGATAAGCGCTAAGCTAAAATTTTTGTAGATTACCCACTTAATTTTTAAGTTACACGCATGTTTATTTCTTTACTTATAATAATTATGTCTTTCCTATATATTAACACACAATTTCATATCAATTTATAATTAAAAAAAAAAATTCAAAGATAATATTATGTAGATGTCATTATTAGTAAGCTGAAAAATAATCCACACACATTTTACATTAATTTATTATTTCCCAAGTTTACTACCGATGAAATATTTTCGTGTATTTCTTCTGCACGATTCATAGTAGTGGCGAGCCGAAAATTAACGTGTTTCTGTTTTTTTTTTCCATGTGGATATCAATTACTTCAATGAGTGCCTGCGGTGTGGGCAGGGTGTGATGATGGTGCTCTGACGCTGTGAACTTGATGGCGTGAATGCTGACATGGAGGCGCGTCAGGGTTTGATGATGGTGCTCTGACGCTGCGAACTTGATGACGTGAATGCTGATATGGAGGCGCGTGTGTACTTGCGGTGTCGGAGGCCACAAAGCTGCGATGGGCGAGTGCTGGACTGTGGATGACATGGAGGCGCGTGTATGCTTGCGGTGTCGGAGGCCACATTGCTGCGATGGGCGAGTGCTGGACTGTGGATGACATGGAGGCGCGTGTATACTTGCGGTGTCGGAGGCCACATTGCTGCGTTGGGCGAGTGCTGGACTGTGGATGACATGGAGGCGCGTGTATACTTGCGGTGTTGGAGGCCACATTGCTGCGATGGGAAAATACTGGACTATGAATATGGTGAAATCATTCATTAATTTATCTATTTAATTATGGGTTGATATAGAATCATGTACTTATTGCTCGGTCGAATAAGAATGTTTTTAATGGAATAAGGGCCGGTTGATTCAAATCAATGGTTATCGTAGCTTACGTTGACTTCTGTTAATTTACTAGTGTTGCTTCATGGTAAAAATAATGATCGACGCCTTCTTTGACTAACGCTTTTGGGCGCCATATTGGGAGGTTACGATCCGTCAAAATGTGTTGATGCAAACCAACCTAAACTGTAAATTTAAAAAAATCGTTTGGACTGATTTTTAACAATTTCATGATTGGTTTTGAAATAGAATTTTGAAAACGAAAATAATGATTCCATCTTCTTTTTATTGAATTATCTAGTATTTACGTTGTCTCTGTAATAGATGATGAAGAGATTAATTAATATTTGTCTTAGCTTTTGTTATCTAAAGAGAAAGAAATCAATTCCATTGAAAAAACATTTTTTTTCGTATTGTCTGAGGAATAACGTGATTTTATAACATGCTTTTGTAGGTAAATTTTATGTTTGATTATATTACGAAATTGATCGATCGAATTGAATGATGATTGAATACTGATGTCGACATGTTGTGAATATAATGGACAATATCAAGGTTGAAATGAATAACTGGCTGTTAGTTGACAAAGTTATTTTAGTCGCCACCGAGTTTCTTACTGGTTTCTTGTCGCTAGATCGTGAACGAAGGTGGTTATGCAACTGGTATTGTGAAAGATATATATGATTTTAGTGTTGTGAATGAAGGTGGTCACTCAATTGATAATGAGAGAGATATGTATGATATTAGTTGTGATGGACGAAGGTAGTCCACAAATGTTATTGTGAAAGTTATGTATGATTTTAGTTGTTGTGACCGACATTGTGAAAGTTAGAGTTAAGTATTAGGATTACTGATTGTAAACGTGAAGTCTTCACTCGTTTGTTGTAATCTCAGTTCAATAATGTGAAGGTTACCTGGCTGCTTCACAAATATCCGATTGCATAGTATTCCTTTTATGATCAAAACACCCAATAAACTAGTTTATCTAAACTATTATAAAAAGGTATATTTGCTTAAGAAAAGAAAACATAATTTTTTCACTGTAAAATCAATTTTATGTGGGCTATTCGTTTAACATTCTTTTAAATATATTGTAGTTACAATTTGGTATTCTGACTGACTGTTCTAACAATACACAGCTGGATGAATCGGGCTGAAATTTAAAGATAGCTATTATGACGTGGACATCTGTAGATAGCTAGGAAAGGATTTTAGAAAGTACAAACCCTAATAGGGGATAACCGGATGCCCATAAAGATCGAAGGCAAGGTATAGAAAACGGCAGTCTGACCTGCAATGCTTGTACGGCACAGAGTGCTGGGCAACCAAAAAGACTCGCGAATAGAAATTGCGTGTTAACGAAATGAAGATGCTTAGATGGGTGCCCAATGAAACTAGACTCGATAAAGTGCGGAATGGGCAGATCAGAAGAAGTTTTAAGGTTGCCCCAATAACGGACAAAATGGTAGAGGGTCGTTTACGTTAGTACACATTATGCGGCGAGAAGAGGATCATGTTGTGTGGAGAGTATTGGCAGAACGCGAGGCGGAGAGGTTACCCTGCAGCCACGTGGTGGACAACTGTAACCTGATATGGAGCGCGAAGCAGTTTCAGCAGCAGACAACCCAAGACAGAATATATTGGCGCAAGCAAATGAGAAGAACTGACTCCAAATAATGGAAAAAGTCTAGAAGAGAGAGAAAGAGAATCCACTTAGCGTGGATAAGATAGGGGTTTGAAAAAGGAAATTTTAACTCAAGCTGCAGAATTATTACTTTTTGCTACGGAACCTAATTTCTGATGTTATTAACTAAGCAACGGGAAAATGAGATTTTTTTTGCAACAATCACTAAATATTTCAAAGAAAGCGTCAAGTAAAGAACAACAAACTACTTGTCCTACTGATATAATATATCGCCATCAAATTTACAAACTCAGTCACAGTGTTTACAACTCACCAATATTTCACGTTTTAAAGCTTCATCATAATAATATAATGTTCCTCATTTAAAGGAAGAGCACCATTCGAATTTATGCAGTTAAATCGATTTTTTAAAGTTATATATGTATTAAAATCTTAGGTTAGGATTCAACATAAATATTCAAAAGTAGTTATGCTATTTTGGGCTAATATACCTTCATTCCATTTATTATTTATTATTGCTTTCATGTACAATGTTCATAATACAATCACAGAGACATGAGGCCCCGTCAGGGTATTGCAATATCGAATATTTTAAACAATCAATTAATTAAACTTATATAATAAAAATGTCAACTTAATTTATAAAAATTTCAAATCAAGAATTAATTCAATAAATTTATAGGTACATAATATTAGACTTTCACCCTTAACATAAAACTTAATTAACATACTAGGAAACTGTAACGGTTTTGGTAAATTGAATTTAAACATGGCATGTCATGGCGCTTAGTATAATATGATATTTTTAAAAGTCATTTTAATCGTATTTAAAAGTCATATTATGTCCATGGAACTAATTCTATTACGTCTATGAGTATATTCTATTACGAGTAATTGAGCAAATAGTCAAATAACCAGTTAAATAATAAGTCAAATAATAATTCAAATAATCATACAATAAAATAATAATTTTTTTTTTTTTTTAAATTTACGATTAAATTACATTATATTTGATAAAAATAGCACTAACTTACTCATTTAAAATTACTAAAAACATTTAAAAAAATGTGAAATGTCACCGAAAAAAAAATTCGAAGAAATATAGCGGATACGATAGTATTTTTCAGACTTACTTTGATAGTGTCTGACTTAGTGATTTGGAGGACGGCGGCGTGAGTTTTTGGAGGCGAGTAGTGCTATTGAGAGTGGAGGTTTGTTTAATTAGCACCCGTTTGAAATTCGTAACAACGCGGTTTCGGCGACGCGAATCCACAAGTTTACTCCCGACCAAAAAGTGCTCAACGCGGCTGAAGAAGATTTCACTTCAAAAAAATAAAACGAAGCGAAGGAGAACGTATTATGTTTATACGTAAGCGGATCGGTAAATTAGCCTTAGAGATAGCTTCTAAGTTTTGTGATGGTTAGAGTTAAATAGAAATAAGTTTTGTGAAAGTTAGATTTAAAGAGAAAAGCTTTATGACGATTGAGTGATTTGAGTCCTGAGATGACTCCTAAGTTTTGTGATGATTAGAGTTAAATAGAAATAAGTTTTGTGAAAGTTAGATTTAAAGAGAAAAGCTTTATGACGATTGGGTGATTTGAGTCTTGAGATGACTCCTAAGTTTTGTGATGATTAGAGTTAAATAGAAATAAGTTTTGTGAAAGTTAGATTTAAAGAGAAAAGCTTTATGACGATTGAGTGATTTGAGTCCTGAGATGACTCCTAAGTTTTGTGATGATTAGAGTTAAATAGAAATAAGTTTTGTGAAAGTTAGATTTAAAGAGAAAAGTTTTATGACGATTGAGTGATTTGAGTCTTGAGATGACTCCTAAGTTTTGTGATGTCTAGAGTTAAATAGAAATAAGTTTTGTGATAGTTAGAGTTAAACAGTAAAGTTTTATGACGATTGAGTGATTTGAGTCTTAAAATGACTCTTAAGTTTTGTGGTATTTGTGATGATTGAGTGATTCGAGTCTTATAGATGACCCGAAGTTTTATGATGGTTAGAGTTGATGAGAAAAGTTTTGTGATTTTAGAGTTTTCGTGATCTTGGAGTCCAGTCTAAGGTGTATCCTTAAGTCTTCGAAATTTTGGAGTAAAGTTTTGAATATAAGCAGTATGTGTGATGAGCAGCTGATCTTGCACTGTCTTGAGATTTTGGAATTAAGTTTTGTAGATAAGCAGTATGCGTGATGAGCAGCTGATCTTGCAGTGTCTTGAGATTTTGGAGATAAGTTTGGGGGATAATCAGTATGAGTGATGAGCAATTTAGCTTAAAGGTATTTCTGATTTTATGTTATGTGCTTAGAAAGCTTTGAGAAAGCTTGGAAAATAATTATGTAATTTGAGAAAAATCATAATTATTTATACCATTAGTGCAAAATATCAATAGTGAAACTAAAATTATGATGACGAATTTTAATTAAAAAAAAATTGTTCTTAGTCACTTATTGTTGAGTGATGAAATCAAACTAAATTACAATAGATTTTTGGATCGAAATTATGCATATATAATTAATAAAAAACACTTCGATTTCCAAAAAAATAATAAAGATATCATGTCAATAGCAATTGGAGGACCAATTAAATGATCAGATGGCCGGAAGAATTATCATTTACCGATAAAATAACTAATTTTTTTTCCATTCTGCAGAGTTTCTTGCCGGTTCTTCTCTGTAGAGTATAGGTTCCGAACCGGTGGTAGATTCACGCGAGGACTCGTCTAAACAGGACGGCCGAGCTGTTAGCGTTTATGAATAATAAGAGCTCATTTGACTTTAAATTGAATCAAGAAATATAATATCATGACAAAAACGTCATTATACTAAATGTGTCTTCTATAAATAAGATCGCTTGGCGGTACTTGAGTCATTCTTTATCTGTTAGTGAAAGTGAATTAAGTGAAAGTGTAATTATTATTGTCACCAATAATTGTGATTGGTGTTTCGGGTTAACTAAATCGCATTATATGTATTTAACACATGAAATAACCGAACGTGGAATTATACTATATGAAGCATCATCTGTGTGTATTATTTACACGAGTTTCCTGCCTTTGTGTAACACTTATAATACCTACTCGTTATCGTCGAAATACCGAGCTTGTAGAGATCCATGACGCCTGACGGCTGACGGTGACAATCGTCAATAGAATCGTCTGTATCAAGCATAACACAATGTAACTAGGTATAATATGATAAACGCACGAGTAGGTAGTGGTACGTATGTTTTTAAAATAAAAGTAAAATTTTAGCCCTAGGAAGTTGTGATCTGTGACGTCGAACCATATACCTAGCGTCGAATATACGAATAAGTAGGTAGACCGTACCTAACTGCAGTCTGCGGTGACTGGAGCAGGAGTTGAGTAACTAGGTAGGCGCGCAGAACTTTTATCAAATGACCTTTGAAGTTCAGTTTCGGTGCTGTGCAGTCTGCACAGACTAGTTGTCTTTTTGTCTGTTGCATCGGTATTCGGCACTATGTATGTTTACTGGAATTAATAGGAGCACGAGGAAACGCCCGATATGATCTACATTTTTACGCACGTCTACAGTGTCAACCGCCAATAATCCAGAGCTCTACACCATAGAGCATTTACACCATGGAGCATCAAAGTAGCGAACTGCGCAATCTCTTTAATATTTAAATACATAACTACCGATAATTGAACTTACCTAAGTATGTGATAAAAAGACTTTATAAGTCGTAGGTATATACCTAAGTATATACTTAAGTACTCAAAGAAGAAAATTCCTCAAGAAAATTCCTCTTAGAACTAGGTACCTAGCTGTTGCTGAAATAACAGGTTCTACTTACATACCTATCTTTCTCTATCTTTGAAAGTTGCTATCGGGTCTGAACTCAGAAGTCATCGGCATCACGTTTGCTTCGGTAATCGGTAAGTACCTAATTCGCGTAACTATGATGATAGGTTTCATGAACGGGCGCTAATATATAATACCTACCTATTTAAAGGTATTAATTATAGGCTCAAACCTCGGATATATACTCGTGTGCTCAAACTCAAGCAGGGGGCAAATCTCAAAACAGTTTCATCAGAATTCAGAATATAATTAATTATTATTATTTAAAGCTCTTGTTATGTTTAATTTCAAGAACATCCGTTCTACAGTATTTTAAAATACCTGTGCCGAAAACTGATAACTTAATTGACCTACTGCTTCATAGCGGTTCGAATGTGGCGCGTATCATTCATCGGAGTTCAGTGTCAATGTCACGGGCTCACGGCCCGCGTGGCTCGCCCATGGCCGCGGCGTGCCGCAGCCGCGCGGCCGTGCCGTGCAGCGCTGCGGCAGCGCTGACGCGCGGCACGGGCCCGGCACGGCGGCGCGGCGTGGCCGGCGCGGGGCGGCCGGCCGCGCGCCCCCATTGGCCGCGTGCACGTGGCCTGATCTCGCACCATGGCAACGCGCCGCCCGCGCCCCGCGCCTATCACCCTCTTCATATTCGCGCAAGGAACTTCTTCTGATTCACAGTCGCGCCGCAGTTCCGCGGTGTCCGCTCGTCTCGTTTGATCGTATTCGTTTCTCGTACTTCGTAGTAAACATCGGAACCGGTCGATACGCACCATAGCCTTCGGATCCTAGAGCGCGGACTGCGTTCATTTGTTATTATTTGGATTGCGAGTGACAATAAATCTACAGTGGCATCAATCAATACCGCACACCCGGCAGTGGCACTCCTGGCTGAGACATTCTTACTGTACCTACTCGCCCGCTGAACGACCGACAGAATATAATAGGACTAGGAGCAACTCACACACGGACTTCCGATTGTTTTATAATAAACAATTACTAAGTGAGTACCTTGCTATTCATAATTTATTATTACACATTTTTTTCATAAAATGCACGGAAAATTTTAGAAACCAAAGGATAAACTTCATTGCGTGAAGCATGATAACCTAATTCATCGCAGCCCGGCTCAGGGCTCAGGTAAAGTCGCAATTAGTAACCAGGAAGATAATAAAATTATTAATCAACAAAAATCGTTAAATTTAAATAAGTTAGTCAGTAAACATGATTCCAATGTCTTTATGTAAAATATATGGGTTTAATTGCATAAAATTAACTAGGTAAGTAATGAAAAACTGTTAAACTGATACATTATTCATTATCTTAATATTTTTCTGTTGATAGACCTACCTAACTAGTCTTGAAAAAAAACTAGTTCAGTTTTTTGTTTCGCCGTTCATTTGCAAAAGGTACCTACCTAAGTTTTCAGAGTATCGAGCGAGGTTCAACGCTCCCGCCGCCGTACCCCATTACTCATATAATTGAAGACCATGTCGGTCAAGGAAAGATCGCAATAGGTATTGTATCGCGGTGAAATCATTCACTAACTTTTCGCTAACTACAGTCGAGACTTTAGAAAACTATTCCTCAAGTCGTCACTCGTCAGTCGTCACGTGGGTGACTCGTAAATATTGATTGATTGTGGAAAAATGTCACTTCGATTGGAACAGCTGATCGTCTATTAGATGTCCGCCGTAGATACTTACCTACAAAAATTTGTAATTGTCCACAGCTAGGCGGTGGCATAAGCCGGAACCTGCTTTTGTCGATAAGTTAAGTGGTACACTATTTTATATTCATTTGATAGAATGGTGGTCGGTATAATGGCGGCGGGGCCAGGCCGGCGCCCGGCGCGCGTCTGTCAGGCCACATGACGTCACCGACCAGCTGACGCGCGCGCCAGCCGATTCGGCGACGTGCCGCCCGTATAGCACACGTATAGGCTGTGGGCGGTCAGTGAATTATACTGCTGATTAGGTACCTACCTATGTACTCGCTTTTGCTGCATAGGTAAGTAAGTACCTTTTAAAACTTCCAATACCAAGACGGACTCCAAAATTACAAAACAAACCAAAGTGTACTCTCTGGAAGTGCTGCAATAATCGATGTTAGGTAGGTACGTCAAACACGTAGAAACGAGGACGGCTTCACGTAACAAAATACGATTTGACTTCAATGTCATCGAGAATCAATGTCGCCATGACTATCTGCCACTATCAGTGAAGTTCGCTGTTTACTCGGCGTAAAGTCAATGAGGAAGCAATGCGATTTGTATACCTAATCTACCGGTTCTAAAAATACCATGATTTTCGGTCTATTTTCAAGAGAGCCGGCCGGGCGGCGGTGATGAAATAGTGATTCATATTTCATCCATCAATTCGAGTTTTTCTGTTCTAATATTTTACTTCACACTTTCGCTTTCTGATGACAACTAGATAGCTACTTCAGCCGTATTTTGATATATCAGTTGTAACTGGAAATGGAAAAGATTAGATAACTACAGAATGTAGAGATGTACTTATTACAGAGATCCTTTATGCAGCTGAAGTAGTTAAGTTACTGCGTTTATAAGAAGGTGTATTTTTTAAAGCCTTTCGTTTATGAGCATCTACCATCCATCAGCATCACCGGGACATACAGGGCAGGCAGGAATAGGTAGGTATATTGTTGTCGGTTATGCAGCAGCGCACCTGACGCAGTCGTCTTCGTCCGCAGCTGGACACAGTTCCTCGTGAGTCGTGGCGCCTGCGGCCAGCTTCTTCCTGCGAGTCGCTTGTCAAAGCTGCACTTTTCAGTGCGCAGTCAGCATTCCAGCACCTTGGGTTTTTACAATCGTGCATTGTCGAGTCAACATCTTCTGAAAATGCTCCGGTATCGGAGTGAAACGTACCTACGTTGAGAATAATTTGGAAGATTAGTGTGGTGTGGTGTTGTGGCGGTGCGAGTTGCTGGCTCACTGGGCGGTGGATACTGGATATCGCAAGCTACACGCTCTACCTCTACCACATAGATTTGCCTGCTTTGGCGGATTATAGCGAATTAAAGTTCTATTTCCTTTATTACCTTGGGTTCCAAACATCTATCGGTCCTTTTTTATCAATCGGTTCGTTTACCTCCGTGGCGCAGTGTGTAGCGCTGTTGCCTTAACGTGCGGAGGTCCCGGGTTCGATCCCCGGCAGGGTCGATTTGGGAATTTATAATTTTTGAATTTTCCCCGGTCTGGCCTGGTGGGAGGCTTCGGCCGTGGCTAGTTACCACCCTACCGGCAAAGACGTGCCGCCAAGCGATTTAGCGTTCCGGTACGATGCCGTGTAGAAACCGAAAGGGGTATGGGTTTAATACAACTGCCATGCCCCTAACAGGTTAGCTCGCTACCATCTTAGACTGCATCATCACTTACCATCAGGTGAGATTGTAGTCAAGGGCTAACTTGTAGTGGATAAAAAAAAACAACTAGATCGGTTGCTCTGGTTCTCCTACAAGAACTTCTAGGGTCGGTGTACACGTAGGGATACTTCGAGAAATAGCATAGCTCTTTTGTTCCTCCGCTGAGTGACCCTGAGTCTTATTATTATTAGACTCTAAGACACTGGGCAATTTTGGACCTCGTATAATTTATCTCGACTTGAGATGATATAGAGATTTAAAGAGTTTTCCAGTCAGTCAGGTCTGTGAGTTTTCCCAACCGACCGTCAAAAGGTGTCTCGGTTAAACAAGTGGTAGGGTGGCGCCCGAATCCCGATAGTTCTGCCGGAGAACCCTGAAGTTTCAGAATATAATATGCCTTCTAGTCACGTAGGTACTGAAGTATCTTTATTAACTTACCTAATATCCATTAATTATTGTTTTATTGTTTTATTGTTCGTTCGTACAATTTTAACATTGATGGGCGATGGCACTTAAAATCATTCTCAAAGAAATGTCCTTGCTTTATGAACTACCTACTCATATTATTATGTGAAAGAGGCGAGCGTCTCAACTCTCAACTCTCAACTCTCAACTCTCAACTCTCAACTCTCAATGGACAAAATTCCGTTTCTAGCGAATAATAATCGTCATTCGCTGCGTAGAAAACTCGTTAGGATGGCGATGAGCGGATTGTGGCGAGGGGTGCTCCGTGCTCCGTGCTGCAGTTGCCGAGCTGGATCGCGTAACGCGTTTGCCTAGAAGATGCCTATTCACTCTTGATTTGAAGATAAAGCGGTTCGAATCAGAAACAAGGAGTCGCTTCGTACGCGTCCGAGAAATTTCCACTATGCAGTATGCAGTAGCACTAGCACTGTGATTATGTTGATTCGATTATGTAGGTAACTAGGTAGGTACTCAGGTACGGACTACGGATGTATCATGTAGACCCTGACATACCTACCTATTATGAAATCCATACTCTTGCCTTTTCTCTCAAGAGAGAGTTCACGAACTCCGCAGAGTTCAGATTTCATTGCATCGTGTTTGCAGGATAGTAGCTAAAGTTCAATTAATTTCTGTATAAGGTTTGTGGAATATTTTTGGAGCGGAAGATCTGGCCAATCATGTTATTGCGTAACTGCCTACTCGTATTAGCCATGAGTTTTGTAGGTATCGAAAATTGTTCGATAGGTAGTTCGATAATTAATTAATCAAACGAAAATCTAAGTAAGTAGGTACCTAGGTTGTTCTTTTGTCTAAACTAATATTATAAAGAGGAAAGATTTGTTTGAGTGTTTGTTTGTTTGTATGGATAAACTCAAAAACTTTTCAACCAATTTAAAAAATTCTTTCACATACTTATATAGAAAGCTACATTATCAGCGAGTAGGTAACATAGGCTATATTTTATTTAAAAAGAGATCCTTTACGAAAATTGCAATAATATGAATAAAGTCGGAAAAATCGTCTCATCTGTGGCTTACGTGGCGTGCGCTGCCACGATGTAAACAATGTACTTATGGCGGAAAAGTTCCTCGCAAAAAGTTCCGAAAAAAGTCCGCGATAGCATATTATATGTAAGTATATATCTTTTAAGGTGGACTCAAAATAACCATTTCTATGATTTTCAAATTTGGTCTAAAACAATGTGTACCGGACAGGCACTGAGACACCGTTCCCAATGAACAACGCGTACCTAGGTCGCCTTTATAGACAGAAAATAGTGAGATCGTCTTGAAAAAGTCCAGAGCTAACAACGCGTTGTCCAAGGGAGGCGCTTGTCCTCTCGTAATTGAATATAATAGGTAAGTTTATGATATACGTCATGTTATCTTCAGGTAGGTAATTTGAGATAGGTAGAGCATAATATTAGGATATCAGATCTGATTGATTTTATAATTATTATTATTTTCTACATTTCGTCGAGAAATGATCATGGCTATAAAAAATAAAATAAATACTTAGCACAATTTATCGCGAGAAATGATGATGGCTTTAAAATAACAATTTATTGCACATATGTAAGTAGGTACATTACCATTGTACATGAAACAGTGCGAATTTAACGAGCTGTGATAAATGATAATCCCGTGGCGCGGTGTGACGCGGCGCGGCGCGGCGGTGGCCGGTGACCGCGCCGCGCCGCCACATGCCGCGCCGCGCCGCCGATAACGCGACCTCTGCAGCTGCAATGTAGTGTAGCGAGAGCGTGATAACTGATAGCCGGCACCACCGATACCGTCAGCCGCGCGTCACGACTCGCGACTCGCGACTGTTATGCAACATCCCACTATCTTGCCAATTGTACGAAAACAATCAG
The DNA here is from genome assembly GCA_963932025.1 of Erebia epiphron. Classification (NCBI taxonomy): domain Eukaryota; kingdom Metazoa; phylum Arthropoda; class Insecta; order Lepidoptera; family Nymphalidae; genus Erebia; species Erebia epiphron. The sequence goes on along the minus strand of OZ009959.1, from coordinate 19,146,351 downwards.
TTAGCCTACTACCATCGTTTAAAGCAGTATTATTTTAAAACTAGTTGATGCCCGCGACTGTGTCTGCGTAATAAGTTTTAGGAATTCCTTAATTTTCCGGGATGAAAAGTAGCATAGGTCACTCTCCAGGTCCTCAACTATACTCATGCCAAAAATCACGTCCATCCGTTGCTCACAATAAACACACTTTCGTATTTTTATAATATTAGTATAAGTAGAATAAGCACAGGTAGTATATATATGATTGCAGTTTTATACGACATACCTTGACTTCCTTAAAATAAGGACTAAAGTTCTTTAACAAGAACGTCGACAATATTAAAATAATACTGCTTTAATCGATAGTAGTAAAGCACTTGTAACCATTTGTCCATGTAGATTTTTAACCGACTTGCAAAAAAGGAGGAGGTTCTCAATTCGGCGCGTTTTTTTTAAATGTACGTCGGTGCATATCTCCGTGGTTTCTGAACAGATTTGAATTTTTTTCTATCAGTCGTTAGAGGAAGCTCTCGAGGTTGTCTTATTAAAAAATCTGACTCCAAATCCTCAAACCTGACACTAAAAAGTTAAAAATAAAAATTATTTCCAAAAACCGACTTCCAACACCACTTAGTGACAAGTGACAACCAATTTGGATTTCGGGCAGGTATGGGAACCAGAGAGGCACATTTTGCACTCAATGTACTAGTTCAGAAATGTCGAGATATGCAACAAGACGTGTTTCTATGCTTTATCGACTATGAAAAGGCATTTGAGACACGAGATACTTATGAAACTCTTTGCAGCTACAAGCATAGACACTAAGGACATTCGTATCATCATGAACCTCTATTGGGGGCAAACCGCAACAATCAGGGTAGACGGTGAAGAAACAGAAGCCATTAAGATCGAGAAAGGCGTACGACAAGGATGCATTCTGTCGCCCTTGCTATTCAACTTGTACTCGGAACATGTTATCAAGGATGCTCTGGAAGATATAGCATTAGGAATCATCATCAATGGGCAGGTGATTAATAATCTACGCTATGCAGATGATACGGTCCTAATATCCTCCACCCAGCAAGATCTCCAAGAAATTGTTCACAGAGTAAACGAGTGCAGTGAAAGGATGGGGCTTAGAATGAATGTATCCAAAACAAAATATATGATTGTTTCTGGCAAGCCACAGTTGACGTCCCAGATACAGATCGGACATAACATCAGAGAGAGTTGACAAATACAAATATCTTGGGTCATGGGTAACGGACACGTGAAAAACCGACACTGACATCCGGGTTCGCATATAAATTGCTCGCACATCTTTTATGAAGTTGAAGAAAGTGCTTTGTAGTCGTCAACTCTGAAACTCCGTATAAGACTCCTACAATGCTACGTTTGGCCTGTAGTTTTATATGGTTGCGAGGCATAGACACTAGTGGAAGACCTACGTAAAAAGATCGAAGCCTTTGAGATGTGGACGTATCACAGGATGCTCCGCATAAGCTGGACGGCTAAAGTGTCTAACATTGAGGTTCTTGCCCGCATGCAGAAGAAGACCGAGTTAGTCAAAACCATCAAGCAGCGTAAGATCTCGTACCTAGGCCATATCTTACGACACGATAGGTACCACCTCCTGCAGACTACACTGATGGGTAAAATCGCTGGCAAAAGAGGGGTGGGAAGAAAGAAAACGTCATGGCTACGTAACACAAGGGAGTGGAAGTTTAGTAAACTGACTGCTGACCTTCAGTAATGGAGAGGCACATGAAGAAGAAGAAGTGTACTCTTGATCCCCACGGCTTAGGAGTGCCGTACCCTGCAGCATCAGAGTTGAAGAGTTGGGACTTGGGTCTAAGTGGGAGTATGAAGCTTGACACCTACAATATGAATTCACCATAAAAAATCGCTATTTTTAAGGAGTTCTGTACCCTGCAGCATCAGGGTTGAAGAGTTGGGACTCAGAGTTGAATCGTATACACGTGACTTGATACTTGCTATATGAATTGACCATCAAAATTTCCTAACTCCCTAGTTTTGAGTCATAGGCACACCTACAGCATCAGGATTGAGGATTTGGAGTCAGATTTTTTTAATGGGACCACCTCGCTAGCTTCTTCTAACTACTGAAATATTTTTTCAAATCGGTTTAGAAACCACGGAGATATGCGGTAACATACATTAAAAAAATATGGGTATATAAGCGCTAAATTGAGAACCTCCTCCTTTTTTGAAAGTCGGTTAATAATTTTCATTTCTACCCACTATTTTGAAGTCGGGCGAGTCTGATGCGTCAACTTTGCTCCTTATACCCGCCCGACTTCAACATAGTTTTTTGGAAAGAATTTTATGCAGCTATCTAAAACGTAGTATTTCTTGCTACCGTGATGAACTGATGACATCTAACATATTGCGATCATTTCATCAGGATTTCCATTGAAATTATACTTCTTTCAACGACCTCCCTGGCGAAGTGTTGAGCGCTGTTGTCTTAACGTGCGGAGGTCCCGAATTCGATCCCCGGCTGGGTCAATTTGGGAATTTATAATTTCTGAATTTTCCCTAGTCTGGCCTTGTGTGGCCACCAAGTGATTAAGCATTCCGGTACGATGCCGCGTAGAAATCGATTAGGGGTATGGGTTTAATATAACTGCCATGCCCCTAACAAGTTACCTCGCTACCATCTTAGACTGCATCATCATTTACCATCAGGTGAGATCGCAGTAAAGGGCTAACTTGTAATGGATAAAAAATCTTATCTTATCTTACTAATATTATAAATGATAAAGTTTGGATGGATGGATGTATGGATGTTTGTTACTCAATCACGCCCCAACAACGGTTGAACGGATCTGGCTGAAATTTGGCAAGAGGAAGATTACAGTCTGGAATAGCACATAGGCTACTTTTTATCCCGGAAAATTAAAGAGTTCCCGCGGGAACCAAAAAACCTCAATCCACGCGTACGAAGTCGCGGGCATTCGCTATCTTTTAATAAGTAAGTAAGTAATTGTGTGGTGATTTCCACAGTCTATAATAGAAGTCACCCCCTGACTGATAGACTGATACGCAAATTATATAGATGTGGAGGAACCGACGTTAATATGAGCTACTTACCGACCTAGTTAGTAGCTTTAGTACCTAGTCATTTAGATTTTCCAAACATTAATTGTGGTTATAATAATAATTTAATTGTGGTTTCCTTGTATATTCCCAGATTGTATTTTCCTGAAGATTGGTTATTATTACAGGATAATTTGGAGCGTCTTCATTTGCTATTTTAGAAATACAGTCATTAATTAGGTGTCGGTATGATTAAAAACAACTTTGATTGCTTGTTCTGCGGTTTGCCGGAGAAGCCTCCGGAGAACTCTCCCCCTAGTCGCTATACGGCAATCTGCCGGCATTCCTTTTTCAATGTTATAAATTATAATTAACTAGCGATCCGCCCGGCTTCGCCCTAATAATCATTATAGTCCATATCCAATATAGGTAGTAGGTATGACTATGAACTATTGTGATATACCTACCTATTATATTATTATATTGTAAGAGTAGCCAAGCCACGCCCAGATGAGACGATTTTGTTCCGACTTAACTCACATTATTGCAATTTTCGTAAGGTCCGCTAATTTTTTGACAATAAAATATAAGTAGCCTTTAATATGTTACTCGCTGATAATATAGCTTTCTATGACTTAAAGAATTTAAATGTGATTGTCTGATCTGTTCTTGAACTGACTGGTTGATTAGACATCGCCCCATATTTGTGGAAATTGTGCAAAATGTGTCTTGAACTCCTACTGATTGTTTAAATGATTTGACGATGAAAGTTTGGTGTTGAAGCTAGAGATCATGTCCTCGTAGCTAAGGATTGCTCTTTTCCTAAAATGTAAAAAATCAGGAGGCAGAAGCATCTGCTGGGCGCGCGCGCTCCGCTCCGCCTCGGGCACCACTTGGCTCACCACTTGGCACTTGCTAGCAAAGCGAGTCTATAAATTAAAATTCGCGACATTGGAATTGTTGTGTTCGGAGTCTACTAGTCCAGTTGGTGATGTTTGAGTAGGTATGCCTTTCTGATTACGTCGCGTAAGCTGCTGGCTGTTACCTCGTCAGGTAACAACTATAACATCTTCAAAACGAAGCTACTCGCGCTTTGAATGTACCTATTGTTACAGGAAGCTGCGCAAAATTATCAAGTCTTAAAAATTTTGTCTCGTTTCGTAATAATATAGAAATTATCTTCAGCATAGATTAATTTATATATTGTCTTTGTCTTCAGTTATGAAGTAGTAGGTACATAACATACATAACAATCGTAACACATATCAGCACAGAGCTACAGCCAGTGATAGGCTGGTTTTGAGCCTGATGATTAAAAAAAAAAGAAAAAAATATACGCGCCGAATTGAGAACCTCCTCCTTTTTTGGAAGTCGGTTAAAAATCGAAATTGAGGAGTTGAGAGTGGCGATGTGCCGGCGCAATTGGCGCACAAAGCGAGCCATTGTGTCCCCCCCCCGCTCCTGCACACACTAAGTATAACGGGATGGAGTAATGCGTGTTGAGTGTCTGCGGCGTTATCGCTTCCACTGGCATCTTCCACCTCCGCGTGTGTCAGCAATTAGCGCCGAGGCGACCCCGGTTACGTGATCTGGACACTTGAATGTTATGATACGCACTGTTATTAATTAAACGCGAGGTCGTGACCCCGATCGGTGGTGCAGATATCGCGCGAAGGTCGAAGCGGACGTCGATCCTCGGCAGGACGCGAGCGCTCCACCGGGGCGGGCGGGCGGCTAGCGGCTCCGCGACCTTGCCCGTCCTTGCGGCGCGATAGCGAGCTGGGTCTCGCGGAGACGTGGGGCGGGTCGCGACCCCGCTATCGCGCCCTTTTAACCGACGGGCGCGCGGGCGCAGCTTCATTTGCCGCGTGCGCTTCCTCGCGAACCGTCCGTCCGCCTCGAGTTCTAGCGAGCGGTGACAGTACGACGACCCCTGCGGCCCTGTCCTGCGCCGGGAACGCATCACGCAGCCGAAGCGCGAGCTAAGCGACTCCGGTCCGATTGCAGATATCCCGCACGCCGCCGCAGCGAGCAGAGCGCAGAGATGCCGAGCGCGGTGAACGGCGGCCGCGCCGACGACGACGACATCGTGGTGAGCGGGCTGTCGGGCCGGCTGCCCGAGGCCGACAGCATCGAGGAGTTCGCGCAGAAACTGTTCGACGGCGTGGACCTGGTGACGGCCGACGACCGCCGCTGGACCCCGGGTGAGTGACGCCGCCATTGTGAATCAATTGCGACGCGAGCCCACTCGAAGGGCTTCTCTTATTCAATTCGGTTTCGTCTTTGTTCGGTGTGATTACTGTCGTTCGGAAAGAGCGCCTCCACTTTTGAAATCAATATTGATCACGTTTTATGCGGCTAGCATTGTATAAACCGATTGAGTTCCGAACGACTCGCTGCTAGGTCCGGTCTTCGCATACCTACAGAAAAACTGACATAGATAAATAATTTAACAGACAGACACGTCGTACCTACTTAACGAAGTGCATAGGTTATCACAATAAATCAAAGCGATTTGCAGTTTTTTTTTTGGATGGGTAACTTAACTAGGTATTAAAATTGAATGGTTGTAAGTAATTAGTATTTTTTTTTTTTTTACACATTTGAATTTTGAACTAACAATTGTAATTGTTAATTAATTAATAATTGTTATCGTTACTTATCGTCTTTAATTTATTCTGCCTGTCCGTTTGTCCGGAGCCTCACACCTTGAGTTGATGCACTTTGCACAAAAATACCAACTTCTGGTTCACGAATGATATGCTAATAATAATTATACTAACTTTAGTCAAGTAAGTATTAAATAGAAATAAAAAAAAAATCAATGCGATAGCGAAACAGAATGGCCGCCTGATTTTCGCCTGCGAACTAACAAAAACAAACGCTATCAGTTATCATTATCACCGATAGGCCTGAAAACTCGTTGGACTCAAACTCAGCAACTCACCACAACTCATGGAACACGTCGCAGTTCGGGGCAAATCACTAGCGAATAGCGAATAACACAATCGTGTACGCAAAGGGTGTGCTTTTTTTTGTTTTTTTGCTTGCTCTGGACGCCAATCATGCTTAGTACAAAGCAATGAGGTCTAGGTTGTTTACTTAGTTTGAGTTAGAGCACTCCGACTCTCAGCTTTCTCTGGACACAGAGTAGCAGGCCACAGGCTCAGGCTACAGCTGGCTGTGCAGTTATGGTGGTTCGGTGCGACCTCGAGGACAAGGTCGGGAACTCGGGAATACGTCAAACATAACCCGTTACCATAGATAGTCTGCCTTGTTTAGAATCTTTCTTATCTTATCTTACTAATATTATAAATGCGAAAGTTTGGATGGATGTATGGATGTTTGTTACTCAATCACGCCCCAACAGCTGAACGGATCTGGCTGAAATTTGGCACAGAGATAGATTATAGTCTGGAATAGCACGTAGGCTACCTACTTTTTATCTCGGAAAATTAAAGAATTCCCGCGGGAACCACAAAAACTCGATCCACGCGTACGAAGTCGCGGGCACCAGCTAGTTAGGTATAATCCTTATTTTAAGAACGTCAAGGTATGTGACGTCAACCTGTCATTTTGAGTAATACCTATTGCTTGATGATTGAATTAAGCGTTGGCAGTATGGAGTTGCATAATGCTGATGGGTAAAACTACGTGTGTTTACCGACAACGAGCACCTACGTAAACAGCGGACAGCGGACAGCGAACGGGAGCGGAAACATACCCCAGTCTCTGTTTACTGCGCCTATCCTCATGGTTTTCCTCCGAGCCGGAGCCGTGAAAAATAACATTTGCGGTAATGCTCAACCGAATAGGCCTATCCTTATTGAGTCACTGGAGGATGTGGGCAGCAGTCGAGTTGTTAAACAACAAAACATCTTCGTATCGAGCCTCAACCGGGACTACCGCGGGGGACTGTTGTCCTCCTTGGCGAGAGCTATCCATACTTAATATACTGTCTGTCTATCTGCTACGCTTTAAGGACCTATCTTTCCAACCGATATTGATGAAATTGGATGTAGAGGTAGGTTACCTCCCGGGGTAGGATATAGGCATACTTTTTATCTCGGAAAATTATGGAGATCCCGCATGCCCGCGGGAATCAAAAAACCTAATCCTCGCGGGCGAAGCTTATTAATATTCTGTTTTAAGGCCATTAGGATAGGTATATTTATATGAACACTATTCACTTTAACCCTTCAATCTCACATTATAAATATTACTTTTACAAAACATACAAGACTTCTATTTTCCGTTTCCGATAGCGATACAACAAGATTACCACAGATTAAACAATCACAGAGTGCTAAGACATGGATGGTTATCCATAGTTACAACGACCATATATTAATATGAGAATCGATAATGTAAGGTGGGCAATTAGGGCAGAATGGAAATTACCCGGATTCGAAAGTAATCACCCACTTACAAAGTTACAGAATGGTAAAATGTACCTATCTAGGGAGATGGAATAAATACAAGTTCTTGTTCAGGCAAACTTTACTGTTGGTATATATATAATACACCTTATTGTTAAATCTTAATAAGTAACTTAAGGCTACTTAATTAAACACCCTAGATACACAGATATACTTAAGTTAATTGCGGTTTATCGGGGACGCTTGGGGTCCAGATAGATTATTATAAAAAAAACCTTGAATTTACTATTTTAAAGCTTCTTTAAATTGTTATTTAGCTCAGCGGAATTTGGGTTCACGGAATCTGACTCACTACTTGGAGAACACTGAATTTGAAACCACTAAATGTTCGGAAAGGAAAAAAAACTAGAAGGAAGATTTTCTTACTTGCTGAATGTGAATTTGGGGTCACCTGAATACATGGATCAGGAACGTGGTCTACTTCCAGGGAACAGCCTCGTCAGCTCACCAACCTATTCCTTGGAATGCATTCATCACCGGAGAAGGCACCGACGAGAATTCCCAATCTCGGAAATATATCGAGGATATCAAAATATAAAAATGAATCGTCTCAGTAGTAATAGTAGCAAAAATAAATTAACAAAAGAAAACTGAACATTCCAGGACAGTCCACCCATCCCATCCTTCTTCAAAATAATACGGGATAATATGGGAACAAAATTGATGTGGAAAACTAGGCAATTGTTAAGATGACTATAACAACAGCATTATTGTTAATTTTCCAGGCGAAGCCATGGAGAAAACTGGAATTTGAGATATCCCGAAAAACGGCTATCACATGTTGAGCGCTCGACGGGAATCTGATCTCTCAAAATTCGGTGTTGCTATAGACCCACAGCGAGTGTGGCCGCATTCTGAAATGCTCCACCATAGACTAACGTGAATTCCAATAATAAAAAAACTCGAAAAATATATAATAAAACAATGTTTTAATAATAAAAAAAAATATTAATAGAGAAAAAACAGAAAATATCATCGTGTTCTTATGACCAAAGACAACAAGCGCCATCTATGGGGAACTCCTGCGCATCGACACATGCACGTTCTGCGCCTTGACACTAGATGTCGCTACAGTACTTTCAACAATATTAAGGAATACAATATAATCCAAGTGATATTAAAATCACTACGTGACAATAACTCAACACTTATTATGCGAGATCTTATCGTCATCACTCATCGCTACCGAGCAGGAGTCTCCTGTCTGAATGAGAAGGGATTGGCCATAGTCCACCACGTTGACCGAGTGCGGATCTGCAGACATCACACACCTTCGAGAACAACTCTCGGGAATACAACTTCTCACGATGTTTTCCTTCACCGTTTGAAACAAGTGATATCACAGCAATTTCTTAAAACGCACATAGGACATAGGTAATGCCGAAAAATCAGAGTTGCGTGCCCGGGAATCGAACCCGCGACCTCGTATACAGTGCCTCGTGTCTAAACTACTAGGCTATCACCGTAAAATCTCATGCACGCTAACATTGTAAAAATGCGAACGACCATGTTGACGAGAGGCACTGACAGGTTGGATGCATCTCGGTATTTATTTATTTATTTTATTCACTTCTTACATCATCTTTACAGGAATCCCTAATACGATGGTTCAGTTACAATATTTATATCTAGCTTAGCTATAGAAATGTGAAATACCTAATATCCTCTTAAAAATAAACAAAAATATTACCTACTTAGTTATAAGTTATAACTTATATGGTACCTAGTCACATTGCTATCTTTGTGAAGTCACTCAGAAGTCAGAGATCAACAGAATAGATCTATCTTTTCGATTTATGAATAAATTATGATGTGTTAACAGTTAACACAATAGTTTATAATCTTAATAAAAAGTGCAATACATAAATATAAAATAAAAAAGTAATAAAAAATAATGTACTAAGTATAAAATAATGTAGGTACTCACGTAATTACGGCTAACAAGTGGTGACGCCATTGAAGGTTAACTGCGCACGCAGATCGTTTGCCCTGATCACTTTTTTCCTTCTGCTTACAAAATGTTCAAAGATGTGAGGAAGTGTTGAGGGATAATGATGGTAGCAGGCGCGAATACCGTACGCTTGAATCGAAAAGGTAACGGGCCTCTAGTTCGTGATACTACGTTATTTCGTTACTTTTGTTTCTGGCGCAAAAAATAAGCAATTTAAATATTATTTATATAAATTATTCATTTCTATAAATAAATAAATCTGTCCAAAAAATCAAGTACCAACATTTTGGTTGCTAAACTGAATGCTATACGACCCTCGAAACTCTCAGACGGCCACGAGCTTTTGTGACTCGTCAGTCGTCACCGTGAGGGTAGCGCTCGATATATCAGAAAGGCATAGCTAAGTCCATTTGGATAAAACTTTTAATAGGGCTTTTATGTGTTCGACTCTACCATTGATTTGACTCGGAAAAAGTTATACATATAAAAACATAGAATTCCTTCAAAATTGCAATAAATCAACTCACGAAATATCGGTAATTTTATTTTTCATGCGTCCCTTCGTGATACTAATGAATTAGGGATATTCAAGATACAATTTTGTAGCTTGTGCATTTATATAATAATTAAGATAATTTCAATGTAAATTAAAAAAAAAATATAATGCACTTAATTAAGTTTCTCAGGAGCTAAATTCCTTATATGTTTTTTCACTAGAATTCTTATTATATTTTGAAGGTGACCGGAATTTACATTTTTGAGGTAAATTCGCGCAGCTTAATTTTGTTTGTTTTTCGACTATACCGAAAACTTGACGCAATACTACTCAAAAATGCAACTGTTACTTATGCAATATTACTCAAAAATTACAGTTTGTTGTTACGTACCTTGACGTTCCTAAAATAAGGATTAGTTACCTATAATTCTAAAACACGAAAGTCAACAACAATGAATTATTGTGGCCAATCCGCAGGGAGTATTATGATAGGGCTACCATGATTTTTAATGCTGTCTACTAAAAAGTATAGTTTAGAGATTGTGCGCTACAGAATCAGGCATCAGCCCCAATGTGGCTTTATTAAGCGTTGGCTGGCAGTATGGCCCCTGCTTCCCGTGTGGACCGATCCACATCAGTACCGGATGGCGATCGTACCACCGTGAGATTCGGAGTACCTAGTAGCCAGTTAGGAGCTCAGGTCGAAAGAAAATTTTAAACATAACTTATCTGAATTAATGATTAATATTTTGATTTCGGGGTTTGAGAGTACCGTGGGAAATTCTTGATTTCTCGGTATAGCCAAAATCGGGTTGATAGACGGGCCGTGAAATCGTAGCAGACAGACATAGAGACAGACACACTTTTGCATGTAGGGGCTAGCTACTATAGTTATCTATGATACCTATAGGACATAGGTAGAGAGCGTACTATGCAAATAAAATGCTGATGTTACAAAAGGTCAAACCCAAAATTTATTCTTCTATTTTTGACGTAGTCCAATGGAGGTTAACGATGCCGTAATGTATAATGTTATGTAGAGTCGGTTCCCCGGCCAGCGCCGTGCGCGCTACGACAGTTACTGCGCAAATTCACCACTCCACTACATAGGACGGTAGTAGTACGAGTAACTAGTACCTAACTACAAGCATCATAGGTAGTAACTAGTAAGTATTTGTTTATACTTGAGACGCATAGAGTAACTATAATTTTACTCAGAGCTGAGACGTATCGATCCTCCTGAGAGCACTTCACATTTAAACAGCATACACTCGGCACATAAATAACATCGCACTTAGCTACACTTAGATCACACCTACCTACAGGCAATGGTAATGGTATACGCAGCTATAGGTATCCGTTATCCATGTCCACCACCACCACCACTACAGCCCATTAACGTCCCACTGCTGGGCACAGGCCACTCTCATAGGAGAGAGGGAATTAGAGCTAAGACCCACCGCGCTGCTCCAATGCGGGTTGGAGGGCTTTAACGACTTTTATCATATTAGTGATAATAACCAAGACCGACGGCTTAACGTGCTCTCCGAGGCACGGGGGTGAAACACCGCCAACTCTTCCTAACTCCGGGCTAGTAAGTACTGACAATTTCTAGTCAGAAAAACTTAAGGCCCGACCCGGGACTCGAACCCAGGACCTCGTCGGCCGCAGTCGACCATGTTAACCACTAGCCCAACGAGGCAGTTATCCATGTAGGTAGTATTAACTGATTATTATACTATATTATTGCTATTTTTTGTCGTTTACGCAACGTATAAAGACGACGCAAGTAATAAAGATAATTATAATAAATTATTATTGTACGTATTACGATTGAATTACAACAGGCAGGTATGTCGATAATATCTAGCGCTATTGTCTGTAAAATACCTACCTGTTATTTACTTATATTTCTATAGGTAGGTAAATAAATATTTATTAAAACTAGTGGCTCGCCTCGTACTAAGATGTTGCGTCCTGTGGTTTAGGACTTACCAATTAATAGACGTACACCTACCTACGTAGACGTAGACCTACAATATAACGAGTTTTTTTGGCCATAAATTGTCATATTGTGACAAAATTGGTTTCGTTAAATTTAAATGATAAAAATAATTTTTGATTGAAATGCTCAAATTACTTACAAATGTACCTACCTACTTACTTAAATAAAAAACAAACTGATATATTCAACAACTAGCTGATGCGTGGTTTATTTTTTTTTTGATTTCCGCGGGAACTCTTTAATTTTCCGGGATAAAAAGGAGCCTATGTCACTCCACGCCCGTGCCAAAAATCACGCCTATCCGTTGCTCCGTTGCGGCGTGATTGAAGGACAAACCAATAAACTGACAAACCAACAAAAAACACTTTCGCATTTATAATATTACTAGCTGATGCCCGCGACTTCGTCCGCGTGGTTTAAGTTTTTTGATTCCCGCGGGAACTCTTTAATTTTCCGGGATAAAAAGTAGCCTATGTCACTCTCGCCAGATCCTCAACTAGTTACCTATACCCATGCCAAAAATCACGTCGATCCGTTGCTCCGTTGCGCCGCGATTGAAGGACAAACCAATAAACCAACAAACAAATACAATATCGCATTTTTAATATTAGTATGATAGTATGATGCAACAAGTCATGATGGGAAAAAAAGATTTGCGTCTATGAGGAAAAGTAAGAATTTTTATAACTTTTTATGTAATTTACGTTTTTACATTTAATAATATTATTAATTCGGAACATATAAGGTTTCGAGCGATAGACGGACGGAAGGTCAGGCGGAAAATCAATTGCTAATCCATTCAAGTAGACTCAGAAATATTCGCTTCGCTCGGTTATAACGAGTAAATAAGTAATAACAATGATGAAACTCACTAATAGCATCGCAACAGTAAACGACAAGTAGGTATAACTCTGCAACGGCAGTGATGTGACGTGCGGTGCACTGCAGGTCTGCACGGGCTGCCGGAGCGCAGCGGCAAGCTGAAGGACTTGGCGCACTTCGACGCGACGCACTTCGGCGTGCACGCCAAGCAGGCGCACCTCATGGACCCGCAGCTGCGCCTGCTGCTGGAGCTGACGCACGAGGCGCTGGTGGACGCGGGCGTGGCGCCCGCCGAGCTGCGCGGCTCGCGCACCGGCGTGTTCGTGGGCGTCAGCAACTCCGAGACCGAGGAGCTGTGGACGGCCGACCCCGACCGCATCAACGGCTACGCGCTCACCGGCTGCTGCCGCGCCATGTTCCCCAACCGCATCTCGTACGCGTTCGACCTGCGCGGGCCCTCCTACGCCGTGGACACCGCCTGCTCCAGCTCCATGTTCGCGCTGGCGCAGGCCGCGGCCGCCATGCGCGCCGGCCACTGCGACGCCGCGGTGGTCGCCGGCTGCAACCTCTGCCTCAAGCCCGCCAACTCGCTCAACTTCCACCGGCTCGGCATGCTGTCGCCGGAGGGCCGCTGCGCCGCGTTCGACGCGAGCGGCCGCGGCTACGTGCGCTCCGAGGCGGCCGTCGCCGTGCTGCTGCAGCGGCGCGGCGCGGCGCGGCGCGCGTACGCGACCGTGCGCGGCGCGCGCACCAACACCGACGGCGCCAAGGAGCAGGGCATCACGTTCCCGTCGGGCGACATGCAGCGGCGGCTCGCCGAGGAGACGTTCCGCGAGGCGGGGCTGCGGCCCCAGGACGTGGCCTACGTGGAGGCGCACGGCACCGGCACCAAGGTGGGCGACCCGCAGGAGGTGAACGCGATCGCCGAGCTGTTCTGCCGCGGGCGCGCCGCGCCGCTGCTGCTCGGCTCCGTCAAGTCCAACATGGGCCACTCGGAGCCCGCGTCCGGCCTGTGCGCCGTGGCCAAGGTGCTGCTGGCCATGGAGCGGGGCGTGCTGCCCGCTAACCTGCACTACCGCGCGCCCAACCCCGACATCCCCGCGCTCGCCGACGGCCGCATCCGCGTCGTGGACGCCAACACGCCCTGGGGCGGCGGGCTCGTCGCCATCAACTCGTTCGGCTTCGGCGGCGCCAACGCGCACGTGATCCTGGAGTCGGCGCGCGGCGGGCGGCCGCCGCCCGCCGCGTACGCCGCGCCGCGCCTGCTGGTGGCGTCGGGCCGCACGGAGGAGGCGGTGGAGGCGCTGCTGGCGCTGGGCGCCGAGCACGCCGCCGACGGCGAGCTGCACGCGCTGCTGGACGCCGTGCACGCGCACGCGACGCCGGCGCACGGCTTCCGCGGGTACGCGCTGCTGACGGAGCCGCCGCAGCGCGAGGTGCTGGAGGCGGAGGGCGGAGAGGCGCGGCCCGTGTGGTTCGTGTTCTCGGGCATGGGCTCGCAGTGGGCGGGCATGGCGCGCGCGCTGCTGCGCCTGCCCGCGTTCGGCGCCAGCGTGGCGCGCTCGGCGGCCGCGCTGGCGCCGCACGGCGTGGACCTGGTGCACGTGCTGAGCGAGGCGCCGGACGCCGCGTTCGACGACGTGGTCGCGTCGTTCGTGTCCATCGCCGCCGTGCAGGTGGCGCTCGTGGACGTGCTGCGCGCCGCGGGCGTGCGCCCCGACGGCATCGTGGGCCACTCCGTCGGCGAGATCGGTCAGTATACCCTACACGGTACACACTACACACACACACCCTACCACACTCGCGATGTCGTTCGTACACGCAAACAATTTACATTTCGAAATACTAGATAAGAACTATCTCCACCCAGATGGGTGGGGATGATAACCAGACCGAAGGTGTATTTTATGAATCAGAGGACATCAAACAACATGCCTCGAAAATCTTATCTAATGAAATCTGTTCCAGACTACCTTCAATTTAAATGAAAATAGCCGTTTTTTTTCGATAAACTACCCCACCCATCTGATAACCCAACGAAATTCACTAAAAATAATAAAATAAAAATCGTAATATAAGCCACAACTAGTGAAATATCATTACATATTTTTCCTGCTCTCAATTGGCATCATGTTTGTTCGGTTGTCAAATGGATAGATATTACCTAAAATTGGAACCTGACTCTTGAATGAATCTCCTTTAGCAAATCTATATTCTCTTGATCCTCACGCTACCTACTATCGACAGTATTTTTGGTTATCAGATTTATATCAATTTCGTTTTTTCATCAGATGGGTGTAGGAGTGTAAATAATTTAATATAAAAAAATATTTTTAAACAACCGACGTCAAACTCCCGCGCCAACTTTACAACAACAAGCACACGCTATACAAAGTACTTATTTTATTGTTGATATTTTAAAAACCGCTCGACTGATTTGTATAAAATTTATATGGGACCACATGGGAAGTATGCCCTTTCAAATAAAAAAAGAATCATCTAAATCGGCCACCCAGTCAAAAGCTCTGAGGTAACAAACATTCGAATTGAGAACCTCCTCCTTTTTTGAAGTCGGTTAAAAAATCGGTTATTCTAATTTAAGTTTATAGCAGCCTTGAACAGATTTAATTACAAAAGCTATTGGAGGCATGTTAAAATGTATAAAAACACCTTTGGCCCGAATTATCAGATGGGTTGAGACTCGAGGTCGTTCTAAAGTGAGATCTTCGACTATTATTAGATTAGATGAAGGTTACGCTTACGTAATTACGCGTACATGCTGACGTTGTAAATACGGATTCAATTGAATATCGGAAATAATCACTAAGGAATTAATTATTTTCTAATTGTTTAATAAATTTTTACATGAACAATGATATGTTAGAGCGGTATATTGTCACTGGACAGGCTGCGCGTACGCGGACGAGACGCTGTCGGGCGAGCAGGCGGTGCTGGCGGCGTACTGGCGCGGGCGCAGCATCGTGGACGCGCGCCTGCCGCCCGGCGCCATGGCGGCCGTGGGGCTCTCGTGGGAGGAGTGCGCGCGTCGCTGCCCGCCCGGCGTGGTGCCCGCGTGCCACAACGCGGCCGACAGCGTCACCGTGTCCGGCCCGCCCGACGCCGTGGAGCGCTTCGCGGCGCAGCTGGCGGCCGAGGGCGTGTTCGCGCGCCGCGTCGCCAGCTCGGGCGTCGCCTTCCACAGCGAGTACATCGCCGCCGCCGCGCCGCTGCTGCGCAAGAGCCTCGAGCGCGTCATCCCCGCGCCGCGCGCGCGCTCGCCGCGCTGGGTGTCGTCGTCGCTGCCGCGCGACCGGTGGGACTCGCCGCTGGCGCGCCTCAGCGACGCCGCCTACCACGTCAACAACCTGCTGTCGCCGGTGCGCTTCGCGGACGCGCTGCGCGCCGTGCCCGAGCGCGCCGTGGTGGTGGAGGTGGCGCCGCACGCGCTGCTGCAGGCCGTGCTGAAGCGCGCGCTGCCCGCGCCCGCCGCCGCGCACGTGCCGCTCGTGCGCCGCGACGCGCCCGACGCGTGCGCGCACCTGCTGGCGGCGCTGGGCCGGCTGTACGCGGCGGGCGCGCCCGTGCGCGCGGGCGCGCTCTACCCGCCCGTGCGCTGGCCCGTGTCGCGCGGCACGCCCGCGCTCGCGTCGCGCGTGCGCTGGGACCACTCCGTGGAGTGGAGCGTGGCGCACTACGGCGCCGCGCGCTCCGGCGAGAACATAATCGAGTATGACCTGTCGAGGGCCGACGACGCCTTCATCGCCGGACACAACATCGACGGCCGCATCCTCTTCCCCGCCACCGGCTACCTGGTGAGTGACGCACGCGCTCTTATACATACACACTCGTACAGCGGACAGACTTTCCGCCATGTTGTTGGAATATTATATTAATGATGATAATAAAGATTATTAAATTACGCATTGTGATAATATTGTTAAAAAAAAAAAAACATGAATAAGTATACAAAGTAAATTGCACGTAGTAATTTTTAAATGTAGTAATAATTTGCAACTATTAAAATGTATCAGTTGTTAGTTACGACAGGAAAACCTGCCTGCCTAGCGTGTTTTTCTATTCACACGAAGGAGGAGGAAGATTATTGCAAATCTGTATTGTAGCAATAAATGTAATCAGCGCGTGTAACGTGGAGCGTGTCCGTCGCAGACGCTGGTGTGGCGCACCATGGCCAAGCTGCACAACAAGAAGCTGGAGGAGACGGCCGTCGTGCTGGAGAACGTGCAGTTCCGGCGCGCCACCATCGTGCAGCGCGACGCGCCCGTGCGCTTCCTCGTCAACGTGCTGGAGGGCGCGGGCGAGTTCGAGGTGTGCGAGGGCGGCGCCGTGGCCGTCAGCGGCGCCGTGCGCCTGTGCGCCGACCCCGCCGCCGAGCGCCTGCCCGCCGCCGACGAGCCCGCCGCCGCCGCCGCCGCCGCCGCCGCCGCCGCCGACCCCGAGCTGCTGCCGCTGACCGCGGACGACGTGTACAAGGAGCTGCGGCTGCGCGGCTACAACTATGGCGGCGCGTTCCGCGGCATCCGCTCGTCGGACGCGCGCGGCACGGCCGGCACGCTCGCCTGGGAGGACAACTGGATCTCGTTCATGGACACGATGCTGCAGTTCGCCATCATCGGCGTGGACACGCGCGAGCTGTACCTGCCCACGCGGCTGCAGCGCGCGCTCATCGACCCGGCGCGCCAGCTGGCGGCGGCGGCGGAGGCGGCGGCGGCGGGCGGCGCGCTGCCCGTGCGCATGCGGCGCGACGTGGACGTGATCGCGTGCGGCGGCGTCGAGTTCCGCGGCGTGAAGACGAGCCTGGCGCCGCGGCGCGCGCACGCGCAGGCCGAGCCCAAGCTGGAGAAGTACGCGTTCGTGCCGTACGACGGCGCGAGCGCGGCGGGCGAGGAGCCGGCGCGCGGCCGCGCCGAGGCGCTGCTCGTGAGCCTGCAGATCGTGCTGGAGAACGCGGGCGCGCTGCGGCTCAAGCTGCTGGAGGCGGCGCTGGACCGGGCGCCCGAGCAGCTGCTGGCGCCGCTGGCGCTGGCCGCGCTGGAGGGCGAGCCGCAGGTGCGCGTGGACGCGTGGCTGGCCGCCGCCGCGCACGCGCCCGCCTACGCCGCCGCCATGCAGCCGCACGGCATCAAGGTGACTGACCGGTGACCGCCGCCCCCCCGCTCGCTCGCCCGTATTCAAAGTGCGACAGTTTTTAGGATGCATTCTAAAAACTGGCGTGCATTGGCGTTCCGTGCTTTTTTGAATTTACAATTATACGCGACAAAAAATGAGTTTATTCATAAAACAACACCATTCAAAACAGCACATACGGTATAATTAGTTTTTGAACAAATGCGGATAACAAATGTGATACAAAACAACAGCTGTTCCGATGGTGCCGTGTTATCACTCGGATACCTATATCTACCATTTGAAATGAAATGATTTGTCATAAATCAAGACTACCACAGATTCGGAAAACGGCAACAAGAAATTTCAGAACAAGTAGCTAGTACGATAGAAAATCTGTTTCTTACAATTAGTACGAGCTACGAGATAAGAACGACCTCCACCCATCTGATAATCAGACGAAAGGTGTTTTTATGAATCAGAGTACTTCAAACACCATGCCTCGAATAGCTCGCCTCATGGGATCTGTTCAAAGCGTCCTTAAATTTAAGTTAGAATAACCTTTTTTTTCGATTTCTACACCCATCTGATAACCAAATCCATACCAATCGAGAGCAGGGATTTCAAAAATGAAGAAAATAATATTATTTCTTTCTTCAAGGCTTGCCTAAAGAAATTAGTTTAGGGTAAGGCTTGCCGAGCTTCAAAGTTTCCAATTTAAGGTGATATTCTTCACCCTTCTGATAACCGAACGAGCATGATACCGATCGAGAACAGGAAGAAAAAAGAGTAAGAAAATATAGTCTTGTCTAGAGAATTTATTTAAAAAAGAACGGATTTCCTAAGGCAACCCTATTATTTTTTGATTCAAAAATTGTACATTCAATAACTGTAGGTATTTTTAAATAAAAAGTTCTGTACAGTTTCTCTCGATTGAATAATTTGTTCGTTTGGTTATCAGATAGATATACATGCGCGTACCTTTTTTTTAATGTATGTCTCTAAACCGATTTGATTATTTTTTTTAATGCGAGTGGTGCGCGGTCTCGCAGGTGACACCGAAGGACCCGCTGAGCGCGCCGCCCGACTCCGACTGCCACGTGGTGCTGGCGGGCGACGCGCTGAGCCGCCACGCGCCCGCGCTGCCCCACCTGGCGGCCGCGCTCGGCGCCGGCGGCATGCTGCTGCTGGAGGAGCCGCGCGGCGCGCTGCGGCGGCACGCGGCGCTGCTCGACGAGCTGCAGCTGGACGTCGTGGCGCGCCAGCCGGCCGAGCCCTGCGAGTTCCTGCTGCTGCGCCGCCGCGCCGCGCCGCCGCCCGCGCGCCTCGTCGTCGAGCTGGACGACGGCTACGCGTGGGTGGAGCCGCTGCGCGAGGCGCTGCGCCGCGCCGAGGCGGAGCCGCTGCGCGTGTACGCCGTGGCGCGCGACGCGCGCGCCGGCGTGCTCGGCCTGGCCGCCTGCCTGCGCGGCGAGCCCGGCGGCCGCGCGCTGCGCGTCGTGTTCGCGCCGGGCGCGCCCGCGTTCGCGCCGGACGCGGCGCCGTACGCGGCGCAGCTGCGGCTCGACCTCGCCGTGAACGTGCTGCGCGGCGGCGCGTGGGGCAGCTACCGGCACCTGCCGCTCGGCGCCGCGGACGCCGTGCTGCACGCGGAGCACGCGTACGTCAACACGCTGACGCGCGGCGACCTCGCCTCGCTGCGCTGGATCGAGAGCGACCTGCGGCACGCCGCCGCGCGCCCGCCGCCGCGCGGCGCCGAGCTGTGCCGCGTGCACTACGCGCCGCTCAACTTCCGCGACGTGATGCTCGCGACCGGCAAGCTGCCGCCGGACGCGCTGCCCGGCGACCTGGCGGGCCAGGAGTGCATCCTCGGGCTCGAGTTCGCCGGCCGCGGCGCCGACGGGCGACGCGTGATGGGCATGGTGGCGGCGCGCGGGCTCGCCACCACCGTGCTCGCCGACCGCGGCTTCCTGTGGGACGTGCCGGCCGGCTGGAGCCTCGAGCAGGCGGCCACGGTGCCGGTCGCGTACGCGACGGCGTACTACGCGCTGAGCGTGCGCGGGCGCATGCGGCGCGGCGAGGCGGTGCTCGTGCACGCGGGCACGGGCGGCGTGGGGCAGGCGGCCATCGCCATCGCGCTGCACGCCGGCTGCACCGTGTACGCGACCGTGGGCACGGCGGACAAGCGCGCGTTCCTGCGCTCGCGCTTCCCCGCGCTGCCGGACGCGCACATCGGCAACTCGCGCGACTGCAGCTTCGAGCAGCTGGTGCTGGAGCGCACGCGCGGCCGCGGCGTCGACCTCGTGCTCAACTCGCTGGCGGGCGCCCAGCTGGCGGCGTCGGTGCGCTGCCTGGCGGTGGGCGGCCGCTTCCTCGAGATCGGCAAGCTGGACCTGTCCAACGACACCGCGCTCGGCATGAGCGTGTTCCTCAAGAACACCACGTTCCACGGCATCCTGCTGGACGCGCTGTTCGGCGGCGACGGCGACGACAAGGCGGCCGTGGTGCGCTGCGTGACGGACGGCATCGCGAGCGGCGCCGTGCGGCCGCTGCCCGCCACCGTGTTCGGCGCGCGCGAGCTGGAGCCCGCCTTCCGCTACATGGCGGCCGGCAAGCACGTCGGCAAGGTGCTGCTGCGCGTGCGCGACGACGCGCCGGACGCGCCGGACGCGCCGGACGCGCCCGGCACCGTGCCCGCGCTGCCGCGCACGTACTTCCACCCCGCCAAGAGCTACGTGCTCGTCGGTGAGTGACGCAACGCAACGACACACTGGCGTCAAAGTGAAATGGACCCGAATGCCCTCGATTTAAAGTCACTGATTCATTGTTTCCGCTTTGAACGCTGGCTGTGAATATGTCACCGTAAGATTGCAAAGGCCGTTGGATTGTAATCTAACTAGCGATATTGTAAACTGGCGACAGATTACAATTTAACCATTGACTTAATAATACATAGAATTCGGGTCAGCGCTAAAAAGTGTCCGAACCGAAAGAGATCCAAAACGCGAAAAGGTTTCCAATCGCACTTCAGTCTCGTGTTTGTCAGCATAAAGAACACTCGTCAATAATGCCGCACTGAGATAAAAAATCTTGCAAAAACTACCCGAGTAAGGTGAGAAAAGAAGATGGTGTATCATATTTTCAGTGATTAACATTTAATAACGATATAAAGATATTATTTCGCTTAGAAACACAATATTCCATCCAAAATTCAATTAATTGTAAAAACAAATGGCCCAACCAAAATGAACAAAAAGTAACTATCTGTCCTTTTCTAGTACATTACGCGCGTATAAGACAGAGGGAGTGCAATATTTTTATCAAATTTATCGCTAAAAGCTGCATATGATAAAAAATGGGCGACCGTCAGTCGAAGCTACATAGGCGGATAGCTTAAAACAAGCAAAATTAGGCTGTATAGTAATGATCTAAGACATAAATTACAATGTTTTAGTTTGTTTATAAAAATATACATATTGTATACTCGTACATAATAGGTTTTCTCGGGACACTTTTTTCGTGAATTTTGCATTACACCCGAAGTCCATGTATTATTAAGTCAATGAATTTAACGCATTATTTTTCGGTAGATTGTAATCTGTTAGGTATATTAACCCGATAAAACCTAAGGCACTACCTGATTATTTATGTACCCTAACCCTAACCTAACCTACAAGAAAGAGACAAGAAAACGTAAATACAATATAACGTAAATTCAAAAATTGACACTCGGAACATTGAATGGTTCACAATCAGTCGACTGTTTATAATATCGCTAGTTGGATTACAATCTAGCGGTTTTTGCAATCTTGACAAATATATATACGAAATTGAGCTCCAGGACAACGAGATTAGCGTTCATTTTAATTTGATAACAATGTGTTTGAATTTGAAACGATAATTTATGTGCGATTATAAAAGTTGTGGCTGTAAAATTATCTATCGACCTCATTCCGAGGTTTCCATTTTCCAGGCGCTCGCTATCAAAATTATATACAGAGTGTCCCAATAGTGACATCCAAAGAATAAAAATTGATTCTTCGTACTTAGACCTATCAAAATACACCCCATATAATATGTTCAGCGATTTGTAGTTTTTCTAGCCCTAACACAAGTCGGAAAATTTTTGGTCGTAAGGTTTCATCCATAAAGTACGTCACTAATTTCGTGATTTTTAACCCCTCCCTTGTCCTTGTGACAGTACTACTACAAAAACAAAACTACCAAAAATCGTTGAACAAACATAGGGTAGGTATGGTCTGATTAGGTCTAGGAAAGAAGAAACCTTACAATTTGGACCAACCTGGATTTGAACATATACTTTCTCGGTCAGGACACTAATGCTAATAGTTATGCTATAATTAGTGTACATATAATATAGAATGTAACACTTCAACTTTTAGAATCGTGATATCTTAGGAATGGTGATTGTTAGGGGAAAAAGTATTGGGACCTTTTTTGTAGACAATTTTATGATCTAGAATTTTTGTCAGAGCTATATTTTTGATTAAACTTACCATTTTCGAGAAAAATCCAAAAACTGAAAATTTTGACCTTTGACCTTGAATAACTTTTTTTAACAAACATGGGATCTATGGGGATTTTTCGCACTTTAGTTTTACTGGTATACCTAAAAAAATTAAAAATTCAGCTCTGTCGGAGTTTTTGTTATTTGAAATGTCTATTTTGACCGGACCAATAGTGTAATTGTCAAGATTCAGATTGGCCACATGTGTATGGTAGTGACCGGTGCGTGTGGTGTGTGTCGGGCAGGCGGGCTGGGCGGGTTCGGGCTGGAGCTGGCGCAGTGGCTGGTGACGCGCGGCGCGACGGCGCTCGTGTTCAACTCGCGCTCGGGCGTGCGCACCGGCTACCAGGCGTGGTGCGTGCGGCGCTGGCGCGAGCGCGGCGTGCGCGTGCGCGTGTCCACGGCCGACGCCACCACGCCGGCGGGCGCGCGCGAGCTGCTGCGCGACGCGGGCGCGCTCGCGCCCGTCGGCGGCGTGTTCAACCTGGCCGCCGTGCTCGCCGACGCGTTCCTCGAGAACCTGACGCCGGACGACTTCCGCGCCGTCGCGCGCCCCAAGGTGGACGGCACGCGCGCGCTGGACGCGGCGTCGCGCGAGCTGGCGCCCGAGCTGGACTACTTCGTGGCGTTCTCGTCGGTGTCGTGCGGGCGCGGCAACCCCGGCCAGAGCAACTACGGGCTCGCCAACTCCGCCATGGAGCGCGTCGTGGAGCTGCGCCAGGCGGACGGGCTGCCCGGGCTGGCGGTGCAGTGGGGCGCCGTCGGCGAGGTGGGGCTCGTGGCGGACACCATGGGCGGCGACGACGCGGTGGTGGGCGGCACGGTGCCGCAGCGCATCGCCTCGTGCATGCGCGCGCTGGGCGCGCTGCTGGCGCGGCCGCACGCCGTGGCCGCCAGCATGGTGCCGGCCGACAAGCGGCGCGCCGCCGCCGCGCCCGCGCACGACCTGCCGCACGCCGTCGCCAACATCCTCGGCATCAAGGACCCCGCCAAGGTGGCCGACGGCGCCACGCTCGCCGAGCTCGGCATGGACTCGCTGATGGGCGCCGAGATCAAGCAGACGCTCGAGCGCGGCTACGACGTGGTGCTCGGCGTGCAGGACATCCGCGCGCTCACCTTCGCGCGCCTGCGCGAGCTGGGCGGCGCCGCGCCCGCCGCCGCCGCCGCCGCCCCCAGCGCCGAGCTGGTGCAGTTCGCGGCGGCCGGCGAGCTGGTGCCCAAGCAGGTGGTGGTGAAGCTGCCCAGCGCCGGCGGCGGGGACGACGCGCCGCCCGTGTTCATGGTGAGACTCGTGTTAACACCTCACCCGAATCTATCGTACAGCCAAAATCTAGCCAGCCCCGCTGTATGACAAAATGATTCTGATACTCAAACAACCTATTATACGAATACCTACCTGGCCCTGCTTTTTGACTCGAATCACGGATAGTTGCACAGGAAAATACCAGTTGGAAATACCATAGTGGGATGATACCGGGTGAATGGACTGTAACGATTACGGTTCCTTATATATATTTTTGAATATGATATGCGACAATTTTTGCCAACAATTTTTGCCAATATTTGTTTGGACTGCCGATCAAAGATCCCATGATATTTGACACTTGACAGAAAACGTTTAAAATATGAATTCGCCATTGTCACCTTACTCATGTGTAGTGTTGCTAATCTTGGAAAGAATAAATAATTTCACCCCTGAAATTAGGACGAATTCGTGGATTTAAACAATCAAAGTTGATTTAATATTTTATTTTCTTCTTCTTTGTCAACCATGACACAAGTATTAAACTTGTTATGGCATGATAAACTGCAATGTTGACCACGAAGTATAGAACTTGACAGTTTTATAGTGTTGCCAGGAAATAAATAAATGCGTTCAGTTTGTAGACGTTTTTTGGCAAGCTGTATGTTCGCTTAAGCGTTGCGTCGGGCGTCACAACGTCAGATCGCTGCATGCACGTAGTATGTATGTATACGTTGTGAGCACGCGTGTTCCGCGCGCAGGTGACGCCGATCGAGGGCGTGGCGGAGCCGCTGCGCGGCATCGCGGCGGGCGTGCGCGCGCCCGTGTTCGCGCTGCAGTGCACGGGCGCGGCGCCGCTGGACGACATGGCGGCGCTGGCGCGCTTCTACGTGGCGCACGTGCGCGCGCTGCGGCCCGCGCCGCCCTACACGCTGCTCGGGTACTCGTTCGGCGCGGGCGTCGCGTTCGAGATGGCGCTGCAGCTGCAGGAGGCGGGCTGCGAGGCGCGCCTCGTGCTCGTGGACGGCTCGCCCGCGTACGTGGCCACGCACACGACGCGCGGCAAGCGCAAGCGCGCCGCGCGCTCCGAGCGCGCCGACGAGGCGGACGCGCTCGCCTACTTCGTGCAGCTGTTCGAGGACGTGGACGCGGCGCGCCTCAGCGCCGAGCTCGAGCGGCTGGAGTCGTGGGACGCGCGGCTGGCGCGCGCCACCGCGCTGGCGGCGGGCGCGGGCCGCGAGCCGCGCGAGCTGGCCGCCGCCGCCGCCGCGTTCTACCGCAAGCTGGTGGCGGCGGACGCGTACCGGCCGGCCGGGCGGCTGGCGGCGCCGGTGACGCTGTTCGCCGCCAGCGACAACTACGTGGCGCTGGACGACGACTACGGGCTGGGCGCGGTGTGCGCGGGCGCGCTGCGCACGCGCCGCCTGCCCGGCACGCACCGCTCCATCCTGCAGGGCGCCGCCGCCGCCGCCATCGCCGACCACCTGTCCGAGCTGCAGGCGCAGCGCTAGCGAGCGCGACTGTGCCACTGTGCCACTGTGCGACTGTGCGACTCTATCTAACTGTTCGGGGTATATTGTATATTGTATAGTAGAATTTGTAACTGTAGGATAAGCGTCGGCGGCCCGAGCTCGGCTCGCCGCCTGTGATATCACACATTCCCGCGGCGTCGCTCGACGTCACTCGTTCCATGCGAATGTTTCAATTCTCCAAGCGCAACAAAGAGTCTCAGCATTACCTAGTGTATAGTGTATACAGGTACGTTTCATGTAACCTACCTGTCGGTAAACGCGGCGTGATGTGCGGACGATGATATCGTTGGATATTATTGTTTTGTTGTAACTAATACTACCTAGATCGATCTGTAACCTAACGTCTACTCGATGAAAATCTCTGATAAAATTAGTATTGTGAAAATGACTAGGTACAAAAATATTCGATATTATTATAATGTGAACTAATTTTGTAATGTGTACCCTTGTCCCGTGAGAATGAAGCAAAAATGTATGAATGAAGCTAAAATTTTCAAAGCGCAACGCAAACGCTACTTGTAAATATAACCGCGTAGCGTGTGCGCGCCGCGTGCGACGCGACTGTCGCGCGTTCGCGTCGCGTCGCGTCGCTCGGACTGCGCGCGAACAGCCCCGCACCAGTAGTGATAAGTATTTGTAAGTAGTATAGTTCCTGTGTGTGGTTGTTGTGGTAAATTATTATTATTTGGGTAGTAATTAAACGCACATCGAACATTCCCTATTTTTTTCCAACAGAATGCACTATGAGGTCTATGAGTACATCAGAAAATATACTGTTTGCGCACCAAAAGTTGAGCGCACATATAAATAAATTAAACTTAACGTCTATTTGATGTGTTACAAACCATTGTTAGCATCATGTATGAATGAGCATCCAATATATCAATGCAAGTTGTGAAATGGACCAAAAATAAACACCTATTATACTTAAATGTCTAACAGAATGTTCAAATAAAACACCTTATTATCAGTCCTGTAGTCATCTAATAAACTGATCGGTTATCTATATTATGAATTATTGTACATAAAAGGAAAAAAAAAATTGCTTTTTATACACGAAGCGATGTGACATCAAAGTAAGTTTAAAAAATTGCATTGGCTTATGTGTGACTGATCACTAGAAATGTGTAACTGATCACCAGAAATGTGTAACTGATCACCAGAAATGAATGATCGCCAAAATTTTACCCACATTTTAATTTAAGTCTAATTTTAATCACACAAAAATATATTTTTTTAAACTTAAGTCAGTCCGGGCACTAGGTACCTGAATTTTTATGTTCAATCCTAACCTAAGGTAAGATTTTGACAAATATAGTACTTATTAAACAAGATTACTGATGGACTACCCAATAGAACTTAAGTGCCCGCCCGCAGGAATATTTATGTTCCTAACTAATTTTAGATTTTGGCTGATTTTCCATTATTTTTAATTGCAAATCAGTCATAAAAAAATGTTATTGCTTGAAATGTATTCATTGGTGAAGGATTAATAATTTTGTTCAACATATTTTGTTGTACACACCATTTATAATTGACAAGTGATAGAATCGCATGCAATAAATTCTGTTGGTAGATAAGTTTATTAGATGCGCATTTGTTATTTTTGGTGTAAAATTTGTGTTTATGATATATAATTAATATTTTTGTTATGACTTCGGAAAAAGGATTATAATATGTCTAAATAATAATTTCATAAATCATTTAGAAAGAAGTAGATGGATCTCTTTAGATACCAATATAGCAACGAATCTATTTGATTACTTTTAAGTGTTATATTATATAGATTTATTGTTCTGCCTACATTATATTCAGTTTTAGGGTTTAAAGCAAAAACTATGTATAGTTTCTATTCTTACATTCTTTGCATTCAATGGGTAGCTGTCTGCCGCAGCCCGCTGGATCTCATCCCTGTTTATTTAATTTAATTTTTTAAAGTATTTTTTTTTTGTATCTTTTCGTCTTTTATTACTTTTTTCTGTGACACATAGTGAAATTCAACATAACATTGCAAGCTGTGGCAAGTGGCAACCTCTAGTGGGTTAACATGCATATTACTCTTTTAACTAGCTATTTTTTCCTGTTAATGTATTGTAACCTGTTGGATGTCCCAAAATAAATAAATTAAAAAATTTAATTAATTATTTAAAATTAAATTATTATTTGTAAAAGTTTTGATATTTGAATGATTAGTTAATTAGTGCAATCATTTATTCAGTGTACATGAAGTATTTGATGTAACAATATGTGTCTGGTGTGCGGTTAGTGATTCCCCTTGGTATTTATTGCAGAACTAGCGCAAGTGCTCTGTGATTAAAAGAATGCATTATTTTTCATACAGATTTTTGTATTACATGCCCCTACTACCCCTTTCGTCCAATACGCTCAGGTACCAAAATATATCCTTTTAGTGAGGGCCTT
This sequence comes from Erebia epiphron, assembly GCA_963932025.1. Taxonomy (NCBI): domain Eukaryota; kingdom Metazoa; phylum Arthropoda; class Insecta; order Lepidoptera; family Nymphalidae; genus Erebia; species Erebia epiphron. Next base: position 19,118,751 of record OZ009959.1, on the reverse strand, counting down.
TAGTCTACGCACTGCATCCGATCTCAATCCGAGAATTCGGACTCAAACGCGGGAAGAACCATAAAGCTCTGACTGCAAAATTACGGGAATTTTAGAGTTCCGGTCATTGATGTAGAATTTTAGTACATACACTCTATTTCAATGGGTCCGGTAGTTGGAAATATAATATTAGTTTCCTACCAATAGTTAATAATCCGAGAAAGACCTAAGAGTTTTAGTAAGTATTCTTAGTCGAGTATTTTGAGGAAGGACGTGGAAACCCACCGCTTTATTATCCCAAGAAAACTCCTACCATTATTTGATTAATGGAAAGGGGTCACGACCCTCAGCAACGAGGAATACGACGCAGAGAGAGAACCTATGCTATGTATGTATGTCATATTTTAGAAATTTTAAGTATGTATGTACCTAAGTATTTACACTGACTTGTGGGCCGCTGGATGCGAAGCGAAGAAAATCATCAATAGTACCTCGACTCAACATATTATGCTGTTTAACACAGTCTTTATATTTATGCAATGGCAATTCCAGAAACTCTTTTAGAACCATGTTATAAAAGCGTCCGTATTTACTTCACGACCGGAGAGAGATCAGGGCGCAGGAGTGACGGCTTTACGTTCTACACTACTAGGTACGAGGCACGGGGGTGGTACACCGCCAACTTCCTAACTCCGGGCTAGTACTGAGAATTTCTTGTCAGAAAACTCCCAGTTACTATTTCCTGGCAACATTATATAAAGTGTCCGGAGTCCGGCATTTTAAAATTTAAATACCTAAACAGCTTCGAGAAATCGAAAAACAATTCAATGTAGAAAATTAACGTTTCCAATTATATGCTAACTATGCTCGCTGAATGCCGCAAAGGCTACGGCAACCGAAGGCTAGGTAAAGTTTAGATAATTGTGCTCGCGTGTGGTCCGCAGAATCCGCACTCCGCAGCCGGCGCAAGTCTGTGCTCGTAGATAAGATCCGGAGCGCGAAGTCGCGGGCAGCAGCTAAGTGCTGTTATCGCGACAATTAAATCTAGACCCGTGCCTATCTTCTTAGCTAGGTCTAGGTTTGCTTGCTACTTAATAAAATTAATACTATTTATAGAAAATTACGACCATGTGGATTTAGGTTTTTAGAAATACTGTGAGCATTCTTTGATTTTCCGGGATATAAAAAGACCTTTCCCGGGATGCAATGTACCTTTTGTCCAACAGATGGACCGTGTTAATGTAGCAGGCAGAGGCATTACACTTGCGCTTTTATAATATTAGGATGGCATGACTAGTGACGAGATTGACAACAATTCGTACTCAAGGATTATAAATTAAACATAGATAGTTTTGTAACACACGAGTACCTAAGTATATTATTTAAGGTAAGTAATAGAGTAGGGTAGTGGTCAGAAACTTCGGCCTCCTGTCTGGCGGTCCTAGAGTTCCAGTGTTGTGCGTTTCAATAATTATGTAAGAAACATCGAACGGCGACGGATAATGGCTGTAGCCTGTAACTAAGTAATAAAGTTCGCGAGAGGTGCGGCGGGCGCGTGGGAACGCGCGCGGCGCGTGCACGTCCACGCCCCGCTAATTGCACATTGCATATTTTTAGTTTTCACCACAGAGTACATTGAATATAGGGGTAGTTTTCACGGCCCCAGAGGCCAGAACACTTCTGTTGAGACGCGTGCGGCGTGACGGTCAATTTAAAACTGTTTCAGCGCGTAGATTTAAGCACGGATCTGCGAGACACCCGACATGCACTAAATTATTAGATCTCAGGACTATAGACTATTGTTTATTTATTTATTATTATATTGTATATTGGATACGGAAGGAATTGGGAACCCACCGCATTATTATACCAAGAAAACTCCTGCCATTATGTGGCAAAAATCATCCTCTTTAATTTTCGGGGATAAAAGGATGTCCTTTCACGGGATAACACCTGCCTCTACGCCCATCAAAAATATGACTAGTGGTTCGCCCCGAACTGAGATCTCGCGGCGCCATCTATTAACATAATTGTGAAGTTCTGTTGTAAGTACTAAGGCTCATTAAAAATTAAATAATTTCGTTCCATAAAATATTTATCTAATTTTAGTATTTGTTGTTCAAGTACAGGATATAATTCAAATAATTGATCAAGTTTCAGGGTCACCATTTCAGAAAATTTAGAGTTCTGAGGTCAACTTTGGACGTTAGAAAATCTCCACTTTGAAAGCCCCCCATTTGGTCAATATTAGGGGAAAAATAAAAATAAAAATAATCTATTCATAATTGTCTTTAAAATGATATACCGCAACCCTATGTAACGCTATAATAGTAGATTATTCACCACGGGGGTAATGCGATGTATTATGTCACGGGCGCCGGGATAAATCCCAAGCGGAACGAGGGATTTTAGAGTAACTCTCGAGCGTAGCGAGGGTGTTGCATCTAGAATCCTGAGAGTAGCGCGGGAATTAGGGGCGCCCAAGATTAATACAGCATTACCCCTACGGTGAATACTCTACTTTTCACACCTCGCGATACAACCACTTCTTTCAGCTAGCGTGGCCTACTCGATTTGACAAAGAAATGTCGTCAGTGCGAATCTAGTGGGCCACGGCTTCGGTTTTCGAAAATCGAGTTGGCCGCGCCTGCTGAGAACACATTCTGTTTACCGAAATTAGACTTTATATATATAGCAATAAGAATTATGAATAAAACCTCTTTGGAATGAATAGAATTTCCGAGTTGAGCGAGTGGTGTGAAAATAATTATTTTCACACCACTCGCTCAACAACGCCTTATTACATGGCCTGTTATCTAAGGTTAAAGTAAGACATTAAATCCCTAGGGTTATAATGTTGTACTGAAGTCCATTATTCCCTAGGGTTATAATGTGATTTGAATTTAGAATCATCGCGCATCTGAAGCAAGATCTGAAGGAAATTCTATTCATTCCAAAGAGGTTTTATTCATAATTCTTATTGCTATATCCATAAAGTCTAATTTCAGTAAACAGAATGTGTTCTCAGCTGGCGCGGCCAACGCGATTTTCGAAAACCGAAGCCGTGGCCCACTAGATTCGCACTGACGACATTTGTTTGTCAAATCGAGTAGGCCACGCCAGCTGAAAGAAGTGGTTGTATCGCGAGGTGTGAAAAGTAGAGTATTCACCGTAGGGGTAATGCTGTATTAATCTTGGGCGCCCCTAATTCCCGCGCTACTCTCAGGATTCTAGATGCAACACCCTCGCTACGCTCGGGAGTTACTCTAAAATCCCTCGTTCCGCTTGGGATTTATCCCAGCGCCCGTGACATAATACATCGCATTACCCCCGTGGTGAATAATCTACTATTTCGTTCGCATTCGCTTCTATGAGAGCCCCCCTGAAATAAAGATTTATATATTATGTATATTTTACTGTTGAAGATTTATACTGTTATGAGCTATACTGTTGATTTATATTATTATACTGTTGAAGATTACGTAAATGACAAAGGAGCATGGATTTTACTCGCTCCAGCAATGCTAAGGACAGCTGTTACTTAATGTATTCTAACAAATTAATTAAATTGTATATTATTTTTTTCAAAAGAGCAACCGCCGAGTTTCTTGCTGGTTCTTCTCGGTAGGAATGGATTCCGAACCAGTGGTAGATTCACTCGACGATTCAAAAGTACTTCTAAAAGTCTATTTGAATAAAAATCATTTGAATTATTATTATTATTATTTTTATAATTTTTTAAGCCATATTCGGCTGGAGGCCATCGGTTTATATATATAATATTTAAATTTGAAGTAATTACGTTCAGTAATTCAGAAGTTATAAGGCTCTGACAGACGGACGGACGGACAAGTGCAAATTCACTCAATTAGACTCGGAGACCGACCGTTCGGGGCGAACCACTAGCTGACTGATCACCTCTCCTGGAAAATTTTGTATGAAAATATTTTTTTTTACTCATCGTTTCTTAAAGAAGACAAAACTTCATTCGGAGGAAAAATACGGAGAGAGCTGATGATTGAGGATTTCGAAGACGGATGAAGAGCACAGCCAGGGTATTGAAGATAGGTGGGGGGTGCTCGACCAAATGTCACTCAAAACTTCATCCAATTGACAGTGAGCTGAAAAAAAATCAAAATGGCGGATTAAAGATGGCCGCCATACAAATTTCGTCGGTGTCTATCTCGGAGAGTATAAAAGATGGAAGAGTGGTTTCTTGGCAAAAGATGGTCAGGATATGAAGGTATACTTGATGAACAGGAAAAAAATTCAAGATGGCGGAATTTATTTTTCCATAGAAAATGTATGGCGAATATTGAAGAGGCTACATTTTAGAGCAGAACTATGCAAGACTTTGATGCGGTTCCTTTTCAAGAACTCTCCATAATTTTGGTGAGAAAAAAATATACTTATGGAGAGCGATGATGATCGAGGGTTTGAAAAATGAGTGAGGAGCACGGCCAAAATTTCATAGGCTGTGTCTATTTCAGAAAGTATACTAGATGGAAGAATGGAAGTAGGAAATATGCATGACTTTGATATGGTTTTACAAGATTTGTTCTGTATGGAAGAATTGTCGGTTTGCCGTCAGGAAAGCCAAGATGTCGAAGTTCAATGGCACCCAAAGATACCCGATCGTCAGCGGTATGATATTGATATTAATCTGTACGCATGTCTGGAAAGTTTTTTTACATTCAAAGGCCCTTTTAGATTCTTAGGGGGGTCTCTGTTTTGTGTTTTCTTATGAGATTTTTTTACGTCTGTCGGACGCTTGGCACGCTGGCGCTTCCACTGTGCTCGCTAGCATAGCAGTGTGTTGTTTACTTCAGAACACGTAGGCAGTAAACACTAGGATAGAAGGAGAGCAAGTAAGTAGACAGTGGGCCGCGCGGTCTACTACGCGGTCCGCTTCAGCGGGCCGCGCATCCACGCGCTATACTAGTTCATAATATTAAAGCATGGATATGGATTTCGAACCACCAAAAACACTTAGGTAGCTGTCTTTTTATTATTATTATTATTAAATTCTTTATTGCATAAAAAATTGACATATATACACAGAACATTATATAAACTTACAAACAAAAGGCGACCTTATCACTAAAGTGATCTCTGCCAGGCAACCTACATGAATGGACCGTACTTGCTGTGAGACGGGAAATTGCTTAGAATAAAATAAAATTAAAACAATTACATAAACGTACATTCTAATAGGTACATACTATAAACAGATAAAAATTATACATATAATAAATATATATCTAAATATAATACATATTAAGTATATACATAAATATTACATTACATATTACTAATTTAAAATACCTAAACACAAATAATAATAGGTTTACAGCGACAGATAGTGCTTTTTGACACGACTTTTAAAGGCCCCTAGAGATTTTGCTCGTCTGATATCAGCTGGGAGTGCGTTCCACAATAAGACTGCTTTTATGGTGAACGAGTCTGCGTATCCCTCGGCGTTACGTTTGGCGATTTTAAGTTTATTGTCACTGGCAGATCGCAAGGTATGCTGGATTGGGAAGGAGCTTAGGAACCTGAATCGTTCCTTTAGGTAAGGGGGCGACCATGGGTGGTAAAGGGTAGCATAAAGAACAGAGAGGACATGGAGATTACGCCTTTGTCTGATAGGGAGCCAGTTAAGTTTCCTCCTATATTCCGAAACATGATCGTACTTCCTTAGGCCGAAAATAAATCGAATGCATAAGTTTTGCAAGCGTTCTAACTTATTTAAAAGATCTTCGGTCAGGTCGAGATAACAGACATCGGCGTAATCAAGGATGGGGAGGAGAAGTGTATTAGCTAACAAAATCTTGGTTTTAATTGGCAAGAAGTTTTTCCACCTTTTAATAGAACCATAAGCGCCAAAGATTTTCTTACTAACCTCTGAAACTTGCGGTTTCCATGATAGATTGCTGTCTATGATAACTCCAAGATTTTTAACGGCATGACTATAAGCTAGCGCAGTACCATCAAAGACCACAGGTGGTAAAGCAGAGAAGTCAAGTTTAGACGTTTGTCTGGAGTTACCTATGATAATGACCTGTGATTTACTGGCATTCACTAATAGACCAAAGGACTCACTCCAGCTGCAGACAATATTAAGTTCGTCGTTTAAGCGTTTAATAGCTTCAGATATCTGTTCAACAGGAGTGGTTACATACAGTTGGAAATCATCGGCATAGAGATGATATGGCAGGGAAAGGAGATTAGTGACCGTATTTATGAATATGGAAAAGAGCAAAGGAGAAAAGACACCACCCTGTGGAACACCAGCACTGAGACGACAGTAGGACGACAGTTTTTCTCTAACACGTATACATTGCGACCGGTCAAATAGGTAAGACTTGAACCAACTGATAGAAGCAGAGGAAAACTTAATTGATTCTTCTCAACATTATTATTGAAAACTTGAATGAAATCCATTCAGCACTGAGGCGGGCTGACTTTATACACATGACAAAGTTTTTGTATTGCAAATATAGACATAAAGAGCAGCTCGGTGATACACGGGGAAAATTTCAATCAGCCCGACACTGCGTTGGAATGATCATCGGTCTAGTATGCGAGTCACATCTGCCTTATAAATAAATGTTGACATGGGTCGCCCGGTAGACGTTGGTATATACTATAAATATGTATATATACCAGTTCCGCAGCGGTACGTTATGTCTGTCTGTATATTGATTGAGACGGCGCGGCGCATAGGTACGTAGCTGTACACACTGAAGTTTGTCATTTTAAGTGTAAACGCCATTTAACGTAGAAATAGATTAATTTTATCTATCGAGGGATTAATGCTTCTTAGATCTATCAACGCTGCGCTTCCCGGTGCGAGGCCGCCGGACGGCGGACGGCCGTGGACGGATGATCTGGGCCCGTATTCTCTAACTCAGTGACTATCAAAAATGAAAGCCACTGACATATATGTAATATCCATTGAAGGTTTACCATGAAATGTAACTTTTTATTTCATAGTAAACCTTCAATGGATATTGCATATAATATGTCAGTGGCTTTCATTTTTGATAGTCACTGAGTTAGAGAATACGGGCCCTGAAGCGTGCAGCTGGGAGCCGCTGGAAACAAGCGGCACAAGACCGTACTCTGTGGCGATCCATGCAGGAGCAGCAGTCCAGCTGTGGACGCCTATAGGTTGAGACGACGACGACAACGAGATATCAAAGCGACTATCTACCTTACGACAATAGGCATGATGACTGATTTTGAAAAATGATCAGACTATGTTTGGAAGTATCTACCATTTCGAAAAAATATCTTATTTCAACAGAAAAATAAGGTTTGGTAGATAAAATTGGCGTTTGAAATTTCAATTTTAAAATTCACGCCAAAACGTTCGCCGGTGTCATGGCGTCGTTTGTGACGTCACTATTGTTTTTACCAATGTACTCTGAACAGTGTGTAGTAAACAATAGTGTGATTGTCGAAGCTCGAAAACAAACAATTGTGACGTCATTCGCTTCTTGGTGTTTTATCCAATATGGCGGATTGCTGTATTTTATAGTTTTATTCAATCAAAATAATTAATAGCAATCTCACTCGAAATAGAAAAATAAATACGTTTTTTTATTATCCATGAATCCTATTTCATTAAATAAATTCACAATTTCATTGATTCTTGGTTACTGTCATCATGCCTATTGGGTATTTAGCTAGTACTATTCAAATCAGGTACTTTTTCAAATACGCGCGCTTAGTAGAAGATTTTGTATGAAATACTGAAATGTGACGTCATTAAAAGTCAACGCACTTTTTAATTTAATCAATCACATTATATGGTTGTCAACTATAAAATTAACAGTAGACGTGGATATAACATCTTTTGACAGTTCCTCTATTAGTAATCACTAAAAAATAATTTATTTGACTATGTAAATTTGTCATAAGCACTCAATAATTATACTATCTAGTTAGCCACTGGAGAGACGCGATAGCTGCGTGTCGCTGACGATGTGACGCGAGCGGTGTTCGAATCGGTAGCTCGGAGCGAGTCGCGGGGCTTTTTGCAGCGATTATAATTAAATTAGCGATTATTACACAGTTTACCAACCGTAATATAAAACAATTCATCTCCGTTAAATGCCTGCCTACTTGTAACAAACAGTTAACATTCAACTGGTTCTCGTTAAGTAAGTACTTACGCGTCTGGACAATCATTTACATGCGCATAGCGAAGTCCATATGGAGTTGTGATAAATGAATAGCATAATTGCGATATATTATCGACTTTGTCGGCCGGCTCTGATGACTTCCGGATCGCGGCAGTGTGGTGGTGTGTGTCGAAGTATTTTTCTTGTTCAACTTAAAAGCATCACTCTAGTCGATCATGTGTCGATCTCGCTGGTTCTGCAGTCCTTCAGTACTACTCTCTTTAGATTAAGGCGCTTTATAATCCGTCAACCAGAAAGTTTGTTAATATAACACAACAGCTCTCCTTTATGCTAGTCTCCGTGATATAGAGTCTAAAGATGTACAGTGTACAGGTATCTACTTGAAAGCAAGTAAAGGAGGATCGCTGTACATACGCCACGTGGCGCGGCGGGCGCTGCGCTCGATTGCCATTTGCCAGCCGCCAAGCCTCCAAGGCTATGGCTCGAATAACTAACGCCGTTGTTATTTTCTGACACCAGGAACTCCACATAGCTGTTAGTGGTACAATACAAGTATAATGAGCCATGGACCTATCTATGTTTAAACTTTAGCCAAGTATGTAGACAACAAAATGTACCTACGTTAATCGTTACACTGTACTGTGAGATATACCTCAATAACTTTAAACTAACTAAGAAAATACTTTCTTCTTGAAAATATGCATACGAGAAGTGACTTTTTTAAATTGTAGTACAAAAGCAAGCCCTTGACTGCTTTCTCACCTGGATGATGATGCAGGCTTAAGATGACGCAGTCTAAGATGGTAGCGGTATGGTAGTTTTATCAAACCCATACCCTAAATAGGTTAGTACGCTCGGTGGTACGTGTTAGCCAGCCGGGAGGTTTTACCGCCCCGGCTGAAGCCCACCAGGCCGGATCAATAATATAGAAATTGTAAAATCCTAAATTGCCCGCTGGGGATATAAGAGCAAAGCATTTTACCGTCTAATACATGATAAGTACAGTTACATATTTCATGTCATCTTCAAACTGTATTCACAAATAAAATAAACTAATTATGAATTACTAATATAGACTAGATGATGCCCGCGACTTAGTCCACGTGGATTAAGCTTTTTTGATTCCGGCAGGCACACATTAGGTAATTTTCTGATAGCCTATATGTCCTTCCCCGGAATGCAACCCGGTTCAAAATCGGTTGAAAAGATGTATACCATTAAATAATAGCTGGCAGACAGGCAAACTTTCACATTTACAATTTGATAGTATCCATAATATATGTATGTATGTATATGTATATAGTAGGTATGGATTACACACAAATGAGCTCAGAAACTTTATGGTAGCGTAGGTATTTGATAGTTTTTTAGATGAAAAACCATAAAATATTAGGACGTGCCTTGAATACCTTCTTTTAAATCTATATTTTACGCGTTGGAGTATATCCTATAACCATAACGTATCACAGAAGAAATGATTTATAAACGTGATCAAATTCTACAGCTGTCTCTCGTTTAATTCCTTACAAAAAATGTAGACCGGCTTGACAGTTAGTGGACGTGAGGAGTGAGGACGCGTGTACATGCACGGGTTAGATATTGTAGCATTCGTTTTGTATTGAGATAAGTTATAAGGTGAGCGTAAATAGTAGATAGGTAGATACTGTAGACTGTAGAGCAATATGAGCGGTGACTTCTTATCCGTTGTCGAGTGTCCACTGTCCGTATACCGGAAATGTTTTGTCTTCATTTGAATATAACGTGAATGAATTAATCTGAGCTAGGTATATACAATCTTTCGTTAGAGCCCATGTCTGGCAACCTGGAGACATGTCAACATAACATGGAAAGAAGCATGTTAAATGAAAAAAGAAAGGATAAATTACATCTTAAATGTATTAGACAGAAAACTAATATCACAGATGTAACTTATACCATCAAAAAATTAAATGGAAGTGGGCTGGACATATGATAAGAAACAAGAAACCAAATTGGGCAAAAAATGTAACGGAATGGTACCCAAGAGAGGGAAAGAGAAGAAGAGGCAGACCATTCCGAAGGTGGGAAGATGACCTAAGAAAGACGAGTGGAACACAATGGAAAAGAAAAACTTACGATCGAGAAATATGGAAGTGCCTGGGGGAGGCCTTTGCTAGGAAGCAAGACAATTAAGATTATCATATTATCGGTGTCTTTTATTATTTATACTTAACCTATGTAATTAATAAACTTTTAATATAAGTTGTAACTCTTAATATTATGATTTTGTAAAATTGTCAATAAAGGTTTATCTTATCTTATCTTATTATCTTATATACAATCTTGTTCCTATTTGTTAAGATTCATTCATGTGGCTATGATGTAAGTACGAGTATGTAACTAGTTCTAGCGAGATTTGTGCAATCAAAATATATATATTGGCATCCCATCAATTTAAAAGTTGATACAACACAACTAAGTCAAGCGGGCTGTTTAATAGCGATTCCCAACACCCTAGCTAGAGTAGCTCCTGGAGCCTAGATCCGCGGCGGCGGGTGCGCGGCGGGTGCGCAGACGCCATGCTCGCATTGCTATCGCCTATCTGGGAACACCATCTAATGCGAGGTGACGTTTGAATCGGAGCGATGCTGCATGATGCGGCTATCACGTTTGTTATATATAACACAGTCTATTCCATGCACTCTCCATGTGTAATGCACAGCTCTTACATACCGTTCGGATAAAATATATATTTTAATGAGGTAAGAGAAAATTAGACCAAAGAACTGTATATAACTCGAAACGGATCAATTACTACGTAATTGGAAAGGCACCCGAGGACTTGCTGGGGGATTTCAATTATGGAAATGTTTTTTCTAGCGTAAAACCAATTAGTTCGTAAATATTTAAAGAACTGAACTGAGAAGAGACTGATTGAGTACAATGTCATTTCGATCTCGAGTTGTATCTACGGCGCGGAGAGCGGTGCGTCGGATGAGGGATTATAATTTATAATGTGACAAGTTGAGGCAGCCGCCAGCCGGCAGTCGTCTCCCGGCGCGCGTTGCGTTCTGCGACGTCTCCCGCTTTGGCACCGGCGGCCGACACCGGCACCGCCACCCGAGCCGTGCAATGTAATATGTCGCCGATACTCCTACATAGCCGATCCCTCTGATAACATTTTTTGATGTCCTAAATCAGAAATCGCAAAAATGTCGTCCTGTTTGTAAGCCCTCCTCATTGGATGACGGTAACGTCCGTCACCGACGACCCAGTAAAGTATGTGCTGAATATTTATATTGAACTACTTGCTTATTGCGAAAACCTAAGTTAATTAGTTACTTCCTCTCGTCAAATAATTTGTTGTAAGTACTTTATAAAATATAGGAAACGAGACTCATGATAACTTAGGTACTCTTAGGAAGGCAAGTCCCCATTCGTAGCTGCTTTAGAAAACTTTCAGACATAAGTACTTACTACCTATGTGAACTCTTTTTTATGTTTTTGTGAAAAAAGTCACGAATCAATGCATATTGTTTTTGTGATTCGGATTTAGTGGAAAAGTCGATAATTGGTCCGGCGAGTTGCGTCGCGGCTCGCGGGCATCAAACGCGGCGCCCCCAATGCGGAGTTGTTTCCACGAATGTCGCGCCCGCGCCGCATACCCGCTACCCAGGGACCCCAGGGCTACCAGTGGCTCACGTCCCTGTTGCTACTCTTTTTTCTTTTATATATAAAAGGAAGGGTTTGTCTTAAAAAAAGTGTATAGGTGTGGTAGGTATATGCATGTTTTGGGATTTGGCGTTATACATAGGTATATTTAACTTCTGCGAGTAGAGTAAGATTTTTGCAATTGGGCGTTATTTCTAAATCAATTGCTGTTCGTTTGTCTCGCTAAAACTCGACAATGGCTGGGCCGATTTAGCTGATTTTAGTTTTGAAATGTTTGTCGTAGTCCAGGGAAGGTTTAAAATATGGAAAAATTACGAGGAAATCCTATCGGACTGTCGGACAGGACAACGTCTGCCGGGCCCACTAGTAATCATACTAATATTATAAATGCGAAAGTGTGTTTATTTGTTGGTTTGTCCTTCAATCACGCCGCAACGGAGCAACGGATCGACGTGATTTTTGGCATGGGTATAGTTGAGGACCTGGAGGGTGACATAGGCTACTTTTTATCCCTGAAATTTAAGGAGTTCTCGCGGGAATCAAAAAAAATTTAAACCACGCGGACGAAGTCGCGGGCATCAGCTAGTCAATAATATTATTGAGATGATGATCAATCTATCCCCGAATCTGTACCCGTCAAGACATATGAGTAGTGAGTACCTTTGTAGTATGTACGTACATATTTGCGAAAATATCATTTCTCGATTTCAGTTTTGTGTATTGATATTAAGTATATCAAGATGTACCATATATACATCTTGATATATATGGTATATCTTGATATACTTAATATCACGTCTCTCTTTGGAAATTAAAACAAGCATTTAATACAATTGGTATCTAGTCTACCTAATTTTGTATGTGTACCTATAGGTGTTATTTAGGCACCTATTAAAATTATTACATTCTGGTGTAGGCTCCACTTCTAATGAGAGTCGGCCGGAAATCAGAATGGAAATGGAAATCCCAAGTGTGGAGCAGAGCGGAGCCCGCTGTCCAGCAGGAATGCACTAGCTCGCCACTGGTAGCCCTGTGCGGCCGCTGGCGGTTGTCAACTGTATGCGAGTGGTCAACTGGTCAGCGGTCCACGAGCGCGGAGCGAGCGGCGGCTGCGCCCGGCGCCGCGGCCAGTGCGAGCCGCGCCGTCGCTCGCGCCTCGCGCCTCGCGCCTTGTTTCTCGCGCTTTGCGACCGCGTGTGATCGAGATACACGTAAATCACTTAACAGAAGGAAACTAATAACAGACATTATATTTTCCGGCGTTTCCAACAGTGGAAATCATTTAGTGAATTCTAGTTTCTGAAAAATTAGGCGAATTGTAAAACACTGAAAATAAAAGTCGTGTGTAGTGATTTTTAAAATTACTTTATTAATTAGTGGTTTTTACTATAAGAGGTGCAAAGGTAACTGGATTGCGGTCCGCGGATATGCGGGAGTGCGACAGATCGTAGCAAAAAGCGCGCGCGCTGTCCGCGCCCCCCCCTGCCCCGTGCCGTCGATTTTCGTTAACGAGTTCATCATTTGGGGGTTAACTCGTCAATTAAAGCTCAACAGCGTCTGAAAGTGATTTGGATTGTTTGGGCGAGTGGCGAGTGTCGCCGGATGTCTGCTGGTTTGTGCGCACTCACTGCTCGTAATGAGCGCGCGCTGAGCTCGGCCCGTTAGCGTCGCTTCACTTACTTCTCGGACGAACGAGAGCTCACCGAAGGATCCATATTCTACTTCTAATATTATCATACTCATAAAAATTCTCTCTTACTTACATATAAAAAAAATTGAGACCGTGCGAAATCAATGGAACTCACTTGTGTCAAAAAATAAGGTGAAACTTATAAAATATATTCCTGGAAGTGCAGCCAGTACAGCACACACGTTGAACCAGGTAAAAGATTATGATACTTATATATCTACATTTATTACACCTTATTATATGTAGGCATTTAAATAAGTACCCACTTCAAGTATGTTCTGAGTAGAGAACATAATATTAAAATAATATAAGAACCAGTACTTACAATGTACCTATATGATTAGAAACTCTGAAACTTCAGCTGAATATGTAATGTTTGGTGTGCTGGGTCCTGTAGGTACTACGATAGCCTGCCAATATTTCTGTACCGAGGCTGGTAGGTACATGATGTATTTCCTTTATCAGCGCTGATCGTGCGGGCGCCACCGTGAGCGGTCGCGTAAGTGGGGCGGCTGGGGCGCCATGCGCGCGCCATGCTGCTGCCGGACCAGACGTACGAGGGCGCCACCGCCGCCGCCCCCGCCGCCGCCCCCGCCGCCGCCGCCGCCGCCGCGCCGCTCGCCGCGCTGCTGCGCGCGCACCGCGTGCGCCCCGACTTCTTCTGCACGTACCGCGCACGAAACGCTACACACCACAGGTAAATAAACGGCGACCATTTCATAGGATCAAGTGTAAAAGTTAAATACATATATCGGCTGATCTTAAATGATTACTTCATTACCTGACGTTAATGATTTGTTTCTGCTGCTGTAGGTCGGCGGCGCGGGCGGCCGAGGAGAAGAAGGAAGCGGCGCCGGCGGAGGCGAGGGAGCGACGCGGTGAGTGACTATTCTTCTTTCTCCATCTACACTCTATTTCTACGTCGTAGCACCGCGTAGCTGACATGACAGCTCTTCAAAAAACCGGCCAAGTGCGAGTCGGACTCGCGCACCGAGGGTTCCGTAGTAAGTTTTAAATTAAATGTTTTTTTTAAATATTTGAGTTGATTGAATGAAAGGTAAATTTCGGTTTACGATTTATGACGTATTAAAAAAAACTACTTACTAGATCTCGTTCAAACCAATTTTCGGTGGAAGTTTGCATGGTAATGTACAACATATATTTTTTTAGTTTTATCATTCTCTTATTTTAGAAGTTACGGGGGGGGGGGGGACACATTTTACCACTTTGGAAGTGTCTCTCGCGCAAACTATTCAGAATAGAAAAAAATGATATTACAAACCTCAATATCATTTTTGAAGACCTATCCATAGATACCCCACACCTATGGGTTAGATGAAAAAAAAATTTTTGAGTTTCAGTTCTAAGTATGGGGAACCCCCAAAATTTATTGGTTTTTTTCTATTTTTGTAAGAAAATCTTAATGCGGTTTACAGAGTACATCTACTTACCAAGTTTCAACAGTATAGCTCTTATAGTTTCGGAAAAAAGTGGCTGTGACATACGGACGGACAGACAGACAGACAGACAGACAGACAGACAGACAGACAGACAGACAGACAGACAGACAGACATGACGAATCTATAAGGGTTCCGTTTTTGCCAAATTTGGCTACGGAACCCTAAAAACGATTTTTAAAATAAAGGTTTACCTTGTGATTGTGTATTCGTTCATGTCGTTAAAATATAATTAAATGCCGTCAGCTCACAATGTCATAGTCAGGTAACCGCAAGACAGACATGTAGAAATACATAGTATTCGGTTTCACTATAACATGTATTACGTACAATACAACGTAAGTAGGTATTGTAACGAGATACCTGTGGTTATCTGAAGGTGCGGCTTCTATCTATCTCCTTCGCTACCAATAGCTGTCGGCTGCGAGTGTGGAGGCACGTCGCTTTGGCGCAGCTCACCCTTGTGTACTGATGTCAAGGCATACTGTTCCTCATTTGACGACTCAGCTCTGGCGCCGCGATGCAAGTGACCTCTTCACCAGAGAGTCCCGGATTCGTGTCAAAAGCCTATTCGGAAAATTCTATTTTCCTATATTAAAGGTTACGTTAACGTCAGCCGAAGTTCGGCAACTAGTATAGCATCACTACAGATTTATATAATAATACAATATACCTAATATTAAGTTCAAAGATCTATATCAACTCTTTCAAAATAATTGGCTTCACGTGGTTTGAGTTTTATTTTTCTATTATAACGTCATATTTTTAGCATGATGTACCTAAATAGATTTTTACCACTTGCGGTTTTTGAGACACTGCAGTCTGTTGGATGAATGCCATCCAATCAGATATATTCAATATGTTTCCATAAGAATAATTTTATTGATATTCAATTCTCTTCAATACTGTTGTTAGGCACGTCCATGCCTTCACCTGCATGTTTACGACGTTACTCATAAAGCCAACGACCCACTACTGAGTACTGCGGCTCTATAAAACACCGATTAGTTCATTCAATCTGAATAACTATAATTTCCACTGCTATCTACAAAACTTCTCGTAAGTCTCAATCATTTATCATCATTATTTAATTTACTAAAATAAAACACGGAGGAGAGGTAGAGCGACTATTCAAAAGCATATTATACTTCTTTCAGAGTGCTTGATTAATTATAATCATATGTCTTTAGTAGAGTAAGAAGAGTTTAAAGAACTGCGAATTTTAAACTTGGCATTTACTTTACGTATCTGGTGATTTATTTGAATTAATTACTAATAGACACATTTCTTTTTAGGTATCCAGTTATATTCATATTAATAAAATAATAGTGCAAAATATTATGGTTTATTGTCAATGAGTTCCGTAATGATGAATTACGACAGGTCCGGGCTGATAGGACAAGTTTACACGGCGTGCATCCTGCGCTCGGCCCGCAGTGCGGTAATTGATTCATTACTCACAATTAAGTGCGTCGGCGGAGATAATGTATTTATTCATTTGTGGACTAAAGTGCATTAAAATGGCGGCGAGGGATCGTGCGGATCACGTTCATCACAGCAATTCATAGTGAAGCCGGCCGCAGACGTCAGATATATCGCTCACGAATTTGGAAACTACATGTTAGTACAAATCATAAACTGTAGCACAAGTTCATTTGGACATTCATTTCAGAATTATACAATTGACGAATTTCTTGATAACAAAGTTGTATGGAAGCAACCGACTTTGGGTCCAGCTCCCCACAGAATAGTTAAATAACTTACACTATTGTATTGAATTGTTCTGTTATTTATCTTCTATATATATAAAATTCAAAGTCCTGACTGACTGACTGACTGACTGACTTATATATCAACGCACAGCCTAAACCGCTGGTCCTTGAGACATGAAATTTGGAGGGTGTGTTCTTTGTAAAGAGTAGGTATCCACTAACAAAGGATTTTTCGAAATTCTACCCCCAAAGGGCTGAAATAGGGGGTGAAAGTTTGTATGAAAGTATTTTATTTTACAAGTTATTTTTCAAGTTATATCTACGAAACTTGGTATTTTGGTTTTCGGTAAAAAAATAAGAAGGACGTGTGTAACAATTTTTAAAAATTCCACCCCCAAAAGGATTAAATAGGGGTTGAAAGTTTTATGAAATTCCGTAGTTTTTCAAGCTATAGCCATGAAACTTGGTATTTGGGCTTCCGGTTAAAAAGGATGAAATACGAATTTCACAATTTACAAAATTTCTATCCCCAAGAAAGTCAAATAGGGAGTTTGTCCGTCAATCACACCGCAACAGAGCAACGGATCGGCGTGATTTTTGCATGGGTATTGGGTATAGTTGAATACCTACCTGGAGAGTGACATAGGCTTCTTTTTATACCGGAAAAGTAAGGAGTGCCTGTGGGAATTAAAAAATTTAGGTCACGCGGACGAAGTCGCGGGCGTCCGCTAGTCTTGTATAAAAAAAGGGCAACTGCTGAGTTTCTTGCCGGCTCTTCTCAGCAGAATCTGCTTTCCGAACCGGTATTAGAGTCAAAACATGACGTAACATAGAAGACACCTGTATGTCCTACATGTTTTAAATAAATTGAATTGAATTGAATTTTCACACAAAGTCGCTGCTTGCTTGCGATTTCTCGGTGCTGATTTAATGTTTTTTTTTAATTTTCTTGCGGTTTCGTCGTTAAAATCGCGTCAGCAGTTGAATATACTTGTTTTATTTTATTTGCAGGCAACCAAAACAGATTTCAATAATTGTTACTTATAATAGAAATAAATTGCATTATATGTGGATTTACGTTTGAGAAATCCATGTTCCTGAGGAGCTAGTAACGGTTCAAAATGACTACAAAGTCATACAAACATAAAAAGTCATGCAAAGTGATTAATCATAAACTTAGCAAAGACATTTTTTGATGAAGCATAATATACTTATTAATATCATGACATTATAGGCAATAGGCATCCATTATTTGCACAGACATGTCGTGATTTGACTGCAGTTCCCTGGTCTAGAAAGCCTGATGTTATTGTAATATTTAGCCGTAAGTTGGACATGTATTCTTACATAATTATTTTTGTTATACGTATGTTATTGTAAGCCATGAATGTAGCAATCCTTTCACGTAATAAAGGCAACTTCGGTAACAGCATCGGTGACGTTTGCCACAGTATTGTGTATATACCAATACTGTGGTTTGCGCTCAGTTTTATACGGCTATGGCGGCAAATCAATCACGCGACTGCGATAATGGATGCGATTACATAAATGCAGATGCGGTCCGGAGCCCGGACGTCTGACCGGGGCAGGGTGGGGATGCAATCAATTACTAAATAATAATACATTTTAGGTCCAATAAAATAATATTATTATTAATTACATATTTCTAATTCCAAAATTTAGTACATCACATGAAACATTTTTCTTCATTTTCAAATCCATTTGGTTAATGGATTGAGAAAACTCATTGGAAAAATAAACATTAAAAAAAAGTATATTATGTATAAATCCCTTCACGTATTTAGTTCTATCAGCTGCATACGCGTTGATGTCTTTGATATGTGCCTACTTGCTTTTGAGAATCAATAGTTTAGTTTATTCATTTATTGCGTGATTGTAAGTTACATAAAAAGATGTTACATAATACATATCACAATCTGCCAAATAATGGCGTGTAAAATTTCAAGAAACATTAATTATATAGTAACAAAGAATTATTTACTACTGGAAAAAAATTAACGAAATCTACATTTTAAAAATAACAAAAAATCAGAAATCTTAATACTTACACGAAAGCAAGCTAAGTCAAGCTAAATGCCAAAATGTTACAAATCTCGAAATAGGTACATTACAGGTACAGATATAATATTATAAATCATATCAATCATAATTTATATTATAAAAAAACAGGTCATTATGTCAGTCAGCTATAAGTATGATAATAATTAAGTCAAGATTCATGAAGCGTTCGTAAATCATGTTAATTATTTATTTTAAATTTTAATTTTTGCATTTTCAAAAGAACTCGAAAACGTTTCATTAATTTGAAGCCGAGCTAGGTACTCGTGCATTATACAGTACAGTACATTATATTATATACTAGCAGCAAAATAATCTCTCCAATATTTAATGGATAGGTACAGCAAGCGCCCTCCAGTGTGTTAGCTGGAGGCTTGATCACAGTTTTACGATACTGATTCCCGTGCAGAGAAAAGGTTCTATGTTCGTTGGAGGCTTCGCACTTCGCTATACCTACCATCATGTTCTCGCATGCTACACGAGATGGCGCTTCTCCTTAGTGTGTAGTTTGTGGTTCTATTGTAGAAAAATACAAAATATAGATCATACAAAAACATAGGTCTAAACTTTAGACATAAAGCTAAATAACTAATTGGCGTTGATTGTTTTAATGACGTATTAGTTGCATGTAGCATGGCGATTGGCTTTGTTTATAGATGTTACTTGACATTTGCTTGCGTTCGAAGTTGGTATAGGTTTTCTTTTCAAATCCTATGTAGAGTTGACTAGGTAAGAAGGTATGCATTAGAATAATGAAGGATTGTTAAATGCGTGCAACATCACTAACTGACAGCGTTTGTCTTTTGCTTGAGCTTTTTCGATTACTCAGAGTCAATACTGGCCACCAAGCTTCCAAAAAAAAAACTTGCGAACGACACTTTTTGTTATAGTTGTAAGCCGTGCGGCGTGCGTGTGTTTCTCTGTGTAAATTTTATTACAATTCCTTCACTAATTAATCGAAACGAACGGAACGACGTTCCTTTCGAATAACTAGCCTATGTAACTATTGAAAACATAATACTTTAAAATTATTTAGCCTTTTTATTTTCAACAACTTGAAGTCAACAACACAAGTAGTCATAGCAACCAAAATCATCTTTTCATAAATCATGGGCCTCTAAATTCGACTTTCGAAGACATCTCGTCGGTTAGCGTGTGTAATAGAGCTGGTAACGGCGCTGTCGGATTAATTGAATCGACATGCGATTAAAGATCCACGGCCGAGGAAATGGTACCTGTGTCCTCAATAGCGCGCAGGTGAAGGCGGCGCGGGCGCGGGCGGCGCGGGCGAGCTTTCGGCGCAAGAGCTTACGAATACGAACCAGTCCGTCCGCCCCCGCCCGCCGCCGCCGCCGCGCAGCCTCCGCCTCACCTGTGCTAACTGCTAACGCGCAGCTCGCGCTGGCTGGTCACTGGTTGACGCTATTAAGCTCGCTGTGAAGGAATTTCTTAAATCATTTTCGATGTACAGCTTCTGAAATTAGTGTGTCACAGCTGAATTTTTTATAGAGTTCGGTTATCGGGAGTGTTGTTAATCGCGCAGTGCAGTCGATTACAGTTTTAAAGGAAACGTTGAGTTTGTGGTGATAGTTGAGGAGTTCGGGTGTCGGGGTGGACCGTGGAGCGCAGTTGGCGCGGAGCCGCGCTCGGGAGCGGTCGCGCGGTGCGCAGAGAGCGGCGCGGCCGCCGAGTGTGATGCGAGCGCGCCGCCCGACATGGCCACGCTCGGCCTGTCCAAGGTGTTCATCCTCGACAAGTACTTCACCGAGCTGCAGAAGTTCTGGGAGACGGAGAAGAAGCTGCAAGGTGAGCGAGTGTGCCGCGTGCCGGCCGGGAGATCGTGACCGCTGCCAGTGTCGCGCTGCCGACTCGAAGGCTTTCAGATGTTCACTCGTGGATAGTGAGCATTATTTATTAAAGTCCTCAGTCATTCCGGTCCGAGGCACGGCGGGGCTGACCTGTGCTCGTTTTTTGTGATGGTACGTTTTTAGATGGCATTGTGACGTTGAGTCACGAAAGATTCGTTCGGTTCGTGATGAATGCTAGCTAGGTGTAGGGTGTAGAGTGGAAAGTGTAGACCGTCCCTCACCGCCGCCAGCCGCCGCGCGGGGCTGACCGTACAGATACTTTCTGTCTTTTAGCCAGCGTAAATAAATATCTTTCAAGGTATTTATTGACACTGGCTAACCGTTTTGTCAATGAAAGTATGCTTAAACATACTTGTTAATTTGTCTTTGTAATGATAATGTTCTTGTAATATTTTTTTGCATTCCTTTGATAAGTTGGTTGCGATTATGATCCCAAGTAACCGTATAAGTATTGACTGATTGAACACACCATACGTAGAGCGCGGCGGTGAGGGTTGCGTGAGCTTCCTTACTGTCTCTCTACTTCGTCCTGGCGAGAATCTGTCGACTGGATATGTCATGTGAATAGCTAGGTTTCTATTATACATATTAATGTATGTAGACGTCTCCGGGACCCGCACAACAGATCGGGAGGCTGCGCCGCCGCCGGTGAGTCAGCGCAGCTAATACACAAAGCGCAGGGAATGAGAGGGGGTGAGGGCACCAGCGGGGCGCGAGGGGCGGGGAAACTTGCAGGTAGCATAGATATCATAGTTAGTTCAACCCTCTTGGACTTTGGAACGCACATTCTATATATTATAATAAGTGCTCTGTGGGCAGGCAATTCAAAAACTTCACAAAAACTTTAACTTTGAATACTAAGATTCACGCAGGCTGGTTTATCCTGTAGCTCATTTAAATGGGCACTAAATCATATGAGATATACGTAGGTAAACAAAAATATAATATAAAGTGTCCGTACCAACTTAAAAGACTCGCTCTACAAATAGCAATTTTATAAACCTTGCCTTTAGTTTTTATAGTCATCCTGATAACACAGACTAGTACTTCTTTATTCTTTACAATCCTGGCGTCAGGT
The DNA here is from genome assembly GCA_963932025.1 of Erebia epiphron. Lineage (NCBI taxonomy): Eukaryota > Metazoa > Arthropoda > Insecta > Lepidoptera > Nymphalidae > Erebia > Erebia epiphron. The sequence goes on along the minus strand of OZ009959.1, from coordinate 19,097,086 downwards.
GGCAAGCGACCGGAAAAACTTTGATAGCCTCGTCCAACATGAAAAGAGGCCCTCAGCAAAGCCTCAAAAGCATTAGTTTTATATTCCACGCGAATAGTGATGGAAGTCTTTTGCGTAAAATGACGGTGGGCCCACAGACTGTACTAATATTATTTATGATGGAGCAGTGAGCGCTTAATATAGACAAACCTGCGGGGCAAGACTGGCACTACGTTCATTGTTCACTTTCGGACTTCGCTCCCTATGTTTATGTCACCGTAAAATTGTAAAACCCGTTAGATTGTAATCTAACGCCTTTTATCTCGCCAGATGGTAAACTGTTGAAAGATTGTGAACCTTTACAACTCCTTGTGTATGTCGAACCCTAACCTAACCTACAAGAAAGAGACAAGAAAACGTAAATACAATGAATATTTTACACTCTGAACATTGGCACGGTCCCAATCTGCCGACAGTTTATAATCTATCGAGGTAAAAAGCGTTAGATTGCAATCTGACGTTTTTCACAATCTTAATATAATTAATCAATATATATCTTTCCAGGGGCAAACCGTTTTCCCCATGGTATGCAAGCTTCACATGCAGCTTTTGTTCTCCACACATTGATTCACTCAGTAGCACCATCTAATCTGCTCTTTATTAACTTCTTTGTTTTCTTTGTCTTTAATTCAGTTTAATTATATTGATACTAGCTGATGCCCGCAACTTCGTCCGCGTGAAATAAGTTTTTTCAATTCCCACGGGAACTCCTCAATTTTCCGGGATAAAAAGTAGCCTATGTCACTCTCCAGGTCCTCAACTATACCCATGCCAAAAATCACGTCGATCCGTTGCTCCGTTGCGGCGTGATTGAAGGACAAACCAACAAACCAACAAACAAACTGACTTTCGCATTTATAATATTGTATGATTTCACTCATTCTATGTATTTCACTTTATTGTTAGTTCGTTGGCGGGAACGCTAAGAGCCCGCAGCAGCAACTGCGCCCTGCTCAAGTGATTAATTATTTATTGTCGTAATGCTTTTAATATGTCAATTTGAAATTCCTAATAATATTATTTAATAGTGAAATGAAAATTTAATATTCAAAATTATATCGTGAAGTTATTATCCAAGTTTTATAATTAACTAATTACATTAAATCTCTCGTGGAACTTATAGTTATACGTAAGTTGTAACCATTTACTCGTGCAAGTTAAAATGAGAGTACAAAAAAAAGTAATTTAATAAAAAAGTAATTTAAAAAGAACAAAAAACCCGACTGCTTGGATACCAAAAAGTATAAAACAAGACATGAATTGAAGTATTTCATTATTATCAATTTAAATCGTATAATATTAATAAAATGTATCAAGGCGCAGTCGCACGTCCAATAGCTAACCTTAACGTGCGACTGCGCCTTGATAAATTTTATTAATATTATACGATTTAAATTGATAATAATGAAATACTTCAATTCATGTCTTGTTTTATACTTTTTGGTATCCAAGCAGTCGGGTTTTTTGTTCTTTTTAAATAACTTTTTTATTTCAAACTTTTTAGTTAGGTAAGCATTTACCGTAAACAGGCGACGCTTTATATGCTCGAAGTAGCATCTATTATCTATTCTGTGGTAGCACCAAAGGTACTAATAAGTATTTTGTATAAGAAGTAGTAATAAGCAGCGGATTAATTTATTCGTAATGACGAGTGGTGATCACCATAACCATCATCAAATTTTCATATGTTATAATGCTAATATTAATTTGGTAAAGTTTGTAAATTGCTATTTTTCCTAAAAATGAGCTCGTTAATTTTCGAAAGTCCTATCGCATCGACGTCAGGAGACCTCGGCAATGAACTTCGGCTACTTACGAAAATGCCCGTAGACAATGCAAAAAAGTATTTTTAAGTATTTTCAAAAACACAATTTGTACGTAGTTATTTAGTATTTTACTACCGTAATATGTGAGAGTACGCCCCGCCTTCTCCCTTACCTATCCGCTGCCGGCCGCGTCATTTTCTGTTGAAGTTTACTGTATTTCTACGATATCTCATAAGATATTCATCTAAATTGAATGGTGTAAAGTACAATTTTTGTCTAAATTAAATACTTGAGATGAGTAAGATATTTATTTTGATAAGGAATTATCAACACCTTCGCAAGTAAAGCACCGTTTAGACCAAATTTGAAAATCATAATAATGGTTATTGTGAGTCAACCTTAAAATATAGTTATTAGTTATATGCTATCGCGGACTTTTTTTTAGAACTTTTTGAGAGAAACGTTTCCACCATACATTGTTGTCGTGTAACTTTAACGATTTAGGCAGCGCACGCCACGTAAGCTCTCAGATGAGATGATTTTTAACCCCCGACGCAAAAAGAGAGGGTGTTATAAGTTTAACGTGTCTGTCTGTGTATCTGTGTATCTGTCTGTGGTATCGTAGCTCCCAAACGGATGAACCGATTTTCGTTTAGTATTTTTTGTGTCATAGATAATTTTATACCAAGTGTTCTTAGCCATGTTTCATGAAAATCTGTTCATCCGTCTGAAGGTCATCAGCTTTTTTCTAGTCGGGGGTTTTAACAATTTATACTTGTTTCAGACTTAACTAACATTATTGCAATTTTCGTAAGGATCTCTAATTTGTTTGGAAATAAAATATAGCCTATTTTACTTGCTAATAATGTAGCTTTCTATAAGTGATATAAGTTTTAAAATAGGTTGAGTGGTTTTTGAGATAATCCACCTAGTTCGATAGATATAGATGATATGAGTAGGAGCTTTAAACATTTCCTTTGAACCTCGTAAATCCTAAATTATCATTTAAACGGAAAAATGGTTTGAGGAACCTAGGTGTGATTTTAAAAGTCCTATCTAACGATACCCCACTTGCTTATAGCCTATCGACTTTCATTTATTAATTGGCTTCCAGTCGACGCCATTTTGTTTTTCTCAAATTCGGCCTCCGTTGTGACACTCGGAAGACTAAAACAAATCTATTAGTGCAATTACTATCAAAATTGGTTCAGCCGTTTTTTCTGAAATGTGACACAAAGGAATACAACCTTTGAAACCTCGTAAATCCTAAATGATCGTTAAAATGAGAAAATGATCAAGGAAACCTAACTATGATTTTGCAAGACCTTTTCATCGATACCCCACTTGCCATAGTCCATCGACTTTTATTTTTTAATTTGTTACATTATGGCTTCTAGAGGGCGCCATTTTGTTTTTTCTCAAATTTGGCTTCCACAGTGACACTCTAATGATATATTCGGCACAAACTGGTGCAAAAATCATCAAAATCGGTCCACGCGTTTAGGCTGTAGCTGTCCTGCAAGGAACATACAAACATATATAGACTGATGAACACATGACCCTGTGCGTTCCGCAGTCGGGTAAAAAAGCAATTTTTATTGTCCACTTCTGGAATTATGTTTTTAATAAGTAGAGAATGAAAAGGGCTTAGGGTGGAAAAGCGCATTGCCAGACCCAAGCCCTTGAGACGGCAGCTACCTATTTCAAATTATTTATTGACCTGGTTTCCATACCCATATCTATCTAATATATACTATATTATAAAATCGTTATCTAATCAACGCACAGCCTAAACCGCTGGGGTTAGAAACTTGAAATTTTTACAGTAGGTTACTTTTGTGACGTAGGCGCTCACTAAGGAAGGATTTTTCATAATTCCACCCCTAAGGGGGTGAAATAGGGGGTGAAAGTTTGTATGAAAGTCCGTCATTTCTCAAGCTATATCCATGAAACTTGGTATACGAGCTACTGGTTGAAAATGAAGAAATACGTGTTTCACAGTTTTCAAAAATTCTACCCTCGAAGGGGTGAAATAGGGGATGAGAGTTTGCATGAAAGTCTTTCATTTCTCAAGTTATATAAACGAAACTTGAAATTTGGGCTTTCGTTAAAAAATAAAGAATTACGTGTGTCACAGTTTTTCACAATTCAACCCCTAAAGTGGTAAAATAGAGGTTGAAATTTTTTATGAAAGCTATAGCCATGAAACTTGGTATATTAGCTGCGAGTTGAAAATCAAGAAATACGTATTTCACAGTTTTTGAAAATTCGACCCGCAAAGGGGTGGAATAGGGGATGAAAGTTGGTATGAAAGGCCTTCATTTCTCAAGATATTTTACAAGTTATATCAACGAAACTTAGTATTTTGGCTTACGCTAAAAAATAAAGAATGACGTGTGTCACAGTTTTTCAAAATTCCAACCCCAAAGGGGCAAAATAGGGGTTGGAAGTTTGTATGAAAGTGCTTCATTGCTCAAGTTATGGCCATGGAGCTTAGTATATGAGCTGCGGGTTGAAAATGAAGAAATACATGTTTCACAGTTTTCAAAAATTCGACCCCCAAACGGGTCAAATAAGGAATGAAAGTTGGTATAAAAGGCCTTCATTTCTCAAAATATTTTACTAGTTATTTCAACCATACTTTGTATTTTGGTACTTTGTATTTTGTAAACATGTGCTTTCTATTAGATCTGATGCAATTGGGAGTGACGGAATCAGTCGTAGGATGATACTGTTGGTCCTTGACAATATCCTTCCTATTTTGTGTCACATATTCAACTTTTCGCTCTCCTCCTGTACATTCCCAGATATGTGGCGCACAGCTTTTGTTATTCCTGTTCCTAAAACATCTAATCCGCAGTCTCCTTCTCACTTTCGACCTATCTCCATTCTTCCGTTTCTTTCTAAAGTTCTGGAGCGCATTGTTAATAAGCAACTCAGTCTATTCCTTTACAAGCATAATGTATTGTCTCCATTTCAATCTGGTTTTAGACTGGGTCACAGTACAGCCACTGCACTTATTAAGGTCTGTGATGATGTCCGGTTAGGCTTGGATAATAAATTGGTTACAGTGCTTGTGCTCCTTGACTTTAGCAATGCGTTTAACACCGTTGATTTTGATTTACTTCTTGCTATTCTTAAATCTTACAATGTTTCTCTAGGTGTCGTCGACTGGATTCGCACATACCTGTGTGGTAGGCAGCAATGCGTTCGCTTTGATAATAAATGCTCTGCTCTCTCCTTTCTCTCTGCCGGTGTTCCACAGGGTGGTGTCCTTTCGCCCCTCCTTTTCTCCATTTTCATTAACTCCATCACTTCTGTAATTTTTTCCTCCTATCATTTCTATGCCGACGATCTACAAATATATATTTCAGCCTCTGTGGATAATATCGCTGCTGCTATTGCCACTTTAAACTCAGACTTGGCACGAATCTGTGAATGGTGTAAATCGTATGGCCTCTCAGTTAACCCCATTAAATCTCAAGCCATTATTTTGGGTAGCCCTAAATTGTTATCTAGGTTAAATAATTTTCCTCCTATTAGTTTCGATGGCGTGCTACTGCCACTTAATGACACTGTTAAGGACCTGGGTCTGGTGTTAGACAGTTCGCTCTCTTGGAAGTCGCAAGTGGCAGAGGTGAGTCGCAAGAGTTTTGCTACGATTGGCTATCTTAGGCGGTGGAAGTACCTACTGCCCATTAAAACTAAAATTGCCCTAGCAAATTCCTTGCTACTGCCTTTATTGGATTATGGAGATGTTTGTTATCCAGATCTGACTCAGGAGCTTTTAAACAAACTCGAGAGGCTGCAGAATATGTACATTCGCTTCATCTTCAATTTAAGAAAGTATGATCACGTGTCTCCGTACCGAAATCAACTTAAATGGCTGTCAGTCAGCCAGCGGAGAAACCTACACCTTCTTTCGCTACTTTACGGTATATTGTATCATGCGCAAACTCCAGTCTACTTAAAAGAACGTTTTCACTTTCTTGGAGCGAATAGTGCGTTCTCACTGCGCTCCAGTGTGGATAATAAGCTTGAAATACCCCTCAGTCGAACAGAGTTTTATAGCAATTCGTTTACAGTAAGTGGCGCCAAACTCTGGAACTCTCTTCCGGCAGAAATCCGACATTCCAAATCACTTAAAATTTTTAAAAGTCGTTTGAAGAATTTTTACCTATTTCAGTAGTTATTCATAAAGTTAGTCATTCTATGTTATTTTTTATTTATTGATATTTTTATATTTATATATATTTATATATATATATATATATATTATATATATTTTATATATTATAATTTATAGTATAATATTTATTTAAGAACGTATATATGTAGGTAGTATTGGTTGTAGTTAATATGTATAATATATTATACTTGTAGTCTGCGCACCATCCCGTTTTTCTCCTGTCTCCAAAGGTTGTCTGGAAGAGATCGCCTTAGGCGATAAGACCGCCTTTGCATACTGTTTAGTCCTAGTTCGTAGTTTTAATGTCTTTTTATTTCCGTTCTGTTGTGTGCAATAAAGATTTAAATAATAATAAATAATAATATTTTGGCTTTCGTTCATAAATAAAGAAGTACGTATGTCACAGTTTTTCAAAATTTCACCCCCGAAGGAGTAAAATAGGGGTTGGAAGTTTGTGTGAAAGCCCTTCATTTCTCAAGTTATAACCATGAAACTTGGTATGTGAGCTACCGGTTAAAAACAAAGAAATATTTGTTTTGACAGTTTTTGAAAATTCTACCCCCAAAGGGGTGAAATAGAGAGTTGGTCCTTCAATCACGTCGCAACAGAGCAAAGGGTATTTTGCAAGGGTAGGTGAGGACCTGGAGAGTGGTATAGGCTACTTTTTATCCCAGAAAATTAAGGAGTGCCTGTGGGAAAACAAACTTATACCACGCGAACGAAGTCGCGAGCATCCGCTAGTATATATATATATATATATATATATATATATATATATATATATATATATATATATATATATATACTATATATACTATATATATATATACTATATATATATAGTATATATAGCGGATATATATATATATAAAATTCAAAGTCCTGACTGACTGACCGACTTATATATCAACGCACAGCCCAAACCGCTAGTCCTAGAGACATGAAATTTGGAGAGTGTGTTCTTTGTGAAGACTAGGTATCCACTAAGAAAGGGTTTTTCCCCTTTGGGGGTAAAATTTCGAAAAATTCGAATTCGAAATTTCGGTTGAAAGTTTGTATGAAAGTCCGTCGTTTTTCAAGTTATAGCCATAAAACTTGGTATATGAGCTGCGGGTTAAAAATGAAGAAATACGTGTTTCACAGTTTTTGAAAATTCGACCCCCAAAGGGTGAAATAGGGTATGAAAGTTAGTGTGAAAGGCCTTTGTTTCTCAAGATATTTTTCAAGTTATATCAACGAAACTTGGTATTTTGGCTTTCGGTAAAAAATAAAGAAATACGTGTGTCACAGTTTTTCAAAATTTTACCCCTAAAGGGGTAAAATAGGGGTTGAATGTTTGTATGAAAGTCCTTCATTTTCAAGTTATAGCCATTAAAGTTGGTATTTGGGCTTATGGTTTAAAAAAAAATACGTGTTTCACATTTTTTGAAATTTTTATCCTCAAGGACGTTAAATAGAGCGTTTGTCTTTCAATCACGCCGCAACAGAGCAACAGTTCGACGTGATTTCTTGCATGGGTATAGATGATGAGGATCTGGAGACTGACATATTTATTTTATCCCGGAAAATTAAGGAGTGCCTGGGGGAATTGAAAACTTAAGCCAGAATATTTACACTTTTAGAATATTTTGACAGTCCATTGATATGTTACTCTTTCTTTACTTATTTCGCAGTACATATCTTACAAACATCAAGGAAGTAAGCATACGTGGAGGTTTAAGATCAAATAAGTCGTCATCTTTTACGTTTTCCAACCCTTGTGGGCTTGCGTGACAATCTGTAATATTGTCATTGTCACATTAATTATTTCATATTTTCGCCATTGTTGTTCTCTAATTTTACCTTTTACATCAAGAATTTCGCTCTATAAATGGTGATTCATCTTTCCATATATCCTCTTTGCGTGTATCTTTATATTCTATGTTGAGTTGTTTCCAGGATTTCCACACTTCCTTTTGTCAGAGTCCATGATAATCCGTAACTAATGCATGGTGACTGATCGTTTGATATGCCTTCCCTGTCATCGGAATATCTCTATTTTTTATTAAATCACTACAAGGCCAACACCTTATCAGCTTGTAAAAGGTAAAACAAGCATGAGCCATTACCATTAGCCACTCACCCATTACCTGACCTCTGTCTTCTTAATCTTCATTCGGGATAGTAACTTGTGTAACATTTCGTAATGTTTCGTAGTATTTGTGAGTTTGACACAAAACGTGCATCGCAGTTATGCTGGTTTCCTTATCACAATGATCGTTGACGCTGGCCACCACCCACCAGCGCGCAGCTAGTCGACAGCGCTATGAACGAATGCATCAGCTCAGTGCTATCGTTGACCGGCCAGCGTGTTATTCGTGAAAGTTTTCTATTAGTGAAGGCCATTTATCTTGAAGATTATTTTAAGAAACACTTTGAACCCTAATGAACCATAGCATCTTTAAGGTTAGGTACAGGACAAATGGTATAACATTTTGTTCCGCGTATAAATGTTATCACGAGAGAAGCACGATAGCCTGCAAGTGCAAGCTGTGTTGCGGCAACTTGGCGCTCGCATCACGCATGTGTGCGCGGTGCGTGTGGCTGCAATTACACGGGCTCGCGGCGCACGCGCAGTTTTTGCTGCTTTCCCCCCCGCGCCGCGCCGCGGATCCCGCGACCCGCGCCCTCGCTCGGCCTGCAATAGACGTTATTATGTAAAGCTATGCGCCGCTTCAGCCGCTCGCGAGGAGAATGGAAACACGCAATGGACATAAACACAACTGTAGAGTCATTGAGCACGCACGGTCAGCTTCCCGCTGGAGCGAAAACCCGAATGGAGATATCTCATCAGCAGCTCATGCGGCGAAGCCTAAACGAGTTGTTATTGCCTTACGACGTTGATACATATTTAGCGACAGACAGACGGTAAAAACCATTTTAATCTTGTCGCTGCTCCTGATGTAGAAATGATATGAAAGAGAACTTAATTCTAGTATCGAGCTCTATGAACAATAAGTTTTAGGCAAATTTCATTTAAGTAATTGAGTCTAGCGCATTCTTAGATATATATCCAATAGCGTATTGTATTTATTTATTTATTTTTAGGACATCCGAACAGGTTACAGTACAAATTATACAAAAAAACTTAATTGTACTTCAATGATGATATCTTTTGACCACACGTAGTTATCGCGCTGTTAGCATAGTTCAGGAGTTTGCCGCCTGTTCGGGGAGCCTAGAGTTGATTAGTTTTTTTCGGTCCTAGTTTCGGAACTGAACCAAAATCATGCTTAATGGAAACAAGCAACAAACTTATACTACAACGACTAAATGGCCCGTTTTCATTTGAGCCGCGCTGCAACAAAACTACGCGGCTCCTTTCCCTCGCCCTCTGACCCCGCCCCCCCTGCCGCCCGCGCTGCGTGAACGACTATTTCTTGCTGCCTTGAGCTAGAACTCCCAAAAATCCTTGTGATATGGGCGTTATAATATTTAAAAGTTGGCATCAACCACCACCGTTACATCAAACAGCCATAATAATTATTTAATAATTATATCAAGTTAAAAATTCAAACCTAAGCTACGCATCAAAGTCATCATCTAATTAAATAACTATAAATATAAAAATAAATCAGTAGTCGGTCCGTCGGCTCTCAGGACGTCCGTCAAGATCAATTCATGACAGTTCTAAGCTTATATTATTATGTAGGATATATTGAAATAGTATAATTTGTCGTCGTACATTATCGCAACCATTTATTACGTTACTAGATGATGCCCGCGACTTCGTCCGCGTTGACTAAGTTTTCGATTCCCGCGCCAACTTATCACTGTACCAAATTTCGTCAAAATCGGATGAAAAGATGGGCCGAGAAAGCGCCTAAATATACTTTAGCATTCATAATATTAGTATGGATTTGATTGTATTTTTTGATGAAAAAAACACGTCGATACGTAACTTATCAGCGGATTCCTTCCGGCTTCCGTTTTTCCCTCCGCGTTTACAATATTAATGTTTATCTTCAAATCATGTGTGGAATCCACTGTGGATAGTCGTCTTCTAGGCAAGCGCGCTCCTTAGGCTGCATCACTACTTTGGTTTGTCCAGCAAGTTTAGTTGCTGTCAAGCGCTAGTCTATAAATTAAAAAAAGACTTTGTAAACGTGACGTTCAGGAGGTGTACTTTGTAGGTACCTATTTTTAATAAATATACTTTGAGTTTGAGTTCTTGAGTTTGAAAAAAGGATAATCGTCAGAGAATGATTAATTTCGGCCGCAAGTTGCGGCCTAACATCGGTCTTGTGATCAATTATATCGCGTGCAAGAGATGAATATAAATAATGCACAGAACAAAATAATAAGCAAGCACGATGTTACGCGGTATTTTCCATTTTTACTGTTCAATGCATTACACAGCCCAGTCTATTAGGTATACCTATATCTTCGACATGTTCAAATCTTGAATAACACTTTTGAACAAAAAAAAATTTTTTTTCTATGTTTTATATCATACTCTACAAGGCCTACTTATGCTGTTACTCTATTGTAAGATATAACATTTGAAAAATACGACCATTAATGTACCAACAATGATTAATATAACGACAAGTTAATACTTTTATCCACCATTACATAATATAGCATTCATAATGAATGATGAAGTTGTGGTGTCAAGAATGTAGCAACATTCCAGCGCGCGCGCTCCGCTGAGGGAAAGACATCAACGCGCACGCGACGCGCCGCATTCGTTGCAAATTAAAAGTCAATTTGAACTGAAACGGACATTAAGTGTTGGGTTACCTATATTCTAGAACCTCGAAACTATGTTTACGTCTGCTTGTTGGAGATTGAGTTAACGTTTTAGCATATTTGGTTTCTAGAATCAAGAAGCTTTCAACCGAGATAAGTGTACCCTCTTGTACTAGGAAAGACAGGTAATGGCAATTTACTCAAACCGGTTGTTTCATATCTTTTATTAATTTTGTATGTTCACATATTCCGTCAGGTTCCTAAAAAAATGCATATGTCAGCGGTGTTTGTTATCAAATGAATCCGGTTTAGCGGTGCTTTTAATTTTTTACGGAGAATGTTGTTGTTTTTTATGAATTTTGTTTTGCGTGCGAGTAGCCGTTTTGATCTCTTTTTTTGTAATTTAATATCATATATTTAGTTACCGATAGTCTTATTATCAGCTCTAGTAATACCCAAATTGGTAATTAAGATTTTCGTTGTTTTATTGATTTTGGCTGCGAGGAAAAGTTTCATGATAGTTAACAACTATCATTTTTAATGCAATGGAATTAAAATATAGATCAAAACGAATGAATCACAAGAACACAATCAAAAGATACAGCCGTTTATGCTGCAAATTTCGACACTCGCAGGGGAATCAAAACCTACAGGGTATTTCCCGTGAACTCAGAATCTTGAAATTTTGTGCGAAGCAACGTCTTATAGCATAGATAAAAGAAGAATTGCGAAAAGCATAAATTTTTAGTTACATCATATAATAAAAATATTTTTAATAATTTTAAACTTACTACCCCTTTCCGCATGAACGCGTAGAGGTATTAAATTGAAATTTAAATAGATAATTGGAATAAAAATATTATTAGTCCGACTAGCACTTGGCTGGTTTTTTGTTATATTATAACTTAATTTTTATAAATTATTACAAAAAAACCGGTCAAATGCGAGTCAGACTCGACGTCGAGGTTTCAACTTGATACATCCACGCGTTCCCGAGAAAAAGGTGATTGACAGGCAGACAGACAAATGGGCAAGGAAGTAATCCTATAAGGGTTCCTTTTTTATACGACTGCCTGAAAAAATGAGTAGGTATATTGTTTTCAGGGTTCATGTATGTATGTATGTTTGTATGTATGTATGTGAGTTTGTATATTCCACCATAACTTCTATACGCCTGAACCGATTTTGATAAATGAGGTATCGTTAGAATCCCTAGCTTATTCCGGGTGACACAGGCTAGTAAAATTTTAAAAAAAATTGATGAGGTGACCATGGTTCCGCATTAAAGACTAAAGTTGAAAAAAAATTATTCGAAAATAAGATTAACTATATAATCATCATCTAGAAAATGATGAGTAGATTCCAAAAACATGTAACACTATAGTTCAATATCCAGTGATTCACAAAAAATATCATTTAATAAAAATGTGATTTTTTATTACACGACTGCCCAAAAAAGGAGTTTTCAGGGTTCGTGTATGTATGTGTGTCTACGGCAGAGCAGTCGTATTTTTTATAATTTTAATTATATTCACTTGTTTCCTCTTGGTACGGAACCCTAAAGAACAGGAAACTTTTCCAATAGGTCTTTTTCTTTTTTCATTTACTTAGAAAAGTATAAGGTACCGTAATATTACGAGTAAGAAACAGAAATTATAAAGAACACAATATTATAAAGGTAGCCACCACAAATCGACTTGGCTGTAAATGCTAATATCTCGGCGAGTTGTCGAGAGGAAGCAACTAATTCCTCTCTACATCGTCACTCGGTAGTCACCAGTCGGTATCCGCTGTGCGGCTCAGAACCCATTCCAAGCTGTGCGGTGACCGGTGACTAATAGCGTGTGGCGGTGTGACGAGCGCGACCAACCTGCGATCAATAAATAGAAATTCCTACATCCATGGATCGACCGCTGCTGATGTGACGGTTGGCCTCGGCTCACCGTGGATTTTTTTGCCAAACTTCACGTAAATGTCACTCTATCCCACAACATTGCTCTCCGAGGCACTTCGACTTTGTACTAATAATTTCTTGACACAAAAAAAAAACAGTTTTTTGGCTTTGAAAGCATGACTAGCTAGACCAACAAGGCCGACATAACTAAATATTTATAGCTGACTTCCAAGAAGAAGGAAGTATCTAAGTATTTTTTATGCAATATGGATAAGTTGAATATGAGAAAGCCTGGTGTTTGCCCACTGCCTCCATCAGATCAGTCCTCTCTGCAGCTAGACACGTATCGGTCGTCGACCTCTCACCTCGCACTAAACGTGTTTTTTGTATCGGACATTATGACTGAATTAAACGATCATCTTGACCTCTAAAAACATTTTATGAATACTAAACAATTTGATGATGTTTCTGACGTACAGTTGCGTGATGTGGCGAGCTAGTTGTTGGGTTCTAATCCCTGTCAACATCATCTCAATTCAAGGTTGCTGAAGTTAAAGCTCATAGCTTGAAGTTAAAGTTAAAGTGTTCGTCTTTCGTCTAATAAAAAAGCAACTATTCTACTGGTCGCATTACCGGCGCTCATAATCTCAGGTGTGAGCGGATACCGGCCGTTTTTGTGTGATGCGCGTGCGCGTGCGCGTCGCCTGCGCGCATTAACACTAGCTCTTTTTGCGCTCGCTGAGATTACCTACTGGAGCTAGGGATGCATGCGGTTTGATATCAGCGAAGACGAAATTGTCTCAAGGCGTCGATTTTCCTGAAAACGGGCTTGAGCTCTGAATTCAGAACTCTGCATGCAATGAAAGGTGAACCATAGAGGCTAGGATGCGTCTTATTGTTTTGAGTGACTAAATTCTTCAGAAGTAATGGTCGATACGATACACATATCTGGCGAATCTTAGTGACGACGAATCCTTCAAAATACCAAATCCATATAAAATCAAATCGATGTGTTGCAATTAAGTACAACATATAATTGCATAAATTTCTTAGATTGATCTCCAGTGGCGTGTGGCACCCCTGTTGAGTGTCGACATAGGTGGGGCCGTTTTTCATCGCTCGTTAACAAGTTTGCTATTAAAGGTAGAAAGAATACTTGTTAACATATCAAGGGTAGAGTCTTATTGCACTTGTATTGGATTGTTTTGAATGAAAAAGCTGTTATCACTCAATACATACAATTTACTAGATCCTTTTCTAGCGCACACATTGAGTAGCCGATGTGTTATTATTATTTTATAATTGAAAGTTATAGCAAAAGGAAGTTGGCGGCTTTATAAATAGCTTTATTTCTGTGAAACTATTTCATGAGACGAAGTCAAAATCAAAAACTTCAGTATTCCGTTCCAGGCACATGTGACTACCTTGGAGCATTTACAGTCTTTGATCTGAGGTGATTACTGATTACATACGCTAGTGAGGTTTTGTTTTTTTACATGTAACGACTAATTGCTCTGTCATTTGTCCAGTAAACCACAGACCGCAACTCGAGCAGGGTGCAGTTGGGGTCCTGTGAAGCGCTCCATCGATGACAATGATCATTTAACTTCAAATGACTTAAGTCAGATGGACGCAAACATTTTTGTCCACCCACGGTATCATAATCACTTATTTATATTTTGCCAGAATATATATCCAAGGCCATATGTCTTCATTTCTAGATCGCAGCGCGGCGTCTCGCGCTGCTTATGGCATGGCGTATATGGATTTCACCCTCACGGTCAAATATCATAATGACAAATTAATGCTTGATGTGGATTATGGCGGGCACGGAATCTCCGCGGGTTGACATTGTGCCAATAATTGGGTACAGATTTCATACTTAAATGACTTGATCAGAATCTTTATTAATCTTAATTAGATTGTTTTACACCTATAATGAAAGTTTCGTTCTTATAGGCTCAGCCATTTGAGAGGAAAAGCCTTCTTGTTTTTTTCATTCTTCATGACTTTGTAATTTTTTTCAATCGAGAAAATTTCGTCCAATCATGTTTTCCGTTGATCCGATACTTAAAAATATATAAAGATAATTTTAATTTTTTTTTTTTAATTTTTATCAATTTTAGAATCGATGAAAACGGAGAACGCTCCATTAAATGGCTGTATATCGTGACTTAAGCCAAATGACTTACCGTCGATGGCGAGCTTAAGAAGGTACTCGTGTCGAACCTCGCAGGTAGGTATACGGGTATACTAGCATGCATATACGGGCGTGTGATCATAACCATCGCGGTTTTTGCGTTGCCTCGCGGCAGGTTGTGCTAACGACCAATTAACTATACTTTCTCGAGATCAAACTGAGTCTTTACAACTAGTTCGTCAAGGCCGTTTGCGTGCGCGGTTTTTTAAGATTGACATAAATTGATTTGAGATTGATTGGGAGATCTGAAATCCTACTACGGTAGAGGGATTGCTATGATCAAACGATTACGAAGGCAACGCCCTGCGCCGGAATTTGACCGACAATTCAGCTAAACACAATATTTGAAAATTATTGTTATAACGATTGGTGCAGTTGTTTCGGCACACCGCACTATTCACAAAGAGGTTCTGATGACTTAAAATCAAAAAAAAAAAAGACGTGTGGCACTCGGAGACTGCCGCGGTAAAGCTATTGCATAGCATTTTTTATCAACTTACCTAACACTTTGGTTGCTATGACTACCCGCGTTGCTGACTTCAAAGTATTGAAAATAAAAAGAATATTTTTATGAAAAGATGATTTGGAATATAAAGGCGAAATAATTTTAAAGAATTATGTTTAACTAGCGAATGCCCGCGACTTCGTCTGCGTGAGGTCTTCGTTTGAGGTTTTTTGGTTAACGCGGGAACTCTTTAATTTTCCGGGATAAAAAGTAGCCTATTTGCTATTCCAGACTATAATCTATCTCTGTGCCAAATTTCAGCCAGATCCGTTCAGCCGTTGCGGCGTGATTGAGTAACAAACATCCATACATCCATACATCCATCCAAACTTTCGCATTTATAATATTAGTAAGATATAATCTTCGACAGTATAATAAGCTTTTTAATAAACTAAATCTAAAACTGTGGGGTATCCATTCATGTATAATTAAGAGTATTTCTGTTTGTGATAAGATAAGAAGAAGAAAGTAAGGAAAAGAACTAAGAAGTAACATTAAGATAAAAGCTGTTAATTGCTTATTTATCAATAAAATAAGCCCCTTCTAATATAGCAGTTAATACTATAACTGCTACATTAGAAGGGGGTATATAGTCGTTCAAGCGGAAACGTGCGTAACTTGTCGCTATTTATAGTTATAATACGATAAAACAGCCGTTACATATAAACTTACTCGTATGTACCTAACAAGTAACAATAGCAGTAAAAGCGAAGTAATATTTTCATTGTTTAGGAGTACGTGTCAGAGTCAGGCATCGACGGCGTCCCACTGTGGGAAATGGCTTTTAATTACACATCTGTTTATCTGTTTAATAGTAAAAGTTTAATTAAATATTATCTACACCTACTTATTTAGAAAACTAAATCTTTTAAAAATTAAAATAAAGCATACTTGAGTAAACGGTGACTAATCTGTCAACGCACAACTCAAATCAATGGATGTTCGGGCTGGAATTTGGCACACATATATGTTGTATAACTAGGTATTGTGACAAAGATATCCGCTAAGAAAGGATTTTATCCCTTGAAATAGGGGTTTGAAAGTCTGTCAGTCATAAAATATCAGTATTTAAATTTTCTGTCGTCTATGCGGTCGAAGTTGCGGGCAAAAGCTAGTAGTACCATAATATTCCCTTACAGAGAAAACATTTAATTGATCTTTACTAGTATAGTACGCGCGCGAGTTGAATGCAGAGCATATGTATGTGTCACCTCGGCATTTTAATTCGATTCCAGATTTGACAATTTCAGTGTTGCAACGTAATGACAAGTACTAAATAGTGACGTTGCGAAATTATTCGATCCGGAAATAGAATATTTCCGGATCGATTCCTCTCGTTTACAGTAGTATATCTAAGCAACTACTACTTTAATAGAAACTAAGTATATTAGGAAATTAAATATTTCTGAACGGATAATTTAGTTATGACGGTTAATTTTATTAAGGATCTGAGAGTTTTCCTTAATAATTGTGTGTCAAATAAATAAAAAAATGTGATCATGAAGGTACATGAGAAATAAAACAAATAGATGTATTATGTTAATATTTTATTTTATAAATGGTCGCCGTCATCGCTATCGCTATCGCTGTCACTTTCTGTAACATTTATTATAAATGTGTCTGTGATATTGTCATTTAATATATCTAGCGTAGTCATTTTTTCCTCTTCTTTGTCAACATGGGATGCGCATTTAGACCATTCGGTAGCCGCAATTTTTTGAATGCCTTCCTCAAATAAATTTCTCACGTCTGTCAATTTGAAGGTTTTATTATTTTGAGCTACATTCCCCTTTACCTGCGCCCATATCAATTCGATAGGGTTTAGCTCGCAATGGTAAGGGGGCAGTCTTAAAACCGTGATCCCATGTTGTACAGCCATTTCGTCTAAAGCGTACTTATTAAAAGACTCGTTATTTGGAATCAGTTCTAAAAGCGTAGCTTTAACCATATCTGGTTCGTAATGAATATTTTTATTTAAAAGCCAGTCTTGAATGGCAGCTTTTTTCCAGCTCATTTTTGGTGCCGTTTCCAATTTTCGGAAGTGGTAAGGTGCATTATATGTGGTATCATTATTTTACAAAATGACAGTAGCTAATGTCAAATGTGGAATAGAATTATAATTCCGACTTACATTCAACTCGCGCGCGAATATTAGGTAGGTACTAGTAGTTACTCGCTTTCATTTTCTTAGATTCTATCCCACGATATAGCTAAGGGCACGCTGATATTTGTCTAGTTACAGGCTCGAAAATCGAATACTTTAGGCTGCGGTTAAAAAGAACCCCACCTTTTATCGGTTGGTATTTGGTCATTACCAATTTGGTCATTTGGTCGTTGCGCGTAGTTCGACTGGCGAATAGAGTATTAATTACTTCTTTGAAAATAATGATTTCGATCGCGATATGAATTGACAATCGATAAATACTAAATAGCAGTACGATAGGGAAAAAACGATGACAGCGGCCAGGGGTGACAAAGCGATGGTACTTCAGTGGAGTTCATTGGGAATAATCGGAATCTATGTTTTGCTCAATTATAATACGGTAACTATTCGTGTAATGATCACTTTCAGTTGTGTATTAAATAGTGTACATGCGAGCCATCAGGCGAGTTGAAATTATTACAATGTACAATATTGCAATACTTATTATAGGGCATGCAAATGGGCATTATGCAAAAGCGGAACCAGTTATGATTTGCGCAAAGCCTTGTCGGGCTGACAGAAGCTCAGTGCAACTTTCACGGTGTGCAGTGATATCGCCTCTCCATCGCCTGCATACAAACGTGTCAAAACATTCCTGGCCGCGGCCCCGGCCGCCCGGCCGAGGAGGCGTCCTTCGATACCACCAATAAAAAGGTTTTTGACGCGCCGTACGGTCCACATTCCGGCGGGAAACGAGTTCTAATTCGTGCGGCGCAAGGTCGGAAATACCACACGCGCCGGGTTCCGGAATACGGAGGCCGCTACGCGGGACGACCGGTCGCGTTCTCCCTTCCCCCTCCTCCCAGTCCCCCCTCCCCCCGGCGGCCCGCTCCCTCCACAGAAACGCCGCACAGGATACTACGGCATACCTGTCTAATAACTATAGTTACGGTATTAGCATTAAGTTCTTTTATATAATTTTTTAGGCTGCGCTAGAATGTAACATAATAGAAGTCAATGGCAAGTCAGCGGGGGAAATTCTCATCTTGATTTGAAGGAACCCAAGCTTATGATTACGACGTCAGCGTTTCAGTTATCTACATTATCATGACATTTGACAATACGAGTAGAACGACATTAAATTATTTTTAAAAAGATAAAGATTTCTCAAAATCGTTTGGGACTTTACGATACTGAAAACATTTTCAACTTTTTATTCCTAGATCAATAATTAGTTTAAGGCTCGCACTCCACCTGAGCGGAGAGGAGATGTGATTTAAACAACCAATAGAATTTCGTTATTCCCACATCTCGTCTCCGCTCAGCTTTAGTGGATACCATTGAGCGGAGATGTATCATTTTTGTATACCGCGATCGATGCGGAGATATGAGCTGTCCCTCGCAAGCTGGCGACGGCGCGTAGCGGAGACGAGAAGAGATGTGAGCTCAGTATCGCTCTAGCCAACAGCTTCGGTGGATACACCCTTGTTGAAAAACATCTCTTCCCGTCTCCGCTTGGGACATCTCCGCACATCTCCGCTCTGGTGGAGTCCGGGCCTAAATAAGATTGAACTTTAATTAAAGCATTCGTGTTGTCAGACGCGTCTTCGTCGAACGAAGCGGTGCACCTGCAGCGGCGGCTGCTGAGCCTCAGCTCGGAGCTGGTCACTCTCCGCAACCACCTGCACGTGGGCGGCGCGCCGGCCGCCGCCGGGCCGCCGGGCGCGCCGCCGCCCGCCGCGCCGGCCGCGCCGCAGCCTGCCATCCCTCCGCGCGCGCCTCTGCCGCCCCCGCCTGCGCCCGCGCCGCCGCTCGCGCCGCACGGCGCCCCGCCGCCGCCGCCGCCAGGTATGCCCGCAATCACTCCTGCAATATTATGAAACCATCCCGCCCGATTTCTCGAGATCGGCCTCAGTTACAGCTTCTGCACTGACTTCTTATTCCCAAAAAAAATCTACCACATCTTACCACCTTGATTCCAGAAGCGCGATGGCGCGGTGGCGGCGGCAGCGCGGCGCCGGCGAGCGCAGCGGCGTGCGCCCAGCCGAGCGCGGGCGCGGCGCCCGCTGGCAGCTCCGACGTGGACGACCTCATCCATCTGCGGGGCCCACTCACGGAGGATGCCGTCGTGCGCGCTCTGCAGGCACGCTTCTATAATAATAAATACTATGTGAGTTCCTCGTAGCTACGGGAGAGACGGAGGTCTTATTACCCGCACCGTTTTATCCATCGCTGAAGTGAAACCGAATAAAATAAAAACGGATTTTGTGTTTGTGTCCAGACGTCCGTGGGCCCGATCCTGATCGCGATGAATGCGTACACTGACGCGGGCAACGCGCTGACGCCGGGCGCGGCGCGCGCGCACCGGCCCGAGCTGGCCAGGCTCGTGCACGACGCCGTGCGCCACCAGGCCGACACCGGCTGCCCGCAGGCCATCATACTCTCAGGTACATCATACGCTGCCTCTGCCGCATTCACTAAATAGTGCTGTCTCTAACGTCTTCACTTGGGATGTTGCAGCGCCAAGATTGGCTTCTACGAATTTTTATTAATGATTCAACCCTTACGTCGTGCTGTTGGAGTTCTGAGCATGGGCAGGAAAAATTTGTATTATCTTGTACGGGAGCAGGTGATATGGCTCGACCGTAACAATAGGATGATTATCCTCCGAGCGGGTGTTGTGCTCGGGGACCACTGGTCCGACCGTTCATCTTTGGAGGTCGTATATACAGTCCAATTCCGAGAACGCTTCGTTAGCGTGAGTTGGGCTCATCGTGTTCATCGTGCGCTACTAGTAATGCCATCTATTGGATTATGTGTGAACTGCGAAGACCGCCACAATCTAAATAAAATTCTGAAAACAAGCGAAAAATGAATCCGTCGTCACATAGGGTTTTATGCGATGGCGGATGGCGTCATTCTGTCGCCGGCAGCCCAATGCCTGCCGGTATCTGTTCCCGGTCAGGACGTGCAATGCTCACAGCGTTGTCGGTGTTCGGCAGGCGTGTCGGGGTCGGGCAAGACGTACGCGTCCATGGTGCTGCTGCGGCGGCTGTTCGACGTGGCGGGCGGCGGGCCCGAGACCGACGCCTTCAAGCACCTCGCCGCCGCCTTCACCGTGCTGCGCTCGCTCGGCACCGCCGCCACCGGCGCCAACTCGCACTCGAGCCGCATCGTGAGTAGCGCTCCCGCCGCGTCGCCGCAGCCCCGCCAGTCGCGCTAACCGCTCCTTCCTCGCAGGGGCACTTCATCGAGGTGCAGGTGACGGACGGCGCGCTGTACCGCACCAAGATCCACTGCTACTTCCTGGACCAGACGCGCGTGGTGCGGCCGCCGCCCGGCGAGCGCAACTACCACATCTTCTACCAGCTGCTGGCCGGCCTCACGCCCGACGAGCGTTCGCAGCTGCACCTCGACGGCTACTCCGCTGCCGACCTGCGGTAAACACTTCATACGCTCACGCGCTTCCCTAATAACTGATTATAGTAGAAGTTATTGACAAAATTTTGCTATTTCAGTAGTCTTCTGATAAGCGAGAAGATTGGTTTCACCGGTAATCGTGTGTTCGGTGTGCATCCCCAGCTACCTATCGACGGGTGCGCCGCGGCGCGCGGAGGCGGAGGACGGCGCGCGCTTCCACGCGTGGAAGAGCTGCCTTGGCGTGCTGGGCATCCCCTTCCTGGACGTGCTGCGCGTGCTGGCCGCCGTGCTGCTGCTGGGCAACGTGAGCTTCAGCGACGGCGCCGACGGCGTCGCCGAGCCCAACGGAGAGGTAACCTACTGTGGGTCGACTCCCATACAGACGACAGACTCGGCTACCATGACAGTTGTAGCAGCTGAGGTACGGCGCTCTTGCTTATGGTTGAAAGATATAAGAAACTGTACCTGTACAAATCCATACTAATATTATAAATGCAACAGTGTATGTGTCTGTTTGCTACGTTTTCCCGGACCGGATCCTTTCAACCGATTTTCGCGGCATGTGGTACAGAGGTAGGTTTAATCTTGGCGAAGGACATAGGCTGCTTTTTATCCCGGAAAATTATTGAGTTCCCGCGGCAACCAAAAAATCCTTATACCTACGTGGATGAAGTCGCGGGCATCATCTAGTTTGACATAAAATTGACAACATTTAGTGTTGAAAATTGTGCCACTTTCCTTCCTCACGTTCCCGCAACACTGCCCTGGATACGTAGACGTGTTCAGTGGAATGCATGCACGTCGGTGGCGCAGGCGGAGCTGGTGGCGGCGGGCGCGCTGCTGGGCGTGGGCGCGGCGGCGCTGCTGCGCGGGCTGGGCGCGCGCGGAGGCGCGCGGGCGCGCGGCGCGGGCGTGCGCGCGCCGGCCAGCGCGGCGGCGGCGGGCGGCGCGCGCGACGCGCTGGCCAAGGCGCTGTACTGCCGCACCGTGGCCACCATCGTGCGGCGCGCCAACTCGCTCAAGCGGCTCGGCTCGACGCTCGGCACGCTCTCCTCTGACTCCAACGAGTCGGTGAGTATCTTTTTTATTCATTAGTAGCTGATGCCTTCGACTTCGTCCGCGTGGATTAAAGATTTTGGTTCCTGCGGGAACTCTTTAATTTTTCGGGTTAAAAGTAAAAATAAAAGTAAATATGTTATTTCAGACTATAACCTATTTCAGTGCCAAATTTCATCCAGCTGTTTAGCCGTTCTGGCGTGATTGAGTAACAAACATCCACCCATCCAATCTTTCGCATTTATAGCCACAGTCATAATATGCAGTTGCATAAACTACCTCAAGCTCTTGGTTAAGTGCAATATTTATCTTCGAGCTTCTTTACTGAGGATTCCGTTCCAGACGATACTGCTGCAGATAACACTTCTGTAGCAAAGTTAGTTATCTGCCCTTTCAAGCTACTTAAACATTTTTAAGACACGAAATTAAGTCCACATATCGCAGGCAAACATATGGCATTATGGAAATACCGATGTAAACAGTAAATTATGTTGACGGCTGAATTGACAGATTTTCTCTTGGTCGCAATTTTTTATAATTAATTTTGTTTCCTTCAAACGCCACTCAAAAGATATTAATAAATCCTAATCAAGTGAATTGCTGTTATCTGTTGAGGAGTTTTGTCCTCTATCTCTGATAATATTTATTAAATATTCACCAAAATTGGGCAAAACTTACCTGATAATACATACTCGTACGTTCTAATAAAGAAAGATTTAGTCAAATCTGTTCAGATTTGACTGAGTTATGGAGTAAAAGCAACAAAAAACCCCAATCCTGGAGGAACCATATTTTCTATGGGGATAAAAACTATCCTATATATTGACCCGGAGTGTCAGCTACCGCTATACCAAATTTCATTGAAATCCGTTCATTGGTTTTCGCGTGATGCGCGGCCATACGTACAGACAGGCAGACAGACAAAATTTAAATAAAAATCTGTTTTGGACTCAGTAGGTAGTATCAATAGTAAAGCATACCCCGATTAAAATTTTCAGAATATATTAAATGTACAGAAATTTTCAAGTTACAGTTTTATTATAAGTATAGATATAGATAGGCTAACGCTCGACCACAATCACACCTGATGGGAAGTGAAATTGCGACCTAAGATGGGATACGCTCGCCTAGATACCTTAGATTCACTCTTAATTCAAAGATACGCGAATTGCTTTTGGAACCGTAGCCGAATGTTTGGTGCGAGTGAGTGGTGTTTCGCGGGCACGCAGGTGCACCAGGACGCGGCGTCGCGGCGCGCGTCGACGGCGGGCAGCGGCGCGCGCGGGCGGGCGGGCGCGCGCTCCATGGCGGTGCTGAACGACGCGGTGCGGCACGCGACGGACGGCTTCGTGGGCATCCTGGACATGTTCGGCTTCGAGGCGGCGGCGCCCAGCCGGCTGGAGCACCTGTGCGCCAACCTGTGCGCAGAGACCATGCAGCACTTCTACAACACGCACGTCTTCAAGGTGCAGCCGCGAGCCGCGATCAAACTATTTATTAATCTTACTTTTTATAATCTCGTATTTTATACGAGTAATTCGCCCCGAACTGAGACCTCGCGGTATCGCCATAACAGAGCGCCATCTATTGACATCATTGTGAAGTTCTGTTAAAAATACTGAAGCTCATTAAAAATTAAATGATTTCGTTTCCTTATAATATTTATCTAATTTTAGTATTTGTTGTTCAAGTACAGGATATAATTCAAATAATTGTTCAAGTTTCAGGCTCAGCCTTTCAGAAAATTGAGAGTTCTGAGGTCAACTTTGGACGTTAGAAAATATCCACTAAGAAAGCCCCCCATTTCGTCAATTTTAGGGGAAAAATTAAAAAAATATATTTTTGGGCTCTATTCCTAATTATATTTAAAATGATATACCGCAACCCTATGTGACGCAATAAAAAATATTTTACCTCGCATTCGCTTCTATGAGAGCCCCCCTGAAATAAATTTTTTTATTTTTTTTTAAACCATATTCGGTTGCAGGGCATCGGTTTACATATTATATTTAAATTTGAAGTAATTACGTTCAGTAATTCAGAAGTTACAAGGCTCTGACAGACGGACGGACGGACAAGTGCAAATTCACTCAAGTAGACTCAGAGGTCTCAGAGACCTTCGCTTCGCTCTGTCAATTAATTAAAGCAATAATTATTTTTTTTAAATATCGTAAGTACGTACAAGATTCGTGAGTATTTAAGTCTAGAATTATAGGGTGAAAATTCTAATTCTATAGAAAGAAAGTTATTATACATGTGCCCGTTTTGGTTTTAACAAATTTCACCTAAATTTACTAGAATGCATGTGACACTATTTTAAAACAAACTGCATGGCTTTCTAAAAATTGAGGAGTGTGTCTTCAAGAATGATATACCCCCTTAAGTATATCTAACGACGTGTTAGGGAAGATGTACGAGGGTAGAGGCGTGAGCAAAATTCTTAGCGTCCCGCATCACTTCACTGTCGCCTGTAGTATAGCAGTAGTTAAAAATGCAACAACCCGATGCTGGAACAATATTCCTCCCCCTATAGAATTTATAGAATATACTTCAGTTTACGCCCATGTCGTGATCATTTCAAGTAGGATTCAATCGCATGTAAGCCTGCGAACCATTTGAACCATTGGAACCATTTGGTTCAGTTAGTGTAACCAGTTCACTAACTGAACCAAATGAACATATGTGAGTAACGGTTGTGCGTGTCGTGTCGTGCGGCGTGCCAGTCGTCGCTGGAGTCGTGCCGCGAGGAGGGCGTGGCGGGCGCGCTGGAGGTGGAGTACGTGGACAACGTGCCGTGCATCGACCTGGTGTCGTCGCTGCGCACCGGCCTGCTCGCCGCGCTCGACGCCGAGTGCGCGGCGCGCGGCTCGCCCGACCAGTACGTGGCGCGCGTGCGCGCTCTGCACCGCGCGCACCCGCGCCTCGCCGACGCGCCCGGCGCGCGCCGCTTCGCCGTGCGCCACTACGCCGCCGACGTGGTCTACGACGCGACCGACTTCCTGGACGCCAACCGCGACGCCGTGCCCGACGAGCTGCTCGCCGCCTTCGACGCGCGCACCTGCGACTTCGGCTTCGCCACGCACCTCTTCGGCGCCGAGCTCAAGGTACGCCACGCGGCGGACGGCGTGCCTCGCGATGCATGCGCACGGCGATGACATTCCCGCGGTGTGCAGGCGCTGGCCGCGGCGGGCGGGCCGACGGGCGCTGCGTTCCGCGCGTCGCCGACGGCGGGCGGCGCGGCGGCGGCGGCGGGCGCGCTGGCGGCGGGCGGCGCGGCGGCGCCGGCGCCGGCCAGCACGCTGACGCAGGACTTCCACACGCGGCTGGACAACCTGCTGCGCACGCTGGTGCACGCGCGGCCGCACTTCGTGCGCTGCCTGCGCGCCAACGCCGCGGAGACGCCCATGCTGTTCGACCGCGCCACCGTCGCCAGACAGGTATATGATATATCCACATCACACCCACGTCACCACTCTCTGTGCTTGTACTGTTCATGTACCTACGATAAATTGACTAGATATATTCCGTTATCATTACAATATTCTGTATTGGGTCAGCCCTAACGCAGACTACGGTCTAACTATTTGAGCTGCAAATTTCAAACATGAACCTGTGTTTTATTCTAGTGCTTTGGCGTAACTTTGTTCATTTTATAAAATAGAAAATAAATAAAAATAAATAGAGTATTTGAATGACGCCAAAACGCGGAGAATGCGCTTCTCGTGGGACAGTCACGTCGATATTTTGTTAGAAATGGCTGTTATTTTAATTTTTACTGAAAAATATGCCCATTGATTGTGTGCATACCGCATTAAATAAATAAATAAATAAATTTTCAGTTTCAGTTTCAGTTTCTTTATCAGTTGCAATTCCATAGTTACATTATTTCTTAATTAACATATTATAGTCATTAGTAAATAAAGCATGCTATGGATACCCAGTTTGGGTGAGCAACAGTACATGGTGGTAGGGACTTAGGGAGACCGATTTTATTAGTGTTTGTCAGTATCATTTAAGAATTCATTAATATTGTAGTAACATTTTTCAATTAGATAGTTTTTAGCGTATTATTAAACTCCTTTTCTTTTCCGATGTTCCTAATATAGTCTGGCAGATTGTTAAATATTTTTTCACACCACTCGCTCAACAACGCCTTATTACATGGCCTGTTATCTAAGATTAAAGTAAGACATTAAATCCCTAGGGTTATAATGTTGTACTGAAATCCATTATTCCCTAGGGTTATAATGTGATTTGAATTTAGAATCATCGCGCATCTGAAGCAAGATCTGAAGGAAATTCTATTCATTCCAAAGAGGTTTTATTCATAATTCTTATTGCTGTAGTCATAAAGTCTAATTTCGGTAAACAGAATGTGTTCTCAGCAGGCGCGGCCAACTCGATTTTCGAAAACCGAAGCCGTGGCCCACTAGATTCGCACTGACCACATTTGTTTGTCAAATCGAGTAGGCCACGCCAGCTGAAAGAAGTGGTGGTATCGCGAGCTGTGAAAAGTAGAGTATTCACCGTAGGGGTAATGCTGTATTAATCTTGGGCGCCTCTAATTCCCGCGCTACTCTCAGGATTCTAGATGCAACACCCTCGCTACGCTCGGGAGTTACCTACTCTTAAATCCCTCGTTCCGCTTGGGATTTATCCCGGCGCCCGTGACATAATACATCGCATTACCCCCGTGGTGAATAATCTACTATTATCGACATTAGGGGCTTGAGCTGTGCAGTGCCAATTTTGACGGTCGGGGAATCAAGTTGTTTGCGTGTCTCTCGGGGAACTGGCGAGCTTTGTCTTCTTTCTTGGTGTAGAAGTGTATCATTCGGCTCTATTTCGCCCACCTCTCATGTATTAAAGTTTGCGAGTCGAGTAGTAGTTTGCGTTATTTGGCGTACTTGTATAGCAAAACTAACAACGTCATACTGGTCGGCCGATGTGATAGCGGTGTGTGTCGGTGCGGTGCGCAGGTGCGCGCGCTGCAGGTGCTGGAGACGGTGCAGCTGATGGCCAGCGGGTTCCCGCACCGCATGCGCTTCCGCGCGTTCGGCGCCCGCTACCGCGCGCTCGCCCGCGGCGCCGAGCGCGACTCGCCCGCCGCGTGCGCGCGCGTGCTGCGATCCGTGGCCGCCGCCGCCGCGCCGCCCGCGCCCGCCTCGCCCGCCTCCGTGCGCTGGGCGCTCGGCAAGCGCCACGTGTTCCTCAGCGAGGCCATGCGCCAGGTACTGGAGCGCGTGCGCCGCGCGCGCCGCCACGCCGCCGCCGCGCGCATCCAGGCCGCCTGGCGCCGCCGCGGAGCCGCGCCCGCGCGCCCAGCGCCGCCCGCGCGCCGCCAGCCCGCACCGCCGCCCGCGCCCCACGACCCGCCCTCCAAGTGCGACCCGATGCTCGTCAAGCGCACCTGCTCGCTCTTCGGCCTCGACTTGGTGAGTGCTATCGGTCTAGCTCGCGCACAG
This sequence comes from Erebia epiphron, assembly GCA_963932025.1. NCBI lineage: Eukaryota > Metazoa > Arthropoda > Insecta > Lepidoptera > Nymphalidae > Erebia > Erebia epiphron. The sequence goes on along the minus strand of OZ009959.1, from coordinate 19,069,678 downwards.
CTAGCCGACGATTCCCGCCTTGACGCCGATCGGTTCCTCAGGAGCGGCCGCCGCCGCTGCCGCCGTCGCGCGCCTACATCGTCGCGAACGGCGTGAAGCTGGGCTACCCGCAGCAGCGCAGCGTGGCGGCCGACTGGGCGGACGGCGCCGTGACGCTGCGCCGCGGCGACACCGTGCTCGCGCTCGGCGCCGCGCGCCGCGGACACGTCACCGTGCAGGTACAAGCCCGCGCCGCGTGAGCCCTGTCTCGAGCGGCAGGCTGATTGCGTATCAGCAAACGATTCGAGATAGCAAAAATTTTACAATATTTGCTGTCTAATCGCAAATACGTAATAGGTATCGACGATAGCCGATACACAATACGAATTTGCGATTAGACATGCATGATACGTAATCAGGCCGCCGCGCCGCAGTATCTAACGCCTCCCTCCCCCCTCCCCCCTCCCGCGCCGCAGGTGTGCGGGCGCACGGTGCCGGTGCCGCACTCGGTGTTGGCGCCGCCGCGCGCTCCCCGCGCCGCGCCGCCGCCGCCGCCCGCGCCCGCCTGAGCCCGCCTGAGCCCGCCTGAGCCCGCCTGAGCCCGCCTGAGCCCGCCTGAGCCCGCCTGAGCCGCCCTCGCGCAACGCCTCGAGAGACATTTCGAACACTATACGAAGCTCGTATCTTAGTGATTATTTCCTTCTTTCGTACAAAATCAAAAATAGATATCGTAGGTACCTAAATAAAAGTCCTAATATTTAGCTATACCTAATGTCTAGGTACGCATTTTAAAGTCTAATGCAAACTATCTTGTTAAACCTTCAGGCAACCGCATGCCACTTCCGTATTACATACTTACCTAGGTACATCTAAAACAGAGTTGAGTGTAGATACCTATCCCTTTTTTTGAAGATGTGCCAACTATATACAGCAACCGTTTAAATTATGATGTGCTCCAAGTTGCGTGCGTGCGTTCAGTTCAAGAGACAAAGTCGGAAAATAAAATTGTGCCAAAATAGACTAACTATTTACAGTTCGACTTGTTTTTCAATTATTAATTTTGAACATTTGTCACGTACGGTATAACGATGGTGCCTTACTCTAGATTCTAGAATCAGTGTAAATATTAGAGTTAATTATTTATGACGTCGCTCGCCCCGTGCACTGGGGGCAACGAGCAGTATTACTTTAGACTGTAAGGATTATGGAACGTAGCCGGGGAGCGGGTGAGGTTCTGTGGTGGTGCTTGACATAGCTGAAACTTAGTCATTTTAAAATGGAATCGACCACGTAAAAGATTTTCATAGTTCATACTCTACTTTACCGCGCATTTACATATTTTCCCTTGATTTTCCCTCACGAGTCGTGCACCGTCTTGCCACTCGCAAGTCGCCGTTTTCATTGAATATCAAAGCATTTCTCGGGACGAATATACCTACCTCGCGTCTTATGCGAATGTGTAATGCACCTTAACATCAACGAACCTTTTATATGTTTCAAAAAGATCATAAACAGTAGATATTCCGTATTACAAACTTTCAGCTTTGATCATTTGCCACTTTTCATAACCTTCACGTAATTCGGTCAATAGTTTTACCTACACCAAGTAGGTACTTACCTACCTACATAGTATTTATTGCAATAAGTGCAATAGTATCAGATGCAATAAGTGTAAATACAGTTCCCTTTTATTTTCCCTTAGATCCGCGTCACGAGAGAAGTCCCGCGTGGGTATAAGCCTATATTCAAATTTGCAGAACCATGCGACTGCAGCTAAGTACGAGACTTCTGTCGTGACTCGTGACACGGAGACCATACTGTGCAAACTCCATGGTGTAACATCTAGTGCATCTAGACTAGATCTAGATTCTAGTGCTTGCTTTTTCAGTGTTCTGTTTTTGCCAGCATCGAGAAATTATTAGGTACATACTGTTACCAAATCACATACCTACCTATCTATAAATATCGCGATATGTTCATAAGATTTAATTTATTGAATAGGTTCGTCTTTCCGCCTCGCGTAGCTACAGGTTCTGTAATTCTGTATGCCCGGGGCTAAGCCGGGCCAGCGAGACATCTGCCAAGTATTCTAGCGATTAACGATTTTTACACATTGTATTATATTTAATTAGGTAGATTTGATAAGAAATTAAAGAGAATTAAGACTCTCGAGGGGATATTAGAATGTCATCCAATTATTTTGCAGTGATCAGTGTTTTCCAGTAGTTAGACTGGTGGCTAACTGGTGAGGTAGACTTGTCTGACCAACGGGAATTTTCAGAAATTAATTATCATTTTTCTATTGATGAGTATATATTTGTAACCGTATGTTTCACTTCTTGTAATATAAGTCTGTTTAGTGAAAGTTTAGAGTGGATTTGACGTAGTTACTTTCAATACTAGTGTTAAAAGGATCTTGTACACCCAGGGATACCCATTACCCATGGACCCAATAACGTTCCTTTTTGTTCAATGGTGTTGGATTATGGACACCCGACCTATTTTTAGGGTTCCATACCTCAAGAGTAGTACATTATATGACGCTACCAGTTTAGTAGGTATAATGTAAACCAGTTATTTTCACAGCTGATGTTTGTTATTTACATAAATAATTAATATTGATATGTGGTGGTAACTGGTAAGGAACCCTGTGTGAGCGAGATTTTTAATTTCCTGCCGTCTTGCACTTTCAGTAGACAGACTTGTGTTTAATTAATTTCACACCATTTTAATGAATTGACTAATTCGAAATACACAAACAAAAAAATGAATATTATTCCAAAGGCTGAAACCCCCCTTTGTGACCCCTGACCCCTGCCCCCTGCCAACTTGCCAACACGAGTCTGATAGGTACCTAGAGTCTTGATATATTCGAGATTATGTTTATTGTATAAGGAAAAATAAAGAGTATTTCATAAAATATCTTTTATTTATTTTCCATTTTATTATCGATACACAAAATAATTTGGAATGTGAGGAAGCTTCAACGCGACCGGCGCACGCGCAACTGACATTAATTTAAAACCAATACTCCAACTAAATATTATTCATAACAATTCTTATTAAGACTATTTCAGTATTAGGCTACGTACGCACTGCGAAAAATATTCGCGCGAACTAAAAATCGCTGGTTTGATACAAAATTCACGCGGTGCGGTAAGAATTATAATCGCGCGAATATTTTGTGCTGATGGCGTTGTATGGCTCTCATCGCATTCGCAGTGGGAAGTAGGAGAAATCTGTACGCGAGATATAAATCGCGAGTATAAAATTTGCGCGAATATTTTTCGCAGGGCGAACGTAGCCGTACAGATGTAAAGGTTGCCACCGACTTACACCGCACCGCATCGGCGAAGCACAGAACCAGTCGAGGGATATAAAACACGACTCTAACTCCATTTTAAATGGCGAACTATGTTCTGTGCTCGAGCGGTGCGCCGCCGTGCGTGCGGAAGGCTTAGAGTACTGAGTAGGTAAGGGGCCTTGGTTCGTATGAATACAGCGCTTGCTAATTGCTATATCAGTATGTGTATCGGGTTGTTCGGTGCGCAAAAACGCACTGCAGTATCTGAAACGGTTTATATTACGGTTTATACCGGTTATTCCCAGTTGTCACCCCCGGCTTTGTCCCCAGGAGTGACAACTGGTATTTTTATTTAAAATAATTCCCAGTTGTCACTACTAGCGATGCCACTTCAATGAGGACGATTGGTAATGACAGATTTTTATAATCCCAGTTGTCTCCAGAGGTTACAATCGGGGATAATTCAATTAATTTGTCCCGTCTACAAAGATAAAGAGAGTATTATTTATTTATGCTTAGAAGTATTTTCATTCCGCGGTATAATTTGACACGCACCAAGACACCCTTCCAGTCACCCGTGGTGCGCACTGCGCGCGCGCAGGCCGCTCGCTCATTAAGTGCGAATAAAACAAACTTACTGATGCCACAGAGCACAGAGAGCAATGAGCTAGCTATTCGAGTACAGAGTATAAACTACACAGCAGAGATCGCGCACTAGTCCATACAACCATCAAAATGCAAAAGTTCACAAAGATACACGTGTACAGTACCTACGGTATGACACAAAAATTCATATAAGAAAACCGGTTACAAAGATTAAATAGCAATAATTCATCAGCCGATTACTTAAATTTCATGTAATTATTATCTACATTTCTACAACAGTACGCTATTTCTCTCTTAAAGTAGCACAACACTATAATAAAGATTTATATTAAAAATGTAATAGTATTCAGTTTACAACATTGTACAACGCGTTAGAACATCTACAATGACGCAGAGACGACAACAAGAGCAATATAAGGTCCCGTCACAAACACTCGACTTCGTCCACGAATATACATTTAGGTGACCGTAAAATTGTAAAAACCGTTAGATTGTAATCTAAAGCTTGTTATCTCGATAGATTGTAAACTGTCGACAGATTGTGAACCGTAACATACCGCTTACAATTTAGCACATTATTTTTCGGTAAATTGTAATCTAATAAGTATATTAACCCGATAGAACTTACATGAATATTTGTGTCAAACCCTAACCTAACTTTTATAGTTCGTGACATATACATTTACTCTGCATTCAACTCGCGAACTGTACAAGAGTCAAGAAAACGGAAATACAATAAATATTTCAAAAATTAATACTCAGAACATTGAACGGTTCACAGTCTTTTGACATTAAACAGTCTCGCGGATAGAAGCCGTTAGATTACAATCTAACGGTTTTTACAATTTCACGGTGACATATCCATGTGGTGCAATACATAACAATAATATAGTTCGTTGGGTTATCACATCGCGAGTAGCGCCGCCACCGGCGCGCGCCGCACACCGCCAGCGCGGCTCGCTCTCGGGCAAAGGACAACTGACTTGACCTGATAAACATATTATTCAGAGTCCCGCGCTCTCCTGCTATTCTAAAGCCCACGCTTGAAACTCGAGCTGTGTGCTTGAACTGTGCGGCGTCAATCAGTGACGACCTTTAGGTCCGCGCACGCGCCGCGCTTCTCCGTCGACGCACAAGCGTCGGCGCGTGCGAGGATCCCCTTAGTTAGTACTAATTATAATATACGTATTAAAAAGAGCCTTTAATATAAAGCGTAATTACACAACTAGCATAGCTATTTAAATTTAAATTTACTTAATCCAATATTTGTAAATTTTTAAAGAACGTGTTACACCATTTCTTTACAACAATTCATACAATAATTCATTTACTGATTTTTGAAATAATCGATTTTGAATACCTAATTTATTGGGTTAAAGTCTTAATAAAGTGGGTTCATCACTGTAAACTTGTTATGATTCGGTTTCCGAGGTAGTCGCAGTATCGTAATAAGAGTCGGGATTATCCCGAAGTGCTAATAAAAATTTGGCCACAATCATATAATTAATAATTACATACTATAAATATTATTTAAAATATATCTAGCTATTATTAGTGATCAAATATTTATTTTATAAATATTGCATATAATACTGTAACAATATGTCTTTTTAGTTGAAACATTATACGACAGTTAAACGAAACCACAATTTCAATTATTAATTTCCATACACCGATACGATAAAATGTAAATATTCAAAAATCTACGTAAATATTATCATTTCTAGATACAAACAGACGTGTATAACACATTGAAAATGCACGTTTGGCAGTGGAAGAGAAACACTAACACTTCCTAAGTAGAAATAACAAACGACACGGTACGTGCGTGTGCAGCCATCATCAAGCAAAAAAAGTATCAACCGATCAATGTACGTACTTACGTGAAATAAAAGTATAAACGGCGGCAACAAAAGAGTTTTCGAGTAAACTAAACGCCAGTCGCCACTGCTCCTATTTAAATAAACAGTTATTTAATTACTCAACTACGAGATAATAGTACAGGTTATATTATAATGATAAAATTATGATATTTCGATTTCGCATTTGATTAATAGAAATAACTCGGGGAAGTTTATTAGATGTTAGATACAATACTTTCCCTCTGATTTATAGAAAGTTGAGGCTTTAGTCTAAAACATAAAGAAATGGCAAGAGGGACTGGAACAACTTCATATTGGCAACATATTCGATTTAAGTATCATGTTGCCTTCGAAAAGAGACGCCTCTTAAAGAACATCGTTTACTTTAAAGTACTAGGTATACTCAAGTGATGGGCTGCAAAGTAAAACCCTTGTGCTAGAATTTAAAGTGTTGAGCGAATACTTCGGGGCGAAAACTCATCGGTTACCTGCGAAGAAGTAACTTGCTTAATATCTAACTGTAAGAACTAAATAATGAGTGAGTAGCCGACAATAAGCCAGTATTCAACGCATGCAAATACAACTGAATTTTACAATATTGCCATTAATTCGGCTCCACTTAAAATATAAAAACATTTCCAGGCAACGTTCAATTAAAATTAGTTTGGTTATATGTACGGCCCCGGTACCGATCACAGATTATAAATTTCAATGCCAGGGCCAGGGGGGCCGAATTAAATACCTTATGCGCTGATTTTCCGACCGCTACATAATTATTAGATCGAGGATCGTTTCAAAAATCTGTCACATTTATCCCTCATAGTTTAGCGATTAAAAAATTAGCCCCTATATATATATATAGACTATAACGTACGAGTGGATCACACCGTCCACCGTTACATATAATAATTATAAAAACTATTACAAACAGACAAGTGTACAAAGTGTACAAGTGACAAGTTACAAAGGATCACGACAAGGAATGCCTCGTCCCGCCGGCGCGCAGGACGAGATCCGACGAGACGGACTGAACACGAGTTAAGGCAGTGAACCACCACGTTTGCAGTTTGTCGGTTACACGAGGGCTGGGCATTGTTTGTAAGTTTGACGACATTCCTGGCGCTCACGCTGTATTCTGACAACAGGGAAGTCGCGGGTTCGATCCCCGGAAGGGACAATTTGGAAATTTATGAAATCTGAACTTTCTCCGCATCCATCTTATACCTTTTTAAAACAAGGCGAAGCAATTTTATTTAAAAAAATCACTTGAATCTCGTCACAACACACAACGTCGTTATATGACAAAATGCAAGCGCCGCTTCGCCGCGTGTTCGAAAAGGGCTTCAGACTGCACCATCACTTGAGAGCCGCACCGGCTCAGTGGAACGTGCCCCAATCGAGTGGAAGTGCCACGTTGCGCTTCCGAACTTGGTGGATGCCCAGCTTTACAACGAATATTAATTTAATGTTTAGATTGACTCGTTACAAAAACTGACCACCTTAAGTCGGCATCCAAAATCATTTTAAAAATCTTCATCCATAATATGAGTTTTCTCATCGCTGTTAAGACAAATGACAATAGGCATGATGACAGTAACCAAGAATCAATGAAATTATGAATTCATCTAATGAAATAGGATTCATGAATTATAAAAAACGTATTTATTTTCCTATTTTGAGTGAGATTGCTATTTATTTTGATAAAATAAAACTATAAAATACAGCAATCCGCCATATTGCATATAACACAAAGAAGCGAATGACGTCACAATTGTTTGTTTTCGAGCTTTGACAATCACACTATTGCTTACTGCACACTGCACAGAGTACATTGGCAAAAACAATAGTGACGTCACAAACGACGCCATGACACCGCCGAACGTTTTAGCGTGAATTTTAAAATTTAAATTTCAAATGCTAATTTTATCTACCAAACTTTATTTGTCTGCTGAAATAAGATATTTTTTCGAAATAGTTGATACTTCTGAACATAATCTGACCATTTTTCAAAATCAGTCATCATGCCTATTGCAATCAACCTCCCGATTTTGCCCGATCAAATCAGACGTGTATCAAAAGTCCGCGCCACACGCTCTATTTATTACAACTGCTCGATTGATTCTTCTCGGAAGACGAGTCATGAACGAGATTGGATCATCGCAGTTACCTATTTGAATTGTCCTTTTTGGAACGGTAGAAGATAGAAGCCAGAAATGACTCTATGTAAAACGTTCAAACAGCTCAACACTCAAGATTTTATATTAAAAAATATACGCGCAGAATTGAGAACCGCCTCCTTTTTTGGAAGTCGGTTAAAAGTTGACGTCGACGACATTACTTATCAACTGTTAACGACGACACAGCGTGGAACAGGACAACGGGAAACCCCCAAAGTGATTAAAAAATTTCTCACACAAATAAAACAATATAAGTAAGTTAAGGGTGGAAACTTCGATCTGACGTTTGTGAACGTCGCGTCGGTTCGAGTCGATTCTAACGAGTCTAGGCGGGTGAGCATCAGTCGAGTGTGGAAGCACCGTAAAGTAGCTAAACTAGTTACCGGCGCGCTTCGCTGCCCGCTTTTTACCACTCCGTTGACTGCGCAAACCTTCATGACAAACGTTTACGCGAAACACTACACCCTAGCGATACAATAGCGCTCCGAGCTGTATGCGCTATGACTCAAACAGGGTCGCGGAGACATCCACACCCGACCTCCGCGCCGTCTTCCCGCTGACCTTGATGATCGTATCAATGTTTGCAGTGTTGCTGTACGAACGGAAGGTACACTTATACAAACGTCTTAATATCTTCGCCCATTCGTGAAAAAGGTATATCGGCGCGCACTCGATCATTGCAACGCTCCGAGGCTGGAACGACACGCGATCGAGTCTCCAATCGAGCACAAAACATCGGACTAATTAACAGGTCGATTTTCCCTCCGAAGTTATTTTATCTTAGACGATAGATACGAGCACACTACAGTTCCGCTGAGAGGTGGCGGTGGGGATATGATTATAGTTTTTGCGGCAGAAGACGCAGCAGATGGCGGCTCGCGCTAGTCCTGCGCGATGGGCGTGCTGCACGCGGCGGCGGCGGCGACGGAGCGGCGCGCGAGCGGCGTGCGCGGCTCGCGCTCGTGCGCGCTCGCCTCGCTCGCGTCCGCGCCGATGGTGCTGGCGCCGCACAGCGACGTGAACACGCTGCTCGCCGACACCTCGCGCACGCAGCGCTTCTGCTCCGCTGGGGACAATTAACCCGACTGTTTTAACATTGACTATAGTATGTTATGCTGTTATAGCTCTTGCAATTCACGAGCGCACGTGAACCTTGCTTCGAACGGTCAATCGTACGCGCAATCACTTACACGCATACAAATGTACTTACACAAATAGGATTTTAACACAAACATGAGCCACGCGCACCCGTGAATCGCAAGAACTCTATGCATGTTAGACGCACTATTCAATTAATATTTGCCTAGTTTGACCGACGCTGCAAACAGTAATTACTAATCACACAGAATTATGTACAATCATGGAACGTTTTTCGCGTTCAACATTGTAAATTCAATATTTAGTAAGTAGATGGGTATGGAAATTATCTGCCATCCTGTTCACTGGCGGTCTTAAAACATGATTAATAAATTAACTCTATCCGATAACAATAAGTTTATCTAAAACTGTTCCAATTTATATTTAGTTTCATTTAGTACTAATAGTGTAACGTAGTAATGGTGGCACACTCATAATTTGAAAGCGGTGATCGATGGACAGAAGCAGACTTCACTCTGCGGCAGCCCCACACGAGGCACCGAGCGCGCCCGTTCAGCGCCAGCTCTATGTGTCTGTATTGTGTGCGGTGAGCGACAGTTGGTACCGAGCCGCGTCGCTTGTGCCGCTCAACGCGGGGCGGGCGACACTCACCGACCAGGTTGTGCAGGTTGTCGATGACGCTCTCGGTGTTGCGGCCGGCCTCCGCCGCGCGCTGCACGAACGCCGTCCACGCGCTCAGCTCCGCCTCCTGAGCGACACGAAAACAATCTATTGTACACACATTATGAACTACACGTAAGAACAGTGATGATGATGGATTAAGGTTTTTGAACTCCTTAATTTTTCGCGACAAAATGTGGCCTGTAGGTATTTAAAATTCCAAACCGACGAATCGGTTCCGTCATTGTGGTGTGAAGTAACAAATAAATTAATGTGAAACTTGAGCCGCGGAGTTTCAAGAAATCTGTGGTTATCAATCATAATTAATATAACATAATAATATGTATTTATGTAACATAGGAAACCTGTATGTCTCGGAAGACATTCTCACTATACAAAAAAGCCAAAGCGCGAACCGCGCCGTTATGCAGGGTGCTTACTTTTATGCGAAGATATTTCTGTTTTGATGTGTTTATTTCTTCTAGGAGCTTCAACAAGTTAGTTGCGAGAGCCTCAGTGGTACACACATGACACAACACAGTGGGGTCGGGCGGCCGGCGCGTGGTGAGGGGCACGTGCCATCTATACTATAGACATACTATCAAATCAATTAATCAATCAATTAAATAAATATTATAAATGCGAAAGTTTGGATGGATGTCTGGATGGATGTTTGGTACTCAATCACGCCCCAACGGCTGAACGGATCTGGCTGAATTTTGGCACAGAGATAGATTATAGTCTGGAATAGCACATAAGCTACTTTTTATCCCGGAAAATTAAAGAGTTCCCGCGGGAACCAAAAAACCTCAAATGTATGTTTGTTACTCAATCACACTAGAACGGCTGAACGGATCTGGATGAAATTTGGCACAGAGATAGATTATAGTCTGGACTAACACATAGGCTACTTTTTATCCCGGAAAATTCAAGAGTTTCCGCGGGAACAACAAAACCTCGATCCACGCGTACGAAGTCGCGGGCATCAGCTAGTAATATTATAAATGTGAAAGGAAGAATCCATCCAGGATGTTTGTTACTCGATCACGCCAGAATGACTGAACGGATCTGGGTGAAATTTGGCACATAGATAGATTATAGTCTGGAATAACACATGGGATACTTTTCATCCCGAAAAATTTAATATCTCGCGGGAATCAAAAAAACCTCAATCCACGCGGACGAAGTCGCGGGCATGAGCTAGTATTTATTATATTTCGGGCGCGCTGCCGGCGTGTCTACTGTCTGGCGCGAGGCGGGCCACTATAAGTAGTAAGTACGAGCAGATAAGCTCGATATCCCTAACCGAATTAGACACATTACCACACGCGTGCCGACGTCACATATTTATAGTTTTATAGCTCATCAAATCTAACTCAGATCATATTATTCCCTATGTGCCTGAAATACGTGCGCATCGACGCTGTTTTGAAACATGTATAACACTAATGAACTAATTTGGCTACTTTTTTAAAGTCCGCGTGCTTTCTATCTCTAAAAATATTTATGCAAAAAATCTCCTTTTTTCACAATAATAATTTTTATGCATATTTATTTTATCGTAGGCATGCTCGATCCGGATTGTTTAAAGAACATTGCGGTTCCTACGAATAGGTATCTTCTCGGCAATCGCGCTCCACCTTAGCCTGCATCACTACTTCCAGCAAGTCTAATTGGAGCCAACTATAAATAAATAAAAAACAAAAACTATCATGCCCTTAAATGGTTCTCGACAGAGCATTGGCATAGTAATGTTTCCGTCACCACAGTCCAGTGCGTGAAGTGAACGGCGTCATGATCGAGTCACGCTCATTCATAGTTCACCGATTGCTGACCAGTGACCGATCGCGAATCACGCTAATTGATGATACACACGCGGCCACCGGGCACCGGGCACCGGTGCCCGGCCACCGGGGCCCGGGCACCGGCTACCGACCAGACGTAGTCATCATACACACAGCTTCCGCGTCGGTTATTACAGTTCAATGGTAATATTTAGTAGTGATTTTATTTTCAGATCGTTTAGTATTTTATTATTGGTTCACAAAACATGCTCTTGAGCCTAGACTATAGAGTCTAGTCATTGGAAAGCCTTTGTGCAAACACTCACTCTTCCCCATTTTTTTTCCTTTATTGTACTAACAATAAAAACAAAGATGCACATTTTTCTCAGCTACATATTATGACGTGTTACCCAGCTTATGTACAAAAGATTGTTTCCATTGCTTCCTTGTCAGCAAGAAATGTTGTAATAATTATTGTAATCAAATCTGTGGTATTATTTATTATAACTCGCGAAAATGTCTGTCTGCTACGTTTTCACGGCCCATCTGCTCAACCGATTTTGATAATTGGTTTAGGGATACTTACTATAGTTCGCGCGCGAGTTGAATGCAGAGTAAATGTATGGTGACACATACATTTAATCTGCATTCAACTCGCGCGCGAACTGTAGGTTACATCTCGAGAAAGAGATGTAACCATGCGGCTCTTTCATTTGATTCATCCCGGAGGAAAATCCAAGAGCGGTCTGTTACGGGTTATGAGCATGACACACATATCGCGTAAAGATTATAGTCTATTAGTTAGATCACTCACTCAATCCGTCTGCATTTGTAGCACCGCACGGAGCCGACCGCTATGTAATTACGATACCTACTGCGGTCTGCTCATCGTAACATTCATAAGTCATTGCATTTGATTGTTATTAAACTTAATGGAGAGGTCACGCCAGAACGAGGCCGCAGTTATTAGCATCGATTTTTTGTGTTTATTTTGCACTTTGATTTAACGACCTCAATCCACCACCCACAGTCTATACGGATATTTAATCTATCAGCCGGTTTTTGTAGTGCTATGTGGCCCCATTGAGATGCTTTGAAGAAAACATCCCGACTCCAGAGGCTCATCTAATTATATTATAATGTGCATTTCAATTCATCAGGCTCTGATCAATTTAGTCTGAGGAGCAAAAATTATTTCAGTTCTCGAGCGTTTACAAAAACATTAACAAAGGGTATGGTGCAGAATGTCGGAATTCATCGATGATATACATATAAAGAATCTACGTACAACTCTTGTCATATACAATTATTAGAATTGCAAAAAGGCGTATCGCCTGAAGCCGTACAACAGCCGTACGCTCCCGATGTCCGATGTCCGGTGTCCGGTGTCCGGTGTCCGGTGTCCGGTTACGTCCTCACGTGAGCCGCGCCGCCCGCGACAGCTGGCTGCTCCGAAGTTCACGCGGACAACTTATTACATTACATACTTTACTCGGCCTGTATTTTTCCTACTTGTAGCCTGTAATATGTAATCTTTGCATGACTTATGAATGGTATAGCTCAGTAGGTACCTACGTCGCGTCAGGTAGGTTCCCTCTCTCCTATGAGTATAGGCCTGTGCCCAGCAATGGGACGTTAATGGGCTGGAGTGGTGGTGGTGGTGGATAGGTTAGGCTATCAGATGTAATTGTGCACGAGAGGGGATTGTCAAGTACAAATAACAAAAAACATGAATACAATTAGCTAAATTAGAAATTAGTTCATTGGCATTGGCACTCTGGGTAACAATATGTCCCTCCTGAGTAGGTACGTAACTACTACGTACTACTGAATCAACATATCAGGTCGTTATCCCTTTGAATACTTTTAGTTATACCTTAAATTAGCTTAACACGCGAACAAAACATCTATGTTATTTCGTAGAAACGAATTATTTTTTAGTTTCCCGGGATGCAACATTATTATCTCTGCACCAAATTTGTCATTAGGAATAATAATAAAAAATAGAGTAGCTTTGTGACTTTGTCCTGAACCCTGTGCGTGGCATTAGTGTAATTTTTAAAGTTAAAACGTTAACTCTACGTTAACTCTATGTTAAGTTTATGGATGGGGAAAGAATTATGTTTCTGATTATATTTTTCATATACTTGAGATGGAATAGTGACAGGAAAACGTTGTTATTTAAAATTCCCCATAAATTTTGCGAATTTTCGCGAAGTTTACGCGACGTTATGTCGCGACCTGTATGTTCTACAGTTCCTTAAAATATAAAAAAATTTAAGTTTGAGTTTGATAAGTTAATAATTCGCAACCCATCTAAATAGGAGCTCACAGAGCTGGAATAGAGACCAATGAACCTTAGACCGATACTTCCTGAAAGCTCCCCGCTGCGCACACACGCGCGGTTTGCGCATACGGCGCAGTAGCCGCCGCCGGCCGCGAGATAACAATAGCCCCTCGCTGTAGGGCTCCGACTTCTAAGCTGACGCTCCGGGCGATCGAAACCGATAAAAAAGTTAAAAGTTAATCAAGTTTTTGTACCAACAATCATCATGAAATGTCACAAATATTATCAGATCGGACAGAGTGCGTAGATTCTACGCCCGCCCTATGCACGAGTAGCCCGCCCGCCCAACAAAGTAATAAGTATCAACTACGCCGTAGAACGCGATATTGGGATAATGTTCGGTCTGTTTTATAAAAATAAGAATTATAATTGAACTCGGAGGATTCCCATGGGCCGGATGTTCGCAGCGTTGCAAACGCTAAAGGAAACTTTTGCAATCTTCCAGCTCATGATAATGTAATAATCCTACTCAATATTATAAATGTGAAAGTTTGTATGTTTGTTACTCCTTCACGCAAAAACTACGGAGCCGATTTGGCTGTAAGTACATTTTATCCCGGAAAAATGAAGAGTTCCCGCAGGAAATAAACATATAACCGTAATCCACGCCGACGAAGTCGCGGGCATCATCTAGTGTCATAAAAATAATTTACATAGTTAATTTCCTAATAAGCTTCCTTATTATTCCTTACGAGTATATATAATTAGTAGATTAATTATAATTTATTAGAGGCATCGCGCCCAGCTGATTCGAGAACGGATCGAACATGGAAACGGAAAGAAAGACCACAGATGATAGAGATCGATAGGCAAATGTTCAGCAGCAGGCCAAGGCCGCTTACGATGATGTAAACGATAATAATAATAATAAATGATGAGGCAGCAGGCAGCAGGCAGTAGCCGTACGGGCGGGCGCGGGGCGGGCGCGGGCCGAGTGCGGCGCGTGGCGGTGCGTATAAATAGCTGTGACGGTCAGGGACGCGGTCGCTGCAGCACATTTTCGGGCGGAGCTGATGTCATCTCGTCACACTACATCATAGACCCCTAGCAACAAACTAGTAACATTCAGGGCGTGCTCGATCTTTTCTAGGCCATTTGCATAATAATGCGTTTAACTGCAACGGGCACTAGAAAAGTGCGGAACAGCGAAAAGCGAAGTGGTTCCAGCGGCCATACAGCCAACGCTTAAAGCCATATTGTTTCATTTTTGTTGACTTTCGTGTTCCTTATTTCAGGAACGTCAATGTGCGTGACATCGAACCGCCTTTTTGAGTAATATTGCTTAAGTAGGTACAATGCTTATACGAGTAAGCAGGATGTCTCGGGTTCGATCCCCGCAGAGAAAAGGCACAGACATTTTGGAAAAAATGCCTCTGCCTTTGATTGTTGATTTAGCTTTCGGTATGATGCCGTGTAAAAACCGATAAAGGGCTACGAGTTTCATATAACTGCCATACCATCACAGTTAGCCCGTTACCGTCTTAGACTGCATATCACTTACCACGTGGTGAGATCGCAGTCAAGGGCTAACTAATAGTTTTTTTATAATATTTTTTTTTGTCGCTTGTCGGTGTCTTATAGTTGTCGCTACTAAACTCCGGTCTAGTCAGCTCAGCTCCGTTCTTTGCCACTCGGTGCTGCGTCTAGCTTCTTCCCTATGCTTACATTATTTCAACTTGAGCACATGGAAAATGGCTGAATGGTCTATTTTCTAATGAACGGCTTTTCGCCTATCTCTAGCAGTGAAAATGTCACAAGGTATGACATTAGCGCCACATAAACTTTCGGCAAGCACTGAACAGTCGACCTTAACCTTTCTAAAACAATAACGTCAATCAATCAGAGCTCGGCGTGTGTTGTACTGTACTGTACTACGATATACATGTGGAAGGTGTGTACGGAACCTATCGGAGCAGTGGGTCAGCGTGCCGGCGCGGCGCGGCGTCCTGTCGCTGTGACGCGCAGCACCGATATAACGATGACGCCGATCAAATCTACAGAATTAATGAAGCTGTAATGCGCGTGACACATCACACAACACTCGCGACCATACGGGAAGCGTTGCTATCACCGAGAACTTTTATGTACCCAAAAAACCTTACCGGACCTTACAGAGTCGTTATAGTGCAGATGTTCTACGAAGTGACAATAAAGCACAAAACGTCGAGATGAGGAATATATCCGGAGCATGAGAGGTAGCAACTCTTACATCTTATCATGCCAAAGAGACAGGAAGAACAGGCGCTGATCGCAGAAAGAAGACGTCTACGCTATATCTTCTACTAAGTCAGTCTAAGGAGATAGGATGTGCTAATATATGTACTAAGTATATATGAGAAACTCGAGTGCCTGTGGACTATTTCACCTCGCAAAGGGCAGATAACCACGAAGCATATTTTCAATCTTCTAGTCTGAGAGGCATCCAAAGAAGAAAATCAAAAACAATATTTTTTATAGAATTACAATTCTTTCGTGATGGGTTTCTAACATGGTTGCTTGAACTTGCGTTTCGTATTTGTTGCCAGGAAGCGATCACTATTTAGCGATAAGGCCACCGAAGCCACAAATTGAAAAACTTCCACCCAAATTAAATGTAAGTATAGTTATTATTTCTGTTCATTCATATATTTTTAGTGAATGATGTCCCGGCTATACGACCTAATACATTAGACTTAAAGAATACAATCTTTATCGTCCTATATAGACCTAATGATTCGGTGCTCGTATAGAGCAAACGAATCCGGTGTAATACCGATGTCCGATACACATAAAATGTTAATGCATCGTAAATCGAGCAGAACTGTCCGCAAAAACAATAGGGCTGTGAGATAAGAGTCTCATGACGACGAGCGATGCATACCTACTGCATATGCATGCGGAACACCACTATGACGTGACCTCCACCTACATCTATATGTGTAGGTGATGTCTCTACTTATTCGTCTAAGCTAAAATTATGAAGAAAAATGATTTTACTTTTTGTATGTTTGTTTGAGTGGATAAACGCAAACACGACTTAAGAGATTTAAAAAATTATTTTATAAATATAAAGCTATATTATCAGCGAGTAACACGGACTGTATTTTATTTACAAATAAATTAAAGATCCCTACGGAAATTACAATTATGTAACCCAGGTTTCAAACATCCAAACTAATATTATAAGTGAAGAAAAGTGAAGAAAGTTTTCAATCGATTTTGATAAATATAGATAATATATAAGTTTCAGGAAATTAAAAATTTCCCGCGGGAATCACCAAGTAGTATTTTAGTGGACCAAGTCGCGGGCATCATCTAGTAGTATGTATTTTGCTTAGCAACGGGATTACGGGACAGATGGTGTCAACAGAAACTATTTTGTTGAAGTTTGTGTGGAGAATTTCCTGACGATCGCCAGTCGCCATGCTGCAGGCGTTGATGCTTTGAAGATTTAGCTTAAAGATTCCAGAATTCTGTGATATCCAAATTGATTGATCTATTTTAACCTACGCAACGCTGCGTCGAAGCAAAGTGTAGGTAGGTATATGAGATTATGTTTTAGCAATAATTATTCGATTGCAATAGCTATAGGAAACGATCAACGAAAATGTTTGCAAAGTTAGCAAAAAATTGACGGCGAGTGGAGTTTCCGATAAAGATTTCAAGGTTGTACAAGCTTTTAACATTTAACTACGTGGTCGGTGGTATAAAGAGGAGATATACGTGTTGTTTGATGAAGACAAGACTTGTTCACGACAAAGTTGAAGACTCTTTGTTCGAAAAGATTAGTATTTCTGAATTGAAACGGTAGAATTCCATGAAGTTCCAGTTCTAAGAAGGACTCGCTGTTAACAAAAAAGATTAAACACGCGTGATGTTAATTAACGGTCGGACACTCGGAACACAAAGAGAAGTCGTAAGCGTGAGAAAGGTCACAGAAGACCGTTGGCTGGAGATGTTTTGGAAAATCAGCAAACTCCTCAACTTAGTTAGAAAATGCCCAAATTTTCTTCTAAATAAGGAGCGAGAGCCCAACAATTCATTAAAATCGGCACCTGTAGTTACGAACTTTATAACTTACAATCAATTATGACGCGCCTATCGGTGAAGAAAATCCGAAAGCTATCAGAATAAACCGTAACCAAAGAACGGTCGATGTAATGCATCCGCATATGAACCCAGTCCCAGACTGTGCGCAGAAATCTCGCGATAGGTATTTAGTATGTAGAGACATATCCAGCAATGTACAGTCACGAGAGAGGTCTATCTAGGTCGGTCGCTGGTCCGATTAGGGAGATGAGATGCTAATGACAACATGGTACTGAGTGTAGGCAGGCGCGTGGCAGAACATTAAACATTGCGCGACGGCAACGGGATTTTACATGAGGATTGGTGTCCACTAAACAGACGACATGTACCTTTAAAGTAACATTACAAATTGATAAAAAATGCAGTTATCAATAATGTCGAACGCTTCTATCGACAACTCTTCCTTTCGAGCTGGACACTGTATCAGAATTTCTGGCCTTTCACGTAAGGGGTCAAATACATAAGAGGCCGGGGAGCGGCGCTCGCAACTTCTATTCGAACCGCAAATACAAATTTGCCGGTATATTGCTATCTCTATTTGGCTGATGACACATGATCGCGTGCAAGCGCGATAGCAATATGAGCGTACAGAGTTTGTTATACATTTTGGTCTTGTTCCGTGAATACCAAAAATGCTGAATGAAAAATTGTTGTGTTTTTACCCGACTGCGGAACGCACAGGGTTATGTGTTCATCAGTCTATATATGTTTGTATGTTCCTTGCAGGGCAGCTACAGCCTAAACGCGTGGACCGATTTTGATGATTCTTGCACCAGTTTGTGCCGAATATATCATTAGAGTGTCACTGTGGAAGCCAAATTTGAGAAAAAACAAAATGGCGCCTTCTAGAAGCCATAATGTGACAAATTAAAAAATAAAAGTCGATGGACTATGGCAAGTGGGGTATCTATGAAAAGGTCTTGCAAAATCATAGTTAGGTTTCCTTGATCATTTTCTCATTTTAACGATCATTTAGGATTTACGAGGTTTCAAAGGTGGTATTCCTTTGTGACACATTACCGAAAAAACGGCTGAACCGATTTTGATAGTAATTGCACTAATAGATTTGTTTTAGTCTTCCGAGTGTCACAACGGAGGCCGAATTTGAGAAAAACAAAATGGCGTCGACTGGAAGCCAATTGATAAATGAAATGAAATGGACTATAAGCAAGTGGGGTATCGTTAGATAGGTCTTTTAAAATCACACCTAGGTTCCTTAAACCATTTTTCCGTTTAAATGATAATTTAGGATTTACGAGGTTTCAAAGGAAATGTTTAAAGTTCCTACTTAGGTATATCATCTATCTATCAAACTAGGTACTACAAACTACCTATTAAAAAGAACACAATTCAATTTAGATGGATATCTTATGATATAATATCATAAAAATAATAAAGTATTACATGCAACCAGCCCCGGATCTAGGGGGGAGCAAGCCGGGGCCCATGCCCCGGGCGGCGCCCATTCCCCTGGGCGGCAAATTCTAACTTGGGAGACGAATACAAAACTCATCATTAACGCAACTCTGACCATGAGACGTCCAAATTCCAAGTCAAAGTCCCAATTTATTATTAACTTTAAGATAGTAAGATACCTAGCCACTCGATCCTTTCTCACACGTGCGGTGGTTTCTATTGTTTCTGTGGTGTCAGCCCACCAACCGGCAACAGATGGCAACGTGTAACAGCCGCTATTGACCGAATGTTTGAATGCATTTTGAAGATAATTCAAGTAACCCTCGAGTTGCTATTCGGGACTTTGTTTTGTATTGTGAATCTGACAAAATTTACTTGTGGCTTTTACGTGCTGATTAACGTTATTCGGGAAGTAACTACTCGAGACTTGAAGATGGTCAAATTCAATTTTTCGCGGGGCGCGTAGGCATATTATCATGTTATAAACTCACTCACAGTCGGCGCCGTTCGTCGGTTGGTAACTGAAGTGGGCGGTTAAGCGTGCGTGCGAAAGGTATGTATGCAAGGACCTTTAATGTATGTTAATGTCCTATGTCCCCCCAGTGGGGCAGAGGGCGTCTACAGTGTTGCGCCATCTCGAGCGGTTAGAAGCTACACCCTTGACCTCGTCCCACGTCATCCCTATCCTTGCGACCTCCGCCAGAACCGTACGCCGCCAAGTTTGGATCGACCACGCTTTCTTTTTCCCTAGAGGATTCCAGTCAAGAGCTTGCCTCGCGATAATGCCTGGCTCTCTACGTAGAGTGTGGCCGATCCAGTTCCTCGCATGCGAAAGGGATGAAGCTATATTTGGATACTCCTTCGTCGATCTGCGTCCACGGCAGTGTTTTGTTTCAAACATTCAATTTGTGTTTACTATTTACTATTTATTTAGTTCATAACGATCAACCGAACATAGAGTACTGCTCTGACTGTAATTCGATATGTAAAAAAAACTGGTGATGTGTGTGAAATAAAAGGAAGTTTCATTGATTTCATCGAAGTTGCTGAAAAGACGGGAGAGTACATTTGTCAACAGATTATAGAAAAATTGACAGTTGACAGTTTAGATATTGGACAATGTCGTGGCCAATCTTATGATAATGGGTCGAATATGGCTGGCATCTATAAAGGAGTACAAGCCAGGATTGCAGAAAGGAATGAGCTGGCCGAATTTGTACCTTGCTTGGCTCACTCCTTAAATCTTGTAGGTGTCCATTCTGCCTCATCATGCCAAGAAGCTATAAATCTACATATTTGGACTTATTCAAAAAGTATATTGCTTTTTTGTCGGCTCTACTGCTCGGTGGGATATTATGAAAAAATATGTTAAAACCAATTTAAAAGGAAGCAGCCAGACGAGATGGTCGGCGAAACATGTTGCTGTGAATGCCCTATTAAACAATTTGCCAAAAGTAGTGGAAGCCTTGGAAGAAGTTAAGCAAACTTCTCATGCTCCGGAAGCTACTAAGTACGAGGCAGGTTATCTCTTAATTGGTTTAAAGAATTTTAAATTTATTCTGAATTTGACGATTTGGGCAAATATTCTCCGCGAAATCAATCGAGTAAAATATCGAAATTCAAAAAGAAGATATACCTAATCCTTGCTCGATCTGTCGCTTTAATGGATGGTCTGCTCAAAACTTTGCAAAAAATGAGACAAAAGTCAATTGAATATTGGATAGAAGAGGCTAGAGAAGTTGCTGAAAAAATTGACGTTGAGCCTATTCTGCCAAATAAACGAATTCCAAAATACAAAAAACAATTTGATGAGATGTGTGATGACGAATTACGAACACTCCAACCTGATCAGCTGTTTTCTAAAGAAATAATGATAGTATTTGATCGAATCATATCAGAAATTAAAAAATAGGTTTGATTCTGCTACCATGCTGAATTTGAATTTTGCATTTCTCAATGATACTGAACTTTTGAATATGTCAACTGAAGAACTACAAAAGCATGGAGCAGATCTGGCTCGAAAATACGAGCAAGATTTAAACGCCGTTGAATTCTGTCAAGAACTCTACGTTTTTAAAGAGCAAGCTACACTTTTATTTGGTGATATAGAAAAGGCTTCAGATCTAGGCAACAGATCTATGCGCATGATTTGCAGGATGCCTTTCCTAATATTTGTATTGCTCTGCGAATTTACTCTACGCTTCCTACTACATCCGTGGGCGAAGCTTTAGCAAGCTAAAACTTATTAAAAATTATTTGCGATCCTCTATGAGCCAGGAACGTTTACCGAGTCTTACAATCTTAGCTTTAGAAAGTAGAATTGCGCTTCAAATTAATTATGACAAGGCCATAGATTTGTTTGCAGAACAAAAAGCTCGAAGAGTAATTTGCAATACAATAATATATATAATTGGTTTTTATAATCTTACGTTTTATTTCAGACCCTATCCTGTGCCATCCTAAATAATAAATATGTCCTACATGTCCGTGTACGTACGTATATCTTTAATTAATATATATAAAACAAAGTCGGGTTTGTTCGAACACTTAACTCTAGAACGGCTGGACCGATTTTCATGGTTTTGATTTGTTGTATCCCGTCTCCGTCCCTAATAGCAGAATAACTGTTAAAAACATTGGAGAAATAAAATAAAAGATAAAACATTTTCCCTTGATTTTCCCACACAAAATGTTCATGGGTTTCGTAACGTGATTTTTGGCATGGGTATAGTTGAGAACCTGGAGAAAGACATATACTTCTTTTTATCGCGGAAAATTAAGGCGTTCCCGCCGGAATCAAAAAACGTAAACCACGCGGACGAAGTCGCGTGCATCATCTAGTTTGTAAATAAATAGACTAGACACATAAAGATCAACGCTAGATAGATTCTTGTGGCATTCTTTCCGGGAGGGGTATGTCCATCAGTGAAATGATGATGATGATAAAGGTAAAAATATAGGAGGGCGGGGCGGCATTTTTCAGTTTTTGCCCCGCCTCGAAAAAATTGAAGATCCGGGGCTGCATGCAACAAAAAACTTCAGGCGGATAAAACGTCTTTTACAAAACCCGCGCGAGGCGGGGCCGCGACACGCGAGGAGTGCGGTGCGGTGTGGTGGGGACTGACTGATCACTGGGGTGCTTGTCGTAAAACGAACGGCAGCCGCACGCCATTTGCGTGCGAGCGCCCAGACCCTATGCTTGTGGAGCTTAAATTAAGAAAGTTTGACGCGCATTCTTAAATTGTTTAATAGGTACAAATTAATTTTGTATAATAGGTAATAAATATTGTCTTTTGCCTAGTGGAAAATTTAGGTATAGTTACTTTAATATAGTTTAGGCACCTACCTAAATAAGAGTCAATTCATTTAGTCAATCTAAATTAAGGTATAGTCTAATAGTTTAAATACTTACCTAAATAAAAAATACAAATACAAAAAAGAAAAATTTTCATTACGACAATAATATTAATGAATTAGGTACCTTGCAGGTAAATAGGTAAATAAACATCATAAATAAGGATTAAGGATATACATATTTTGACAATATTTCGCTTGTGTTTTTGTCTGTTGCGTAAAGGTAGGTATATAGGTAGGTACTATTAAATAAGTAGCTTAAATAAATACTATAATATCATTCAGTCATTAAGATAATAATATTGTAATGTACCTTGCAGGTAATAGGTACATAAAATCATAGTTAAGGATATATTTTAACTATACCTATTTTGCTTGCTTTTGTAAAGGCAGGTAAGCAGTATAAGGTATAAGAACTAGTAGTTTTTAAATTAATAATAATGCAAAAACCAGATCGTTTACCTTGGGATATAATAACTTTTTTATCTTAATTTTTCTTTTAGATTAGGTAGATTGATATAATAGCTAGTGTATATACCTACTGTGTAACTTTAGGTAGGTACAAGTAGGTACTTATAGGTATTTTACTCATAAGTATCGGGTTAAATTGAATTAGGTACTTACTTAAGTTTATAGTGTTTAACTTAGATAAAAAAAATTAGAGAATCATTTCTTACGATAGGATAATACTTTTTTACGTAAGTACCTAGGTATTTTAGGAAGGTAGGTATCTAACTACCTGCTACCTAGTACCTTGTAAGTATATTATAGGTAAGTCGATACATAAGTTGCATTGCGGTGTAGTGTCATTTCTAACATTTCGATTAGGAAAACATACCTACTGACTATATTTTGTGTTACGATAAATTAAGGTAGGTCAGCATAGGTTGCTAAACAAAAATACAATTGACAAGAGAATGATTTCTCAGGTTGGGATATAATATTTTGGTTTAGTCGCGAGCAACGCAATAGCGTTGAATAAATAAAACTATTTTTTTTTTTTAATTTTAATCAGGTAAAATCTAATTAAAATGCCGCTCTCTCGGTTTGCAAATAAAACATCTACCCTAAGTCAATCAGTATTACGCTTATCGCAGCAACCTAATCATCAAATAGTTGGATCGCATAATAATAATATGTCCAACACACAGGCTTCTGCAACGAATCTACTACACAGTGATAATGAACAAGTTAGGTCACAAATAAGTGTTATTCGTCGCACACGTCAAAGGCTTTCGCGTAAAACTAAAAAAGCACGAAAAGAGAGTGCACGTCGATCTCAACTCCATTTATCGGAACAACGCAACGATCAACAATTTGGAACGCTTAATATTTTGTCCAACATACAGTCTTCTCCGACCATCATTTACTGTGACAATGAACATCCATTCGTAATGCATCCAGCATCGCAACAAGGACGATTACAATGCATGAGAGACTTTATGCGTCGAGGCTATAAAACCCTTTTACCTTCAAACAAATGTCAAATGTTGAATGAGGCTTCCAAAAGAATGTCAAAGCATCGTAATCTAGAAAGTAAGCAAAGCAGAAATAATAGACTTAGTAAACATAAATTACTAGTAACGCAGAAAAGGTCATCTGAGAGCATTTCGATGCGTTCTGAAAGATTGGCAAACGTAAAACAACACATTAATCAAAGGCGTGCGAGGGAGTCTCCAAATACACGATCTCAAAGATTGTCTAATCTGAGATTACATGCACGACAATCTCTAGATAATGAGTCGCCAAAATCTAGAAATAATAGACTCATGCGTTTAAGGGCGAACTCTCGGAGAAATTATCGTCGACGACAACTTTTTTTAGATGATTCAGCATTCATTGATTCTATTTCACAAACAGCAAATCTCATATGCTACATTTGCAATAAGTTGTGTTACCAAAACCAAACAAGAACGATTTCTAAAAATCAGTCAAATATCTTACCATTGGATACTCCAGATCAATTTATTTCTTGTAACAGGTGCGCAACAAATCTTTTGAAAAATAAAATCCCATCAAACGCATTTTGGAACAATATGATGGTTTGTCCTATTCCTCCAGAATTAGAATGTTTAAGTGAAATGGAAATACGTTTGATTTCCAGAATTAAACCATTTATAAAAGTCGTTCATCTAGGTGGTCGATTAGGACAACAAGGTTTTAAGGGCCAGGCGGTTCTTTTTGCCCAGCAAGTAGAGGAAATTGCGGAACAACTGCCAATATCTATAACGAGTACCGGACTAGTCATCGTTTCTGAAACATTAGAAAATGTTGTTAACAATAGACGCTATGTAATCGATATTGATAAAATCAAACGTGCTCTTAAATGGCTTGTACGAAACAATCACTTGTATTCCAATGTTCGAGTTAATTATGACACGCTAACGCAGGAGCTAAATAATAATGTTTTTGAAGCAATTGTATCACAAACCGAATTATCGTCATTTATTGAAATAGCTCCTGAAGAAAATGCTTTTAAACCAATTGGTAATGATAGATATATTTTGAGAGGAACCTTTCATCAAGGAAGTGAACGTTTTCCCGAAAACTCGAGAGGACGTCAATGTACTGCGAATGCTGCTGCAGCTATTGCGTATACTACTTCTAAACGTATCAATGTATGGCAATCAGCTGATTTAGATCGCATTCTTCTTGCAGGAAATACGTATTACACTCTGTGCATAGACCGACTTGATGCTCGACCTGATTTTCTTAACACTGAAGAACTATTGCCGTTAGTTACAGTAGCTGGTCATGAATTTTACTTACAAGTTGACCCAGACGTGGTGGTAGGAGTAATAAAGCCAAATATGCCATCCGAGGTATTGGAAGGTTATTACACGAGCTTAGATTCAGGCGTAGAGTTCTTCTTTTCTAGACATGAAAAAGGAATAATTACGTGTCAGACTGCGTATTCTGTGGCTATTATGAAATTTGAGAATAAATACTATTTATTTGATTCTCATTCGAGGGGTCCTAAAGGATACAGTGCTCGAACTTCCATTCGCGGAACTTCCATGGTTATGCAGTTCAACGGAATTCCATCACTATGTCAACATTTGATGATTTCACTACAAGTAGGTACTCGCAGAGATTTGCAATATTCAATCACAGCTGTACAATCGATAACTGTAAGCCCTTCAATCGACCACACCCTTGAAGATCACAGCAGATTAAACCAGCTACCACAACCGACAGTCGATAATGCAAAGACTTTGAGTAGCATATGCAATGCAAACGCGCATGATATTGTAAATACGACATCTTTAATTCCCATTGATACTGATACACCATTGATTACGGATATACTCAGCTGTGATAGTATAAATGCAAATAGCTCCATGCCTTTATATGAACTACGAAGGAAGACAGCTGCCCCAGTTAGTATTTTTACAGAACAGAGATCGGAGGAACTTTCGTGGGTAAAGCTTTTTCCAGACGGAAAAAACGGATTCAGGGAAAATAGAAGTAATCCAATAACCCCATTAGATTACTTCCAATCAAGAATAATATCGCATTATCAGAGATTCCAAAACAATGAATACCTCTTTTATGCCCTCTCGACTGTCGAATTATATAAAGCTAGACAAAATGTTTCTGTTTGTGGTAGACTGCGGCAAGATGGTGTAGAACCTAGAGATTTAGTACAAAATGTTCATTTAGTAATGAGAAATATCAGAGGTACGCAATCGTATTGGCATAAAGCGTACACTGATTTATTGGCTATGGTAAAAAACCTAGGACCTCCTCATTGGTATCTTACTTTGTCATGTAACGATCTGAATTGGCCTGACATGTTACATGCCTTACTAGTGGCTGATGGTCGCCCCGAAGCAGATATTAATAATTTAACATTTCAAGAAAAAATGCACCTCATCGAATCCTACCCAGTGACTTTATCACGGCAGTTTATGTTTAGACTAAATGCTTTTTTTACCCGACTGCGGAACGCACAGGGTTATGTGTTCATCAGTCTATATATGTTTGTATGTTCCTTGCAGGGCAGCTACAGCCTAAACGCGTGGACCGATTTTGATGATTCTTGCACCAGTTTGTGCCGAATATATCATTAGAGTGTCACTGTGGAAGCCAAATTTGAGAAAAAACAAAATGGCGCCCTCTAGAAGTCATAACGTAACAAATTAAAAAATAAAAGTCGATGGACTATGGCAAGTGGGGTATCGATGAAAAGGTCTTGCAAAATCATAGTTAGGTTCCCTTGACCATTTTCTCATTTTAACGATCATTTAGGATTTACGAGGTTTCAAAGGTTGCATTCCTTTGTGACACATTATAGAAAAAACGGCTGAACCGATTTTGATAGTAATTACACTAATAGATTTGTTTTAGTTTTCCGAGTGTCACAACGGAGGCCGAATTTGAGAAAAACAAAATGGCGTCGACTGGAAGCCAATTAATCAATGAAAATCGATAGGCTTTAAGCAAGTGGGGTATCGTTAGATAGGTCTTTTAAAATCACACCTAGGTTCCTCAAACCATTTTTCCGTGTAAATGATAATTTAGGATTTACGAGGTTTCAAAGGAAATGTTCAAAGTTCCTACTCATATCATCTATATCTATCAAACTAGGTGGATTATTTCAAAAACCACTGAACCTATTTTAAAACTTTTATCACTTATAGAAAGCTACATTATTAACAAGTAAAATAGGCTATATTTTATTTCCAAACAAATTAGAGATCCTTACGAAAATTGCAATAATGTTAGTTAAGTCGGAAAAAATCATCTCATCTGAGAGCTTACGTGGCGTGCGCTGCCTAAATCGTTAAAATTACACGACAACAATGTATGGTGGAAACGTTCCTCTCAAAAAGTTCTAAAAAAAGTCCGCGATAGCATATAACTATCTTTTAAGGTTGGCTCACAATAACCATTTTTATGTTTTTCCAATTTGGCCTAAACAGTGCTTTACTTGCGAAGGTGTTTTTATCAACATGGTATTAATCGATAATTCCTTATCAAAATAAATATCTTACTCATCATAAGTATTTAATTTAGACACAAATTGTCCTTTACAGCATTCAATTTATATGAATATCTTATGAGATCTCGTAGAAATACAGTAACCTTCGACAGAAAATGACGCGGCCGGCAGCGGATAGGTAGATAAGGGTGGGGTGGGGCGTACTCTCACATATTATTACGGTAGTAACACATCATTGTAATACCTACGCTTAATGTGACGACATAACTTAAGTCTAAAAAAACTTGATTTTTTGTACTCCTTCAATCGATCAATCAATAAATTCATCAATGCCACATGCAGCGCACATTCAACTGACATAACTTCCGACTAACATTTTTAATGTCTATTAAAATATTAGTTCCGAGTCCACTTAGCTATAAACTAAATACTAAATAAATAAATACGTCCACTACGTACAATTTGTGTTTTTGAAAATATTTAAAAATAAGTACCTATTTTTTTTTCATTGTCTACGGGCATTTTCGTAAGTGGCCGACGTTCATTGCCGAGGTCTCGTGACGTCGATGCGATAGTACTCTCGAAAATTAATGAGCATATTTTTGGGAAAAATAGCAGATTTACGAACTTCACTAAATTTATATTAGCATTATAACAGATGCAAATTTGATGATCACCGCTCGTCATTACGAATAAATTAATCCGCTGCTTATTACTACTTCTCATACAAAATACTTATTAGTACCTTTGGTGCTACCACAGAATAGGTAATAGGTGCTAGTTCGAGCAGATAAAACGCCGCCTGTTTACGATAAATGCTTAACAAAAAAGTTTGAAATAAAAAAGTAATTTATAAAAAACAAAAAACCCGACTGCTTGGATACCAAAAAGTATAAAACAAGACATGAATTGAAGTATTTCATTATTATCAATTTAAATCGTATAATATTAATAAAATTTATCAAGGCGCAGTCGCACGTCCAATAGCTAACCTTAACGTGCGACTGCGCCTTAATAAATTTTATTAATATTATACGATTTAAATTGATAATAATGAAATACTTCAATTCATGTCTTGTTTTATACTTTTTGGTATCCAAGCAGTCGGGTTTTTTGTTTTTTATAAATTACTTTTTTATTTTAAACTTTTTGGTTATTGTAACACTGCTAACGAATGAATACATAGGACTGACCCATCTTCTTATTCTTACATACATATTAATAAAAATAAAAATGCGCATCAGTTCTTCAGTTTTTTTGTTACAGTGTGCGTTCACACATCGTTCATCTAATTGAGTAAAAACTTTGTACATTTGATGTCGGCACTTCCGTGAAGGCATTAATGAGAAGAAAACAATTAATCGCACTTTAACGGGTTTGGTATACTAGATTTCAGATTGGTGCGTTAATCTCAACAATAACGGCTTGCGAATTTTTATACGCGTTGTACGGTTATTTTTAGCACTTATGCGAAAATCAGATCGGATTAGCTAGTTCATACTATACATGCCTTCGGACAGTGTCTAATTCCGTTTTTAAACACTAAGCATCTACACTAAACTAAATTAAGAGTTCTCTAGTTTAAACCTTTTTTAAGGGACAGAAATACACATAAGCATGTCATTTTAATTTAGAGAGATTCAAAATTCAAAATTCAAATGATTTTTATTCAAATAGACTTTTACAAGTACTTTTGAATCGTCGAGTGAATCTACCACTGGTTCGGAATGCCATTCCTACCGAGAAGAACCAGCAAGAAACTCGGCGGTTGCTCTTTTGAAAATAAAAAATATACAATTTCATTAATTTGTAGAATACATTAAGTAACAGCTGTCCTTAGCATTGCTGGAGCGAATCAAATCCATGATCCTTTGTCATTTACGTAATCTTCAACAGTAGGTATAATAAGCTTTTTTCAGGAGCATACTTTTAACGGACTTCATATACTTGTGTAAAGGCAAGTTTAAGATAGGTTGTGGAATTTTGTTATAAAATAGAATGCTCATACCCACGAACGACTTTCGGATCATGCAGATCGCATATTTTTTTGTAATTGTGAATGTGCTGTTTTACGAAGATTAAATTACTATAAATATATTGCGAGGCTACTGTAAGAATACCTATTTCCTTAAATTGCTCTCTAAGGGATTCGCGCGGTTTTAAATTATAAATTGCACGTATTGCCCTTTTTTGTAAAAAAAAAACTTTAACTTTTTTGTATTACAAAAAAAACACTTTATGATAAAGTGTATCATAAAGTGTCTGTCTATCTGTCTGTCTACTACGCTTTCACGGGCCATGCGTTCAACCGATTTTGATGAAATCTGGTACAGGGATAGGCTGTATAGCATGCCGGGGAAGGACAACCGATTTTGATGAAATTTGGTACAGGGATAGGTTGTATGCCGGGGAAGGACAACCAATTTTGATGAAATTTGGTACAGGGATAGGTTGTATGCCAGGTGAAGGACATAGGCTACTTTTTATCCCGGAAAATTAAAGAGTTCCCGCGGGAATCAAAAAACCTTAATCTTGTCGGTCTTGTAAATTACGTAATCTTGTCATTTCATTCAGGGAGTTAATGTCGTGGGGATTGTTTAATAATTTCCGGAGATCTAAGTTGCTAATAATTAGCCCGTCTATAGACCTGACCCGGCTCAAGGCTACATACGCTTGTCCTTTGGCAAAAATGCGTGAACTTAAATCCACCACAGCTTTGTCCAGTGTTGTTCCCTGTAATTTATGAATAGTTACACCCCAGCATAATATTAGGGGTAACATTTTTCTCTCAATTTTACCCTGTCCTCGAAGCGCATCGAATTCTACTATCGATGGTTCGATTCTTACGCCTATCCCGGGTATATTGTTTTTGATCTCCTTGTCATCAAACTCAATATATACAGCTTGTGGTAGCTCTCCAGGTTCTAACTGGTCCCTACGAAGAGCTGGCCACTCAATCGACCGTATAACGCCCATTGCCCCGTTGACAAGGCCATGGTTAACATTAAGATTTCTGCGAAGCATCACTCTGGAACCAACTCCGAGTTTCAGGGCTTTAGCGATGCCTCCAGTTTTGTTAATATCGTCAGAAATATAACATTCTTTTGGTACCTGGCCATATGTTTTGGTTTCTATAGAGATATCTACGGCTTGCAAATCGTATAATTTTGTTGACTTTTCCAATAATGCTGTCATCTTTTTATTATGCTCGTCGACCTGTTTCGTAGTTGGGAAAATTCGGATTGTTTCATCCAGTTCCAGTGAATCAAGTCGACGGCTATCCAAAATTTCCAACTGTTGCATTGTTAATTCGCCTACTCTCAAATTATTTAAAATATCCACAAATGTGGAGTCATGCCCTTGCCGCATATTTTGAGGTAATTCACAATAATTAAACAATTGCCACAGATTAACTTCACCTGCTAACGTCGCCGGTTGACGGAAGCAATAGGCTCCACCGGTTGTTTTAGATACCGGTGGTAATTGCATAAGGTCACCAAAAAGAATTACATTACATCCACCAAAATGAAGCTGGTTATGTTTGAGTTGTTGAAGGCGAAGATGTACATTGCGGAGAGTTAAGTAAGGTACCATTGACACCTCATCAATTATCACCCAATTTATGTGCTTCCACTTCTGTCGTTCTCGCTGAAGGCGTTCGCCAGTTAACGGTCGTAGACTTTCTGGTCTACCCTTTTCAATTGGAAGCACAAAGGTTGAATGCAGAGTGCTTCCTCCTATCAATCGGGCTGCTACACCAGTGGGTGCAGTTACAACGATGACTTTTGCATTCGTGCCATTGCAATGGAGTCTCTTCACTTCTTCCACGATCAACTTTAGTGTAAATGTTTTTCCAGTTCCGGCTCCACCAGTAACAAATATTCTAAGAGGTTGAACGTCATCATCAGCTAATAGTTTTTCAGATACTGTTTTAAAGAGTTGCTTCTGCTGAATGTTTAACAGAGAAACAGCTCTTTGAAATTCTACATCAGAAAATCTTCTTTCAATTTCACTTTCATCGATCTCTTCTTCTTGTTCTCCGTCGTTTAACAACAGACAATCATCGTGAATCACTCTGAAGGGTATTGGATTATCATCGTTCTCTTCACGTCCAATTAAATCGTTAGCTGCATTCTCAGCTACAAGACGACTTACAGCCTGCTGAATTTCCATTTCCCATCTTGACATAGTTTCTACATTGTAACCATGTTGTAATGGTCGAATTAAATGTCGTTTATTCATAAAAGCTTCTTTGGCATTTTCGAATTCATCCAGCAATTCTTCTTCGGCACGAAAAGGAATATGCGTCACTATCAGGGAGTAATAATATGCCTCTGGATCTGAAGCAGCAGTAAAATATCTAGTTCGCAAAACGGCAGGACGAGTTCTAATTTTCATGCGTCCTGCATTATCTAACAATGTGATAAATCTTTGACGAGACAAGTCATTTTCATCATCACTACCATAAGCATCAGCGTCTTGGTCATCTTCAGACAGATCAGTGCGAGTTACCGTCTCAAACTGAACTGCGAATTCGCCTAAGCTCATATATTCTAAATGGTGCGGTCGGCAAACATATCTATCAAATATATTTTTGAAAGGTTCCGTATTTTCAGAAAAATCCACACGCAACATGCGGTACCTTTGCAATGGAGTGCAGGTATTTACAAAAACACATTTTCTTGTACTGTCACGCAACTTTAGATGGCACAGTCGATATGCACATTCCGTTGCGGAGACTTCCCTGTGGTTTAAGATTGCATTTTGCATGGCAAAAATCTGTTTCGCCAAATTTCCTCCTCTTTCTAGGACTTTTTTAACTGATTCTCGGATAGATCTGGATACTTCTGCCGGTTCTGATTTTGATATATATTTTGAAATATAATAAGCTACACCCAAAGCTGACCCACATGGTTGTATATCTAAATTTGCTCGCCAAGTTTTTAATATCCTAGTATTATAATTATTAATCATTAATTCCTCTTCACTCCTTTTTAAAATACAAAATCTGCCACTATTGCGAACTGCTTCGTCATCATCCAAAATTTGAGTTCTATCTGCAACCTTCCGTGGAAAAGAAAAACGACAGTGATTTCCATTTTTAAAACAGGTTTGTGTGTGTTTATGTGTTTGCAGGCGTTTAACTAAATCATTCATCTCAGGATCATCTTCTGCATCAGGTAATTCACATGTAATTACGTTATCTATTAATTCAATACCTTCTGGGCTATCGAATGAAGGCATGTCCTGACACCATACCACCATATGTACATGTGGACTACCGCGCAACTGAAATTCTATACGCCACCAATAATCTTCTACTTTACGAGCCAATATCGGATTGACGTCTCTTTTTAGAAGTCTAAAAAAAGCATTTAGTCTAAACATAAACTGCCGTGATAAAGTCACTGGGTAGGATTCGATGAGGTGCATTTTTTCTTGAAATGTTAAATTATTAATATCTGCTTCGGGGCGACCATCAGCCACTAGTAAGGCATGTAACATGTCAGGCCAATTCAGATCGTTACATGACAAAGTAAGATACCAATGAGGAGGTCCTAGGTTTTTTACAGTTTTACAGAATAACAACACGAAGTTAAAAATTGTTGTGTTTTTAACTTCGTGTTGTTATTCTGTAACTTGAAAATATAGGCTATGTTCCTGATCAATTAGTACGTGAGATATCGTTGGTTTTAATATGAAACCAATAAGGAGAAAACATGTCATTTATGTCGTAAAAACATGCAAAACGCAATATGTGCTTACATTTAATTTTGGGAAAGTATTTTGAAAAAATATTTATCCAGGGACCTAGATAAATACAAGTATCGCATAATATGGTGGAAATATTCTCGAATTGAATTTTGATATTACGTTTGTATGGGCAATGCACTCTCCGCTGGCACCTATATTACTCAAAATGACAGCTGTTAGATTTCACGTTTCTAAAACAAGTATTATAATTTTAAAACACGTAAGTCATTGGCAGTCTGGTCCTTGAGGTTTCCCTGAAATCTCAGGGACAGATTGATTTTCAGTGGCTGCCTTATTTTACGAACGTCACTGTCTCAGTGTGTAAAGTAATATTTATACTTGCTATTTTCACTTAAAGTGAAACTTATAAAAAAAATGGTGTACGTCGCTACTTTCGTGGCCCGTCTATGCCGGAGAAAATTAGGTCACCGTCGGAGCAAGGTTAAGGACCATCGAACTGCGTCACAACTCACAACTCACACACACCATGCGCCCGCTTCCCCGCGACCCACCGCCCCCGCCCGCCCTACATCCTTTTATGGGAATGCTTTATCCCTATCGATAAAAAATCAGAGCCTATTACAGACCTATACCTACATAAAGAGTGGAGATGTCTACGGAACTAGTGGACATATAACTTTTACGATCCCATTGATTTTTTCTTCGCCTTAGAATGATAAAAAACTATGCCAATTTCCTATCAGACGTTGTACTGATATAGGATAACGAAATACCGTGCCAATATTTTGACCCGCTCTGCATGTTATGAGTACACTGTATAATATAACAAAATCTAGGAACATCATATCATATCATACTAATATTATAAATGCGAAAGTCACTTTGTTTGTTGGTTTGTTGGTTTGTTGGTTTGTCCTTCAATCACGCCGCAACGGAGCAACGGATTGACGTGATTTTTGGCATGGGTATAGTTGAGGACCTGGAGAGTGACATAGGCTACTTTTTATCCCGGAAAATTAAGGAGTTCCCGCGGGAATAACAAAAAACTTAAACCACGCGGACGAAGTCGCGGGCATCAGCTAGTTACTAATATTATGAATGCGAAAATGTGTTTGTTTGTTGGTTTGTCCTTCAATCACGCCGTAACGGAACAACGGATCGACGTGATTTTTGCCATGGGTAGGTATGGTTGAGGACCTGGAGAGTGACATAGGCTACTTTTTATTCCGGAAATTTAAGGAGTTCCCGCGGGAAACAAACCACGCGGACGAAGACGCGGGCATCAGTTAGTAGAATATAAAAATTATTAACTAGAAGGTAAGAGTTTTGTATTATGGGATAGGATAGTTAAAAGTTATCCCATAACAAGAATCAGAAAAGATTTACCGCTCAATTTTTAAGCTCTACGTTTCCACATCATGTTTATTTTACGTGCAATTCCTCATTATTTCCAATTTTAAAAAACATTAAACACAAAACGATAAAACCTGGTCTTTGTCACCAACATTCAACTTGTTTAGTGTCAAATCAGCCCGCTGTAAGGTTAACAAGGATCATTCATCCCAATTTGCGAGTCGTCATTAACCCCCGACTCGCGGCCGGAGCTCTCTGATCCTGAAATAGAGCTCGTCGCCTTAAACGCTCGTTAAGTTTGTTATGATAACGTCGGATCTGCCTACTGCCTACTGTCAATTATAGTGAAATGCTGAGTAGGTGTATAAGTGGATTATTCGGACCCATTTGAAAATAAAGAGCACTCTCGCTGACGAACAATTTTGCAAGACAATTTTTAATTGGCTCTCAATTTATAAATCATTATGTCTGTTTAGTACAATAAACCTCCTCTGTGTAGAGCGTACACAAGGCAATGTATAGTGAATTACATTTTTTACATTTTATTGGTGCGGCCCACCATCACCCACGCTCACTCTCACCTCCAGCCTCCGACTCTTTTACGAGATCGAAGAAGTTTTTGTACAATATCGCAGATTTACATCATTCGTGAACAATTCCTTATTAAGATAAGTATTTAAGTACTAGTTCTTACTGACTTATAGTGGTAGTAAAAATACTATTTTGTGTTCTAAATGAAATCCTATCCATTTTCCAAACAGCGCGGATTCATTTGGAAAAACCAAGTCTCTGGGTAAGTAAGTCATTGTAATATGGGATGCATTCCCCATTGGATAAATAACTCAGATAAATAACTTGTTATCGTTCAGATATGTTTGGATTTGAACAGTAGCAAAATAAATTAATCTCTTTACTAGCTGAACAGAGAAAGATAAAGCATCAGATAAGTGTAAAGCGTGACGCGGTAATCAAAACAATCGATACTTATCGCCCACCGCGCCGGTACCACAGTAGGTACGAACGAGCTTATCTCTGCTTATATTATGTAGGTGTCATTTATCGCGAGATTGCGAATCCAGGGTGCCGGGGCGAGCGGCCGGGCGACCCACTTCCCCGTGTCTCACTATTCATGTCATATACACAACAAAGCACCACCCGCGCTGCGAGTTACAAAATAATTGAATAAACATAACTTCCTAGCTGTAACGCTGCCTGCTGGGCTTTCATTTGCAAATCATTTGCATATTATTAAATTTTAGCTGCGGGTCATGGAGAGCGGGTTACGCTACAAAAGAGCAACCACCGAGTTTCTTACTGGTTCTTATTTGTAAGAATGACATTCCGAAGTCCGAAACAGTCACTCGATGATTCTAAAGCACTTTTAATAAGTTTATTTGAATTAAAAAATATGAGTTTGAGTTTGATTATTGAGTTATTCTGTCAAGAAATTCTAAGCACCAACGGATCAGATTGGGGTTGAAGAGGTGTTACCACATCGCGCATCGTAGTGTTTCGTCCTGCACTTAATCTCTCTCCGGTCGTGGTGCACAAGTTTTAACAGGAAATGTCCGCTGAGATTTACTGCCGCGACCTAACACAAAATGATCACAAGTCGTGACAAAATTGAGACTAAGAAAAGCTTAGACTAGAACCCAATAAAACATCCCATTATGACACTATGACATGGAACCTTCGCAGCACAGACCAAAACTTGGAAAGTATAAAACAGCCGACAGACAGAAGTTTAAACATTGCACATCTCTTTGTTCCTAGCACAGAATATGTCATAATTGCGACCTTTCATTGTTATGAGTCGTGACTGGTTAGTGCGTCTATATACGGCGGTCGGCGCGGCCGGTAGGAACACAGCTTTCTAGGAAATTTATTAGGACCTTTCAATGTGAAGGTAGGAGCTGGCGGTACACCGACGGTACTTTCACCGGGACCGAACCACATGGAAACCGTTTCCATCTAACACACATAATATGGTTATTTATACGGCATGAAAGATGAATGGTAAATTAATACACACTATTCTTATAACGAAAGTAGCCTAAGTGCTTGACATACTATTTAAAAGCTATTTTAGTCCGTGGGAAAATAATATAATTTTATTCACTCTTGCAATATTATAACTCAGGGAAAAACGGAAGCCGAAAGGGCGTTCCATATATTATGTATAATTTAATTAACAAATAATTCCATGGTTAACGGATTTTTAATGACATATCTAGGATTACAAAAAATACTTTAGCCAAGTAGATGGCCAGTCGGATATCGCGACTCTGCCGTGGCCCGTGGGCCGTGACTGAGTGGGAAAATTATTATTTACTAGCTGATGCCCGCGACTTCGTCCGCGTGGTTTAAGTTTTTTGTTATTCCCGCGGGAACTCCTTAATTTTCCGAGATAAAAAAAATAGCCTATGTCACTCTCGAGGTCCTCACCTATATTCATGCCAAAAATCATGTCAATCCGTTGCTCCGTTACGGCGTGATTGAAGGTCAAACCGAGAATCCAATAAACCAACAAACAAACACACTTTCGCATTTATAATATTAGTATGACTCTGTAGAAAATTGACAACCGCATCTAATAATATTGAACGTAACGAATTTCATATTATGGAGTATGTTCCTATACCAGGTGCTTAGGAGTAGCTAGAAGCCGTTCCTACTGCGCTTTCTCTGTCATTAGTGTTTGTTAGTACTTAGTCGGTACTGGCTACTAGGTAGTACGAGACAGACCTAGCATTTTCTAGATGAAGTTACTATGTAGTGCACTGTGCAGGCATCCAAGGCCAAAACAACTGTTGTTTATCTCTGCTATCATATAATTGTGATAGGTAGATAGTTTTTTCTGTTTATTTGGTGTCACGCGAATACTAAGTTATCGATAGAGGCTAGACTGGGCGCTGTTATCAGCTGATATGCCATAATACCATCGCTTTAAGCAGTATTATCCTAAAATTACAGATTTATATGACGTACCTTGACGTCCCTACAATAAGGATTATATTTCTGAAACAAGTTTGTCAGCAATATGAAAATAATACTGCTTTAACCGATGAGAGTAAGCCTCCAGTCTGAGCACAGAACAATGATGTTATGAACAGATGTTACCGCCGTCGCGACGTGACGCGCCGGAACCGCAGATCGCAATGATTAGAAAGCGAATCTCCGCTCATACGCAAATCGTCCCATACGCGAGATATTACAATAGCGCCCTCATATTCATATCGGTACTTTGACCGCGACCCGCTCACCCGAGCGTGGCCGCTGTGGCAAAATCTTCTCAACCCACATGAGCTGACTGATGCCCCAATGTGCTCGCCTGTTCCGCACAACGGTAAATGTTTTAATGCTTTTTGTTTTTACTTTGGCTCCAATTTGCAGCACTTCAAGCTCAAACAAGAGCTTCAGTAGGTCAACGATATGAGGAGCAGATTGAAATTCATAAATATCATAGGTAAGCGGCGTAAGCGTGGACCCTTGCCTAAACCGGTAGAAACTAAGAAGAAACTAGTACTTTTGTGATAACTTCGCTCTTCGGGCTTGATATTGCAGCTCGTCTAGGATACATTTTGGGGTTACAAGTGCTTTCAATTTGTCAAGTGAATTTTCCACTGATGGATCGGTTCCCGAGAAAAGACAGGAAATAAACTCCCTAACTTAAGGGAAGAGGGGTACTTCACTCAAAGTTAAATTAATTTTTATAAATAACCCAAAAAGGTTATAGGTACATTTACCAATTCTAAACGATACAACAAATTACAAGTCACAAAATAAATTCAAATGCGTACATCGCATGTATCGTATCGACGTATCGTACCTTCGACACAATTAGACAAACGGTTGATTGGGGGAACAAGTAACCTACAAAAAGGCTTATCGACCCCTAAAGTAAACGAATCGGAAGAGTGAATCGGGAATGATGATCTCCCAAGCAACCTAGTCAGGGTTGACACCAAAAAGAAATAAAATATATTTAACGTATCTCGCTCTCTTCGGACATTCTTACATAACTGACTGACCGGACTATAGAGTACTACGAGGCTATGACGACCAACTGGTGGCGGTATATCTGTACTCTATACCAGAGGCGGCTCGTGAAAGATCATATTGGGAGTTCACTAAAAAAAAAGAAAATGCTTACCAATTATTTGTAAATGAAGTCCATTCGGCGGTCATTACGTTATATTGTTCCATTTTAATCGCCTACACTATTTACATAAATCACAGTCTTTTTCACATAAATACACAACACAATATGTACATTATTTAAAACAACAATACAGATTTTCAGCCACTGTACAATGATCCGACGCACTCGCGAAGAAATCAAAATAAATTTACTTTCGTATTTTGTGTTTTGTTTACATCTTACCGGCATAATACGAATAAAAAAAATACTCGCGAGTTTTAACTCTTTCTTCGTGACAACAGGCCATGTCATTTAGTCGGGTAATATCGCGCATGCGTACTTCGTGTCAGGACTTCAGGAGCGCCGCTCCATATTTACCAAACTTCTCATACAAATCTTTTGTCTCACGCGCCGCTCGCATCGAATGCTCTCTTTTACTCTCATTACATTTCAATATGAACGTTGTACTAAACTTTCGTCTATAGGAGCGTTGTTCTAAGCGCTCCACATAACAAAAATACCATGTATTAAATTTGTGTTGATTGATGAAATAAGTAGTAAAGTAGGTAGGTAGGTACTTATGGATATTCATGATTAAAATGACAATGGGAATAGATTTATATAAAAATATTTATAACGTTTATAGCAAAGTTTATTTGATTATTATACCTACCTAGTACCTATGTATTTTTTGAAATTTTGTGGGAGTTCACTGCACCAGCGCTCCTTTGAGCGAGCCGCCTTTGCTCTATACACCTAGCTGCAGGCAACCGGATTGAAGAGGTTTCAGCGGCCTTGGGTCTAATTAAACTCGGTCTGGTCTGGTGCAGCGGGAAAACCCGCCCTATTTTTCCCAAGAGTGAAATGGCCGATACGAGAAACGTATAAAGCGTCGGATTTGTTAACATGCGTTGCACACACAATGCATACTATGTATCGAAAGTGACAGTCGCTGATCATAATGCATTCTAATTGCATTTTAATGAGCGATTTTATTGTGACGCCATCAAAATACGAAACACCAACGGCACTAAGATAAAGAAAGTAATCATAGCAAGTTGTCGTCATCTTGTACAAGCTGTTGTTTTTATTTCAGACTATTCGTAGCTCACTTGAATTTTGGAGGTTTTCGAAATCCTTCTTACGTTATAGATTATCTACTCAAGTTTTAGGCCCAGCTACCAACTTAGAATAATTGGCTGTTGACTTTAATATTATGTTCTGTCGGTCTGCTTAGCTGCTACGCTTTCGTCTATCTGTCAAGCGATTTTGACGAAATGGTACCGACTCTGTACTGTACCTACCACAGAGATAGCTAGCATGCCGATGAAGGACATAATATGCTACTTTGTATCCCTTTAATCAAAGCCACTGGGATTTTTCAAAAGCACACATTCACACGGAAGAAGTCGGGGGCATCGTCTAGTCTTTTGAGTACATAAGAGGAAAATGTGACTGGCTGACTGACTGATCTATCAACCCACAGCTCAAACCACTTGTCGAATCGGTTTGAAGTTTGGCATGCAGATAGCTATTATGACGTAGACATAAGCTAAGAAAGGATTTTTGGAAATTCAACCCCAAGGGAGTAAAATAGTGGTTTGAAATTTGTGTAGTCCATGCGGACGAAGTCGCGGGCAAAAGCTAGTTGTCTATAAAAAGTAGGTATAGCTGTCGACACCCCTACGGGCGGCGCTAGGGATGGCTCCACCGGACGGGGTCACTCACCTGTTGGCTTGCACTAAATCTACAATAGATAGCGAGTATATGCACGCTATCGGTCCGTGCCGTGTTTGTCTGCTCAATTGCTTTCGCCTCAATCATAGCCACGTCGATAATGATCGTGAACCGGCTATCGGTGATTTATTGATGGATTAGCTTGTTTTGCGGCCTCGATGTGCTAAGTAATTGACGATGAAGATATAAAGTTAAAATCTTGAACCCTAGATTTTGATTTAATATTTATAAGCGTTACAATTGACACTGCACTAATATTATGCTGTAGTATATTCTTCCAAGGCTATAGGGACCACCTAGACAAGGGCTTTGTGGCTAATTCTGTTTTTACACAATCTCTAAACTAAACAGTATCTTAAAACTTAAATGTAACTTTGATTGTATTGAGGCCCCGTCATTGGTATCCTTCCACAATGCTCTGTGCGGAAAAGGATAGCACTAGATTTAGAGCCTCGTTTGACTGCCTCGTTGGTCTAGTGGTTAGCATAGTCGACTGCGAATCACGAGGTCCTGGGTTCGATTCCCGGTCGGGCATAAAAAGTTAGGTATTGGGTTTTTCAATTAAGAAATTCTCAGTGCCAGCCCGGAGTTGGAAGTTGGCGGTGTATGAACCCCCGTGCCTCGGAGAGCACGTTAAGCCGTCGGTCCCGGTTATTATCACTAACATGATAATAATCGTTAAAGCCCGCCAACCCGCATTGGAGCAGCGTGGTGGGTCTAAGCTCTAATTCCCGTTCTCCTATGAGAGTGGTGGCCTGTGCCCAGCAGTGGGACGTTAATAGGCTGTAGTGAGTGATGAGATTTAGAGCTGCCAATTTAGTTTAGTGATTGTGTCCAATAGAATGAGCCACAAAGGCCAGTTTGTTTACTTAAAAACTTCTCCCTCAATGCTCTGTTTACTGCGTCTTACAAAATATTCAACTTTACAATCACACTCGTAACTCGTAATGAAGCAGACGTGATACAATGATGTGATCACAATAGAAGGCACAGCAACAAAAACTACTCTGATGTAAATTATGTAAACAAACCTACAAAAAGTTGGCGA
Source organism: Erebia epiphron (assembly GCA_963932025.1). Classification (NCBI taxonomy): domain Eukaryota; kingdom Metazoa; phylum Arthropoda; class Insecta; order Lepidoptera; family Nymphalidae; genus Erebia; species Erebia epiphron. The sequence goes on along the minus strand of OZ009959.1, from coordinate 19,028,084 downwards.
TGCTCAAACGTTTTCAAAGCGCGAAAAGTTTCAAAGACATAAGTTGCAAAAAGATTCGTTTGTTTGTATTGTGTACAAGAACTGTGCAGCGTAAAGTGCTGAAATAGGTACCTACTTTAACTTTTATTGTATTTCTTATTCAGTTGCGACCAGGTGAAACTGGTTTTATTGTTAATCAATTTGTTGGAACAATTTTACTAAGATCCGATACGATACAAGATGATACAAGTTACCTACGACAAACTTAATCAATTTTCCAAGTAACAAAACTTATTTATCCAGAAGGAGAGTCAACAAAATTTTGATAGGGAACAAGTTATGACAAAATCCGAAAAAGAAAAGCTATAAACAGCGCAAAGTTCCGCTTACTTATAAAAAGGAAATTAATAAATCTGTAACACGCGCTGGGAAAGTATTAAAATATATTGCCCGAAAAAAAATAAGCGTAGCTAAGCTACATAACGGCTATATTCATATTTTTATTTAAAGAAAAATGTTTTTGAACTAGAGCTTAAAGCACAAAACCCGCTGAGATTTGAATCTTTTGAAGGTCAAGCGATTATCGTTTGCCGCCTTGCACATAAAGCTACCGCGCTCCGAGTGCGGCCTACACAGAACCACTGAATAGGTGTTAGATAGAACCGCGGGTCGAAGATCGTAGTTCATAGTGAAATGTAATATTAATGAAAGAGCATTTTTAAATCGCTTTGGCTAGACGTCGAGACTACGAGAGACAACAGGGTTCCGGCGGCGCCGGGCACAGACACGTCGAGAGCTGCAGGCGGTCTCAGAAAGCGATAAGTCCACTACAGTTCAAACACCTGGTTGCAGCTATCATACATAGGTCATAGTGAAATGTCATATAAACATGCAATTTTAAATTGCATCGTCCAGACGGCGAGACTGCTGGTGTCGCGACAAGAAGGCTCCGGCGCCTCATGCACTCGTGGAGAGCACAGCCTTCGAAGACGAGCCAAATTAGGGAGACGATTAATATACATAAAAGATTTCAAAGATGTACGAACATGTTCAGAAATACTGCCAAAAACTGTTACACAAATTATATTCGAGTCTATGAAAAAATATATTCCAGTCTCGGCAGTCGGTGTCTTGCGAAGTCAGAATCAAGAGGGAATTTTATGGAACTTGTAGAACTAATTAGGAGAAATTTTTCAATGTTGGTAATTTGAAATTACAAGTCTTTCTATCTTTGTTTTGTCTTTTCAGTCTTGGGGAGAAAAAATTGGGTCGTTTCCAAACTCAAGCAACGAAGGTAAGGTAGAGTTTCAAAATTGCCCAGTCTGTAGTAATAATACGAGGGTTGGTTGCTATATGTTATGTCTACGTATGCCCATACGAGTATGTCACGGATCAATCGGGCACCGGCGTCGGTCACCCCGGGTCACTAGTCGCGACATGGGGGCGAGTCATCATCACGTAATGATCAGACACCTACAGTAACGCCATAATTACCGAGCCGATTGCCCGCCGCCTCTAATTGGCCACGCGTGTCGGTTCATCGAGCATAACATGTATACTTGGAACACACGACCAATATGTATCTGTTGATGACCAACTTGGGTAAGCGCAGACAATAACTTTGACATAACAAACATTTTTCATACACACTAGCGACATTGTCACCGAGTCAGATAAGTTTTTCGGACTATAAACTCGCCTAATTGAAGTAAATGTTAAAATTACTATCAGCTATTTGTATTATAAGCGACCGACGTGACTCGAAGAGTACAATCTTAGAAAGGTAATCCCCTACAGATTGAAATGTACTAACATTTTGATTAAATGATGATTGGAATTAGTCTGCATGTCCCCGGCCCTGTCTGAATGGGGGCAGCGAAATTACGATTTGCAGTGCAGTACATGCATGCGTAAAACTAAACAAACATAAAAATTGGTTCCAATTTTACCCACCGGGTCAGATAAGTTTGTGGGACTTACAGACTTTGCACAAAGCAAAACCAATATGAACTCTAATTACGCAATTTTAATACAGTTGACGACCGTCAGCCTTTAATTTTGAAGGAGATTGTAACAACAAGTATTTAGCACAATTAACCGTCTCGACTAGTCCGACGTTTCCATGGCGAACGGGTTGAGTGAAATGATATTGTGGACATGATAAGATATGAAGACAATCTATGCACAAAGCACATGCGACCTAAAGACCTTGACAACTTTGGAAGCATAGCTTCGCTTAATCAATGAATATTTCCTCTAGAAGGATTTAGGTGATTAGGAAAAGAGCTTCCAAAAACGTTCCTATTTTTATTTTTAATCCGAAAAACTGATGGTAATTAAATTCATTTAGGTTTCGTTTTTGTAATCTATTACCGAGGCAATACTTGTCTATTTAATTACTAGATGATGCTCGTGACGTCTGCGAGGATTATGGTATTTAGATCCCCGTGGGAACTCTTTAATTTACCGGGATAAAAAAGCCTCTGTCCTTCCCCGGAATACAGCCTATGTACCAAATTTCATCAAAATTGATTGAACAGATGGACCATCAAAGCGTCGCAGACAGACAGACACACTGTCCCATTTATAATATTAGTAATGGATTATTTGATAATCTTAGTAACCAGCAGTTTGTTATGACTTCGTCGGCGCGGAATTTTGTAAATCTCGTTTTTTTTGTGGAGTAAAAAACATTTTTGCTCTATCCCGGTTAATATATTGGTTATTCAAGAGCGAGCGAGCGGTTAAACCGCGGAAAAGTAAGAAACAAATATTAGGATTAGGGCCCCTGTGCCCGGGCCTAGCAAAGCTAGAAATAACAGAAAACGGGGCACAGGCCGGCCCGCCCCCACCGCGGCCATGATGACTTTTACAATTTAATCCCCAACGTTAATTTTTCAAAGTAATTGTTGTTTCTTGGTATTTTAGTCTTACAATCATGTCCGCATTCTGTCGCCAGCATGTTTAAATATCACATGTCGGACATTAACACTGTATTATTCACTTCAGTCGACATTTTGTCACTTGCTCGTATCTGTCGGAGATATTGCTTTCAATGACATCTAAACGTCTCAAATTGTAAGGAAATGATCACTTTCGCTCCACTTTTACTGTTCAGGAATTACCTACGTGTTTTTTTTTCGGTGTATGTGTAACATGATAATAGTCGTTAAAGCCCGCTAACCCGCAATGGAGCAACGCGCTGGGTCTAAGCTCTAATTCCCTCTCTGCTATGAGTGGAGGCCTGTGCTCAGCAGGGGAACGTTAATGAACTGTAGACTGTAGTGGTGGAGTAAGATGTATCACACATAGCCGCAGATTCTCGTCTTGGACAACTACAGCTCTCCGGTGTTGAAACTTGAAAAGTTAAAGCTTTTAAGGTCAACGCAACATCATAATTATTATTAAAATCTTCCGGCTATACTTGTTACGGCTATTATCATAACATACAGATGTGAAAGGTTGAAAGGTGCATAATTATACGCTGCGTTCGCGTCACAAACACTAGCGCATCGCACCTCTAGTGTATTGAGGATTTCAGAACCAGTCGCGAATTGTGAAACTGCGCCAATTGTGAAGCAGCGGTTAGCAATAATTGCGGCGGCGCGCAAGTGTCAAGTGAGAGATAAACGTGTGCAATCAACGTGAAGAGGGTTTAAACGACTGTCAACAATAGACCGCTAAAAAAAGTTGTCGCCTATCAACAAAACTATCCGTAGTAGACCCTGCTTTAATACTTGCTTAAAACAATAATCCTCAACAGTGGCGCGCGACGCTCGCTATATGTCAAAGTCAAAGTCAAATAATTTTTATTCAATTTAGGTAGGTATTCTACACTTGTTGACGTCCAGTTATTTATAAACAAAATATAATGGTGATAATCAGTAACGGTATCTTAAAACTAAAGCTACGAGGGTTCCAAACGCGCCCTGGTCTGAGAAGAGCCCACAAAAAACTCAGCCGGGGTTTTTTTTTCATTATCACCATTTCACAAATCATCTCAACTAAGGAACTATGCTTGGATAGATGCCTCAAGCATTTGATTTATGGAATTTCTACTGCAAAAGCAAAACGAATCTAATAATATGGAATAATGCGGAATGACTGACTGTTGTTTCAACAAAAAGCAATAACTGTTCAAAGAAGGGAAAGCATTTTCCAGTTAAGTTCCGACGTCTTGGGGAAACTGGGACCCAAACCGGTCCCTCGCACTCGCAGCAGCAACCCGCCGGCCGGGGACGACTTGCCTTATGTGGACCGACCCCGGCCACGCTTCAGGTTCACCTGACATCTTGATCTGGTTTTATTGCTCCTGCAACCTTGATACTATAGTTGACAGCACAGTAAAAAGATGGAATCTGAATGATCATGTGAGGATATTCTCATTCAGTTAACAGTCAACACAATCATAATGATTAGAAATCCATAATCGTATAGTGTGTCCGTCTCGGTCTGCTGCTGGGCTTTCACGGCTCGTCTGTTCCCATTTTGACGAATTTTAGATGCATCCTTGGCTTTTATCAGAAAATTAAAGAGTTCCCACGGGATTTTTCAAAAACCTACCTAAACCCACATGGACAGAGCACGAGCGGGCATCGCCTAGTGTTTTCATATTTAATAAAATCACTGGTTGATTATTTGCATCACGTTGAGTCATAAACTTAAAATGTGTCTGTGGACTAACCTCGCGAAGGAAACAAGACCCCAAACCTCAAACCTAACCGCAGAAGTTTCAGCTCGGCTGTTGTAATACAAACGCACAAGGCTTGCGTTTTGACGGCTTTCCATGAACTAGAACTTATTACTTACAAACATACGAATAAGCATGCTCAATATCTAGGTAATGAAATCAAATTCGAAAAAGTAAAATTGTGACGATTGTCATCGACACGAAATAAACCAGAAGCTGAACATGTAACTTGATGCGTTGTTTTTTTAGTTTCGCTCTAGGAAATAGCAGTTTCACTTTGAATGAGTAGCACGAAATGTTATGTACATAGTTATGAGCAGCGATCATTGATAATACCTATATGTTTAACTTGTAATCAAGGTAGTTACTACGTATATTGAAAATGAAAGTGTGCCAGTTAAAAGTAAAGGAAAATGAAAACTGAATTTGGAAACCGTAAAGTATGAAATATGATTACGTATCGGTTTATTAAAGTGAATAATATGCACAATAGAACAATAGATATTACGCTATTACTGTGAATGAGAGAGTACTCTGTTATTGTAACAGATGGATTGATGACAGTGCGCAATCCTCAGAGTGGCTGATGTAGAGAAGATAATCCATACTAATATTATAAATGCGAAAGTGTGTCTGTCTGTCTGTCCGTCTGTCTGTCTGTCTGTCTGTCTGCTACGCTTTCACGGCCCATCTATTCAACCGATTTTGATGAAATTTGGTACAGGGATAGATTGTATCCCGATTCCCGGGGAAGGACATAGGCTACATTTTATTCTGGAAAATTCAATCCAACCATCCGAAGGAGTGCTGAAGATAACAAAGTGATAAGCCTTTCTTGACTAAGCATAATATATTAGATAGTAGCAGGCGTAGGCGATATATTATTAAGGTTGGTAAAGTGGCAAGTCATGTACCTACGCAGTGGGCTTGCCCGATGATCGACAGCCCTGCAGGTGAAGAGAGTAGAGACGTTTACAACTTTACACGGCATAGAAACAGCCAACCGAGCGGACCGAACGCATTACATAGTACATACATAGCAAGTACCGATGCAGTTTCTCCGACGTATGCATACTTACTGGTAAAAGAGGCTTTGACTTGAAATAAACAATTTATCATTTCATAATAAGCAACTATATTGTTTAAAACTTTGATATCAGTAGGTACAATGAAATGCTGGCGAATAAAACTGCATGAGATACATCCATCAGCGTCAAGACACAAAGGCCCATCGACGCTTTTCTAACGTCCGCGTCGATCGACGCGACGTGTGTGCCTTTCGCAACTAACGCAACGATGTATTCGTTGCGTTAGTTGCGGTTAGGTACACAACAAATGGATATTTGTGTACCTGCCAACGAACTTTTTGGTGTGTTTTACGCGTTTGTTCCTAATTCCTCTTCCTACTAACGACGATCTCTAGACTCAACCATTATAATCGTAATGATTTCGTTTAAACAGTGATTAATGTACTACAAACTAGCAATCCTGAAAATGCGTCGTGTTCGGCCCGTGCGGTGCTTGCTGCTAGATATACGACCAGTTTTCACAGCACCTACACACTTGCTATAAGAAGCTTAGTGAGCAAATCTCTGTCTGTGTGCCGGGTTTGATCTAGTTACTACGTTATACGTGGGTTACGATAGTAGTGGTTAGTGGAGTATTGAACTTTAGTATACAAAGAAATCGTGTTACGCTACTTTTATAATATTGATCGATTGATTTTCAATTTTACGGAATTTTATCCAGATTACCTATTTCGTTCGAGTATTTAACACAACAATATTAAATTAAATGTTGCGCTAGGTTTATCCAGTCTTCGAAGAAATTCTTCAAATTAACAGCACTAAGATTTAAATTAATACTGTACTGACGCCTAACACCTGGAAATAATTAAGTCTGAAATAAACAGATTTTAATTTATTTAAGTTTTTTATTTTATTATATTTCACGTACGTACTAATTATAAATTTACTTCCGAGTTGGTAGTTACTGTACATCTTAAAATTCCCACATTCTAAATTAATAACACTTATTTTAAGTTTAACTGTACATTGATCTGAATAATAAGTTGTGGGAAAAGGTGCATTTAAAATAATACCGCATAACTAATATGAAGATTCCTTTTGTGCGTCATACTCATCCAATTCCATACAACGACCATACATTCATGCAGCCAAAGTATGTTTGACTGACTGTTACATCATAACGCAGCTCAAACGTTCAGCTGATCTTAGAAGCTGACACTTTATACTATATGCCGAAGAATCAGAATTCTCATGAGAAGTTTAAAACCCTAACAACTAATGTCCCTGTGTCATCTCCCGTAACATCTACCTGTGTCGTATTCCTCATTACTGAGGGTCGTGACTCGTGACCCCTTTCCATTAATCACATACTGGTAGGAGTTTTCTTGGGATATTAATGCGGTGGGTTCCCACTTCCCACGTCCTTTTCCGCATATATTTCCGCATAGGTTTTTGTAACGATTATTATCAGATGAAAGTGATAATAACCGGGATCGATGGCTTAACGTGCTCTCCGAGGCGCGGAGGGAACGAAAAGGCCAAATTTGAACCTCCAAATTCGGTCACCCATCCAGTTACCGACTTGGATCAATGTTGCTTAAAAATCGCAATCGACTGATATGCGTTGTCTCAGCGAAGCCATTCGTCTCTGAACAACCACAACTAATAATTATGCAGACGAAAAATTAGTAAGTAGCTCGTAATTATGATACCTATCACAAACTATATCGTAACAACAACCAATATGCAGAGAGAGATGTCGGAGAGGTCAGAATGCTGACCTGGCTGGTCAGAATCAGAAAAGGTCAGAATGCTGACCTGGCTGGTCAGAATCAGAAAAGGTCAGAATGCTGTATAAACTAGTATTAATAGGGTTAAGAGTTAAGACGTAGAGCGCATGATGAATTACTAGAATATGATGTTTTTGTAAGGTTTTTAGGCTTCACAAGGGTGACATGATCACTAAGAAACGCCTTGAAATAAATATGATTTAAAAAAAGCTAATATGCAGGGAAAAAAACTAGTAAGTAGCTCGTAATTATGATACGTATCACAAACTTTATCGTATTCTTGCATCGTAGTGAGCAGTGAGCCCTGGGGGCCGGGGCGCGGGGGCGCGGGGGCCTGTCGACTGTGAGTACTGAGTATGAGCTGGAGGCCGAGTGCGTGCAAGAAGCGACGCAAGAACAACGACTAAACACGGACCCGACAAAAACCATCACGTTAAATACTAACAATAGTTTTCCATCAGTTACCATGTTTAAAGGTGAGTTTCCAGTGCGGATACGAGCGGAGAGATTAAAATTGCAGCACTATACCCAGTGTCATACAGATTGTTTAGAACTTTAGATGTAAGATTCCATATCTTTGCATTGCTTTAGTGATAATATGGCGTAATTAAGATGAATTTAATATCTAAATCCTGCTCATTACTCGCCACTGAGAAATAATAGTGTGCGTGGTGTTGCATAAGTACATGTAGGACATACAGGTGTCTCTTATGTTTTGACTCTACCACCGGTTCAGAAAGAAGATAAAACCATAAATCAATTCTAAACCAGAATATGGTATAGGTTACATAAGTAGAACGGAGTCGATTAAGATGAGTTGCTGATGATGACCACTTATTCAACTGACTGATGTATGATGCAATAAATCCTATGGTCGCCGCTCCGCTAGACGGCTCGGCTTCAGCGGAAACGCGTCCGAAAAGCGAATAAAAACTGAGTGATATTTCTTACAGCCTTAGCGGAGCCAACAACCTTAAAGCCAATTATTACTGTAACAAAACAATATTACTTAACCTTTTATTTGTTATCGTGACTGAATATCTTGTGGGAGTGACTTCCTCTTGATTTGTATTGTACAAAAAACTATTTATTGAAGGCATCTGTACACAGAGGTCACTTAACATAGGTTTGAAGGCTGCTTGAGAAAAATCGTAGAGCAAAAAGTAACGTAGACGAGCAAGTAGGGTATCTCCCTACTTGCGATAGCCAGAGCTGAGCTATTGCAAGCTCAGCTATTGGAAATTCTAGCTATTGTTTAGCTATTGCTAGAGTTTCCTCTCTGCAGAACTGGGACCGAACATATCGTAGATTCGCAGCAACGCAGATGCTTCTATCCCGAACACTGCCATTTATATCGCCAGACGCAGGCAAGGAGGAATCGTATTGGCCCATATTATAAACGTTGCCGTAACCATTAATTATGTATTAAACCATCCACAACCATGGTTAAAGTGAGAAAATATGAGAAACTTGTCGCACATCTGGGTTACGTGATTGGCCACGAGAGGCACGAACTCTTACAATTTTCATGATGGGAAAAATTGCTGAAAGAAAAGGTGTCGGTTCCAGAAAAAATCTGGCCTTTGTACCTAGGTACGTATTTAGAACGTATTATTTAAAGATTAATTTTATAAGTCAAGCATGTACAGAAGAATCGTAAAGATTTTCCAAGATTGGCAAGAACTTAAATCATCAACTAAGTTTCCGAGTACCTAGTAGACAGCTATTTGCTCAAGCTATAGTGTTCAAGGCGACCAAATTGGCACGACCACCTGTGACCTACGCACCGCCGCACCGCGCCGCGCCGCACCGCGCCGCACCGCGCCGCACCGCGCCGCACCGCGCCGGCAGAGTACACCAATCGTAGGTAATTTATACTCGCTTGTAATTATTATGTACGTACGTAATATTCACTGAGTGACTGACAATAATTCGTGTGATTATAACTTCCAATTCATAACACATTTACAACACATGAGTTTTTTGAAGGCTATACCTACTCATACATACACAAGGCACTGTACAAGAAGACGGTGGGAAACTGAAACAATAGTTTGTCATCGAGTGACGTTGTAAAAACAATTTGCAGAGTTCAGTTCCTCGCAATAATGTGAGAAGATTTCGAATACGATTGTAACTACAATTAAGACTTGGCTCGAAGACCAGTTCCATGACTTCTGTGCTTTTCGCTAGTAACTCTTTTGGCACGAAACTTAATGGTAGGGCCACAGCTTTTGGCTTATAGACAAGCAGCGTGGAGCCAAAAATAATCTATTGAAATGTGTGAAGCATTCGCAAACGCACGCGGCTGTATGTATTAGGGAGCATAAAAGTTGACATTACATGGTTATGAGTATAATATGATGTACTGCTCCTCTGTCCTGCTTTTTTTGACTACTCGTAAAATTATCTGTAGCATCGCAATTACGCGTACAGGACCAAGCTGTGGAGTAAGCACAGCGGCAGACAGCGAAGTAAAAGGCTCTTCAAATAATGAGCGTTTTAAACTTTTTAACGAAACGCTCGTTTAGAAATGAGTTATTTTACAATAGATGCAACATTGTGCAAGTCATAAAAATTCAAACACTAATGAATTCGGATGTTATCTACGAAAACAAACTATAAGAAAAACAATACACTTAAAATTGTGTGTGAAAATTAATACCTAGTAGATATAGGTATAGGTACATAGGTACTCAGTAGGCAGTAAGGCAGGTAGGTATGTCTTTAATTTATCGTTAAGGACGCGAAAAAAATCGAAGACAGCTGTATTGAAACTCGTTTGGTAATAAAGACATAATGAATTCAAAGATATATCGTTACTAACCAAGAACTCGGGACTAGTTTTTTACCCGACTGCGGAACGCACAGGGTTATGTACAAAATCGTTAGGTACCTACACAATAAATTATTATGATGGGATTTTAATTGCAGTAACAAACAGAACACAAAGTCGTCAGTTGATGAGTTGAATCATGCGACTCAAACAAAAGATGTCAAAAACAGATAATTATCGTTGAACGTGACCAAAACGGCTTTCTCTCAATAATCGCTCGTGTGAGTCAGTTCTGATTTTCCGCTTACATACATGTAGGATGTAGGTTTTGCTGGATGAAGATTTAGCGGCGCGGCGTTATTTAGCTATCTAATTAGTATTTTAGATATTAAAATATTTCTGTGAAGTGATACCTACCTATTGTAGTCGCTGTGCTTGGCGAGGATCTATCATACTACGATTTTATGATGTAGAATAGACTTTTAAAATCTGTAAGTAATAATAATTTACATAATAAAACCGAGATCGTTTTACTGGTAAACGTGAAGCGTGATCGAAACTAGTTTAGTTAAGAATATTATCTAAATTACTGTCGATAGGTAGGTGGTCAGGTAGGTAGGCATATCATTAATAATAACGAATCGAATCAAATTAATGATGGTGAGAACTGAGTACCTTTAAGTTCTCACGGTACCACCGCGTAGGTATAGTTTGGTATTTTAGAACAACCTACTGATAGACATTAATGCAGGTAAAGATTTCCTTCTTGCAGGGACATAGAAAAAGGTAACCGAAACAAGCATGGGAGCCCGTTATTATAATTGTGAATGAAATATGTAGTTATCAAAAAGAATGAGTTATACCTATCAACGAGAGCGAAGCGAGCGCGAATTTTTGTGGTAGACGGCGCACATACGTGCCTAACAGCGGCACGCTTTCGATGCAGCACAGACTCCAGCGAAACAGCGCCTACGAGTCAGAGCTCGCCAGGGGCTGGCACTTACCATTTTGGCGAGCATGGAGTCCATCTGCGGGCGGTGCGCGGCGGTGAGCAGGCAGCGGATGCGCGCCGCGTTGGCGACGCAGTCCGCCATGCAGCGCTGCAGCGCGGCGGCCTGGCGCACCAGCGCGCCCGACAGCGGCACGCCCTCGCCGCCCGCGCTGCGCAGCACCGACTCCAGCACGTGCGCGTGCTGCGACACGTAGTCCAGGCAGCGCCGCAGCTCCGCCGCCTCGCGCTGCTGCCGCTCTGCGCCAAGCGTGCCGGGGTTACGTGCTGCGCGCCCACATCCCTACGGCGAACGCGGCCGGGCCTTGCAGGATAGGATTTTTACTTCCCACTGTGTTAAGTACCCACGAGCACGGCACGTCTTATGCGGGCCGTCGCGCGCATTGTTGTTTTCAATGAATCTCATTTTGGTCAGGTGTTCTGGTGTTCTGGTATCAGGTGTTCTGGTGTGATTGAGTAACAAACATACATCCATCCAAACCTTTGCATTTATAATATCAGTATATACTTAGATGTTAAGCAAAAACATTTGGTACCGATTTGATGTAAGGTTTATGTAGGATCACTCAACAAAAGTGAAACATCTAATCATGCATGTCTATCTGCGCAAATGATAAATTAAAATAATGAGTTACCCAGAACATCAAACTCCTACTCTTATATGTTACACAAGATTCAACTGTCACACTTTGCACCTTTGTCTCTCAGAACAAGGAATATGGGAACATAGGATAATATTACTTATATGTAAAATATGTTTTGCTTACTTCAAATCACAAATAAAAACTACATTCTACTAACATATTATATTTTACATTCTTATAGAAAAAAATGTCAACATGTTTGTGAGAGCAAAATTGGATCCAAGATTTTTGAAATGGGAAACAAAAGAAATATTGAGAGATTTGTACAATTTAATAATATAGTGTGTTTGTATCTATACTAACACTAGCCATTCTACAGCTATAAGTGTTTTAACAAACCCAACTTTGTTTTAATATTAAGATTATAAATGCAAAAGTTTGGATAGATGGATGGATGTTTGTTACTCAATCATGCCAGAACAGCTGAACAAATCTGGATGAAATTTGGGACAGAGTTAGGTAATAGTCTGGAATAACACATACTTAGGCACAATTTTTATCCTGGAAAATTAAAGAGTTCCCGTGGGGAACCAAAACCTCAATCCATACTGCCACAAAGTTGCGGGCATCAGCTAGTTTAATTCTAAAAGGTACACTTTTAAAACAAAACATAGGGTTTTAACTATTACTTCATCTATATAAATAAAAATCAATTGCCCAAATGTATGTTCTCCCATCACTTCAGAACAGCTGGACCTATTTTGATGAATTTTTGTGTGTGTTTGAGTAGGTTCCAGGATGGTTTATATTCACAATTGGATTCGGTTGGGGGGCGCTGCAATCAGGTTCTAAGTTCAAGGCAGGAGAACATCTGCCCGGCCTATAACTATATAAGCACATAATGTAAGTGTCTTTATGGCTTATTTTTTTATGGCCCACCTGTTTAACCGATTTCAAAGGGAACAGAGGTATAGGATGCATTTAGAGGATGAGCCCAGGTTACTTTATATCCTGGACAATTTGAGTTTCCAGTGCAAACGAAGTTGCTAGTATGTAACAGATTAGCTTGATAAATTTGTTCGAAGCAATCATCTTATATTTTATTTTACAGTATTAAGTGATGTTTTAATGAAATCTAGCTTGTATGTACTGCTTTGTTTAGCGAAAGTTGTTTACCATGGAAATCGTAGATTTTTTGAGTTCTTCGCTGATATTTCTCCTCTTGCAGTTGCCTGTCGGCCTGGTCCTGCTTTTCCCGCGCATCCAACACTTCGAGGAAAGCAGAAAACAAAGATTTTCTCTCGTTTGTGTTTGTAACGGTTTCTTGCATCTTTGCGTTTCAAAAATACTACAAAGCTGACTTAAAAAGATTTTTTAACACTGTGATAATTTAATTAGACCCCAAAGTAATATCCTTTTTTATAAGAGAAAAAGGATCGAACTAATAAAGGGGCTAAATAGAACAAAATAAATTTAAACCCACACAACCTCTCCCTTGCACAATCAACAACGGTCAGCCGTGAGCCGTCAGTCAACAACCACGGTCAACGGTCAAAAACTGACAAGCAGCTGACAAGGGAGCCAGCCAAGTTGAGTTGACAGTTGAAATTGACAATCGTGAATCGTCTAAAAAACGTGAAGATAAAATAAACCATTGACAAGAAGAACATTTGTCTATGGATTAAAAAAAAGGAAATAGTAAACTAGCTATTACTTGTCAAATGCTGTGCATCAAGAATTTTCATTGGTAGCTAAATATTCCACTCACTCTTAAGAATTCTCTCATTTTCTATTGGAAGAAAAACTGTCGTCAAATTAGGCAAATAGAACAAACTCGTGTTTCAAAAATTGAAGAGAATCCTTGAATGCAGCGGTTTTCTGCCGGCTGTCACTTTTGGATTTGTCATTTCATCATTTGTCTCTGGTGTCTCTGGTCGCAAGGATTTGTCAAAAAACTGAAAAACATCAAATTCAATATAAGTTTCTAAAACAATTTTGAATATATTTTAAATTCCAGAATTATAAAAATATGGCTCGTGAAAGCAGTGCCGGGTTTGACAGACATATAACTATATTCTCACCTGAAGGGAGACTCTACCAAGTCGGTAAGTACACTTTTAGCAGCGTGACTAGGCTATTTTTTAATTAAACTTGTTTTTTTATGTATCGTTCTCTTCACCGAATTTCGACCAAGGCAGCCAATTTCAACGAAGACTAGCCAACGCAGGAAATATTACAATTTACAGTACACAAGTACACATATGGAAAAACAGAGCGGAGAGAGACCAAAGGTTGAGAATTTCTTGACAAAAAAGCCTTATATTTTAATACCAGCGACCCCTTCAGGACCCTTTGGTGGTAGATTTATTTAATTGTTTGACTGTTACATAGTTTAAGATCTTAAAGTAATTTTACATAGTAGGAACAGTCTACCTCTAACAGGCATACAATATTAAAGTTAATAGTATTGTATGCCTGCCTGTAGTATGGCATCAGGTCTAGGCCTAGGTCACTGAAGGCTTGACCTGGGTGCTCATGATATCTCTCATGGCTAATTCAGCAGTACACTTTTTTCCTACCGGGCAGGTTTTCTGGGAGTTCTATTGTACTTTCACGGTACACAATCTCTGATCTAAACTGACACCTCTAAAATATATTTCTACCCATTCTTGCAGAATATTTGGAGCTGTCAGTTAAGTTTAGAGATTTGGTGCAATAGAATTGGCCACAATGAGTCATTGTGATTGTATTGTAATATTGTTGTTGTAAGCAGAATATGCCCTGAAGGCCATCAACCAGGGCGGGCTGACGTCGGTGGCGCTGCGCGGCGCGGACGCGGCCGTGGTGGCGGCGCAGCGCAAGGTGCCTGACCGGCTGCTGGACCCCGCCTCCGTCACGCACCTGTTCCGCATCACCGACCACATCGGATGTGTCATGACCGGCATGACTGGTAACCGTTACACATTTGTACACATCTTCTGCATAGCTGTTGCTCTAGAGAGTTTACTGTCAGCTGAGATATTGTGTTTTTTGGTGGATGTGCTTTGAAGAAAAACACTATGGTGAGGTGATAGAGGTTATAAAACAGAAAAATATGTTGTAAAATTCAAACAATTACCTAGTTATTTTATTGAGACCTTTAAAAACAACAGAGAATTTAATAACAAAACTGTTTAAAAGTTTGGCAAATGATTTACACAGTTGAGAATTAACTGTGCAGCATTTGACGTACGAGTGCTACTATATTATGTTTGGACACATCTTTACTTTCAGTGATATGCAGTGTAGTGTTAGGCAAAAAATAAAGTTTCAGTGTGTCAGATTTGAGATGTTTTCTGGAGTCCGTTCAAATTTCACTAACCCATTGTCCTAGGTGAGCAACAGAAGCGATTAGGCGAACCGCATTTGTCACTCACCTCGGACAACGGGTCAGTGTAGAGTGTTACTGATGAGTGTTGTGTGGCAGCGGACAGCCGCTCGCAGGTGCAGCGCGCGCGCTACGAGGCGGCCAACTGGCGCTACAAGTACGGCACCGACATCCCCGCGCACGTGCTCTGCCGCCGCATCGCAGACATCTCGCAGGTCTACACGCAGAACGCCGAGATGAGGCCGCTCGGCTGCAGTGAGTATCAGCCAACGTGTACAGTCCCACTAGGTTATCTGGCCCGGTGGTTATTTTTTACCATATCTGACCCAAGACTAAGCAAATCATAGACACACTATTTGTATTCGTCGTCATCGGTGCGCCGTGCGCGCTGCCTTTCGGCGGGCACAAAGATACGACCTTTGTGATCACGCTCTCGCCGGCTGCCGCGCCGCCTGGTGCAGGCCCCCCGTTGCGAGTGGGGGGGGGGGCGAGGGTAAAGAAACACCGCGAAATTCGTTTATCGGACCCAGAGTTGCCATTGATACGGCGATTCCGTAATATACGGCAATTCAAATAATTTTAGGCATACGGCATGTTTTTCATTACCGTATAATAAAATACGGCTATCCAATTTTGAAATGTTTGAATTGATTCACAAGGATAAGTCAATTGCGATTCCAATCAATCGAATAAAATTGCAGTATAGGCACATCCCTCATAAAGTCGTTGCTGGGAATTCCCGTGCAGAAACTATGAAGTCCATAAAGTAATTTTGTTTTCTTTTATACATTTCAAAACAATTTGAACAACCAATCTCCGGGCTGCACTATGATGAATATAATCCACTTTCTTTGATTCGTTAGTTTGAAGTTGCTTTAAGTTGTATGCGTATTCAACATTTATGTTGTATGCATTTTTGAGATTATGATATCAAATATGGCAACTCTATCAAACTTGTTGGCAACACTGGTCGGACCATCAGTCTCTCGTCGCATGCGCTAGGTGTAGCATTGATAAGTAATCGATTCCGTCCATCCACTGGTTCGCGATCCAATCCATTTCCGAATTTTAAAATTTTACAAAATTGTGCTAATTTGTAAGCATTACACAAACGTCACTGGTAACAACACTTCCGTATCAGGCATGATGCTGATCGCGTACGACGAGGAGAGCGGCCCCGCCGTGTACAAGACGGACCCGTCGGGCTACTACTGCTCGTACAGGGCGGTGGCGGCGGGCGCCAAGGCCACGGACGCGAACGCCTACCTGGAGAAGAAGCTGAAGAAGCGCAGCGACCTCTCCGCTGACGACGCGGTGCAGCTCGCCATCGCCTGCCTCTCGCAAGTGCTCTCCGTCGACTTCAAGTCCTCCGAGATCGAGGTGGGCGTCGCTAGCAAAGAGGACTCCAAGTTCAGGTTAGTTGCATCTCTCTCTCTGCATCGTATTCCTCATTACTGAGGGTCGTGACCCCTTTCCATTAATCAAATAATGGTAGGAATTTTCTTGGATTAATAATGCAATGGGTTCCCACGTCCTTCCGCTTACGACTACTAAGAGTATTTAAACTCAGTTTTTTTTAAACGATTATAACAGATGTTAGTGATAATAACCGGGACCGACGGCTTAACGTGCTCCTCCAAATTTGAACCTCCAAATTCGGGCACCCATCCAATTACAGACTTGGGTCAACGTTGCTTAACATTCGCAATCGACTGATATGCGTTATCACAACTACCCTCCTCAACCGAACTCCGAACTGCCACCAAGTGGCAACTCGTCCCTCATTAGTTAGCTAGTCCCTAGTTTTATCGTGACAATATTAAGTATGGTTCTTCTCAGTAAGAACGGCATTCCAAACCAGTGGTAGATTCACTATTCAAAAGCATTTTTAACCGACTTCCAAAAAGGAGGAGGTTCTCAATTCGGCGCGTATTTTTTTTAATGTATGTTAATTGTTACCGCATATCCCGTGGTTTCCAAACCGATTTGAAAAATTTCATTATCAGTGCTTACAGGAAGCTCACGAGGTGGTCCCATAAAAAATTCTGACTGCAAATCCTCAATCCTTATGAGTCCCAACTCCTCAACCCTGATGCTGCAGGGTACAGAAGTCCTTAAAAATAGCGATTTAGGATTTTTTATGGTGAATTCATATTGTAGGTGTTAAGCAACGACTTCATACTTAAACCCAAGTCCCAACTCCTCAACTCTGATGCTGCATGATGATGATTAAGAGTACACTAAAAAGTTAAAAATAATAATTCTTTCCAAAAAACCGACTTCCAAAGCCATTGTAAAGTAAAACAATTTTGATTTCTACACACTAGAAAGGCTCGCCTGACTTTGGAAGGAACTTTGGCTTAGGAAGTCGGTTTTTTGGAAATAATTTTTATTAATAAGTTTATTTGAATAAAAAAATATAAGTTTGAGAGTTATGACATCTTGAAGTTCGCTTAAAGATGAAGTTGTGACCTTACCTTTGTGTCTAAAATTAATAATCAATCTATTTGTAGTAGATTAATTAATCCTTTTCAATAGTAACAGATAGATTTTATTTATTTAGTAGCTCTCATAGTAGTTTATCTGAAAGCTCCTATACACAAATCACAAAAATACAATTTTTTTTGGTAATTTTTCAAGATTTAATTTCAAACTGTTAACTTAGGTTGAACAGTTTGTACAGGAGCAAGTGATATGGCTCGACCGTAATTCCGTTGTGCTCGAGCACCACTGATCTGACCATTGATCTTTGGAAGTCATATAAATAGCGTAATTCAGAAAAAACTTCGCTATCGCGATTCAGGCTCTTCGTGCATTACTCGTGCGCTTCTAGTAGTGCCATCTATTGGCTTATCTGTGGACTGCGAAGAACGCCACAAGCTTGAATGGATACTTCAGTTATGTATAATTTTGGTTAACAATAATATAATTTCGCATTGTTTCCAGGGTGCTGACAGAGATTGAAATCGACAGACACTTAACTGCCCTCGCTGAGAAGGATTAAACGATTTTATTATTGTAGTCATTATTCATTATTATTTTAATAAAAAAAATCAATCATGAATGCTTAGTTTTTTATTAATTGAAGGTATTTTAGTGTTCTCTTTATTGTTTAATCTAATTCAGTGCCGACTCAAAGTGGAGTGAAGGCATTCAGCAGACAAATGACTATATTTTTACGTAGAGACCTACAGTCTCGTGGGTCTCGTGGCGTTGTCCAATCAAAGAGAACCCGTAATGTCCACTCATCTAGGCTTTAGGTTTGAAATCTAAACCAACTTGTCTATCAGTAAGTAGACCCACAAATTGACGGTAGAGTCTGCCCCCCGATGACAGATCGTCAGGCGCCAGTCGTCCACCGACCATTTATGTTAATTCACAAACTCCGCTTGGAGTAAGTAAGTGTTCTGAGGAACATACATAACTGGCCCGGAGACAGCGTCGCTAGTGAAAAATCTATGAAAAAGTAAACTAAACAATCATAAAAAAAATTATTACAAAAATAAGTTCCAATTTTGGCCACCGGGTCAGATAAGTTTGTGCCACTATACTACATTATAATAAATACTACGGTACCTTTATGGAGTTATCCAATAAAACTGTGCATCCAACTGACAACAAGAACAAGAAATGTACTTAGAGCAACAATTTGTGTATTGAACGCTTTTTTTTTTATCCACTACAAGTTAGCCCTTGACTGCGATCTTACCTGATGGTAAGTGATGATGCAGTCTAAGATGGTAGCGGGCTAACCTGTTAGGGGCATGGCAGTTATATTAAACCCATACCCCTATTCGGTTTCTACACGGCATCGTACCGCACGTCTTTGCCGGTAGGGTGGTAACTAGCCACAGCCGATGCCTCCCACCAGGCCAGACCAGGGAAAATTCAGAAATTATAAATTCCCAAATTGACCCTGCCGGGGATCGAACCCGGGACCTCCGCACGTTAAGCGACAGCGCTACACACTGCGCCACGGAGGTCGTCAAAATAAAACTTTGGTGCAAAATAAAACATCGCGTTAACCATAGGTTGTTTATTATGAACATAATATACAGTGCCGATGTTTATTTATAAAAGCGGGTAAAATCCGACGACACATACACCGTACGATAAAATAGTAATTTATTTAATTATCCTCCAACATACACCAAGTTCACTTAAAATATTAGGTACCTAAACATTATATAATATAGTATAATTTAGTAAATACATCCATCTCGCCAACGATGACCGATAAATGACAATAATCATTAAAAAACATTGCGTCCCACACGAGTCCAACGATGCCATAGGGGTCGGCGTTGGTTATTCAACGCTCGTTGATTTTTGTTAATAATACGTTCAACGGGCCAACGGCCATGTATATTATACGGCGGAAAGTCAGCGAACGTTGGATGCTCTGCAGTGAAACTAGCTTGGCACCCCATTGGACTCGAGCGTACTATAGTAAAAGCGAAAACAATTTTATTAATATCGTATTCCATTGTACAAAGTTTTAAGTACTTTACACAATATCAACTAAATCTTAAGATGGATGGATATATGTATAAGATGTGAGCGGAAGTATAGTTTACTAAATTAAACTACGAATAATTACAATAAGTGTTACACTGAACGTACTGTAATATTGGATATAATGTAGCGTTGAGCACGCCGGTCGAGGGAGCGCCGAGCGCGTGAGCTATTGCTTCAGAGGATATGTGCGGAGGCTCGCACCGACGACCGAATGACTTATTTACATTTTAAACTGCACACCTCTAGTACCAAAACTTGTTCATTATCATGATTCATAATTATTATTAATTTATGACATAGCGATCATCGCAATCGTTGTTATAGGCTGAGTTTTTACGTTTATTCCCAGTAGTTCAGGGGCTTGAAATTGAATTGCAGCACAGTTCAATGCAGTGTCTGCCTACCAGTTCAGTGCCTTGAAGTTATGTGCAGTTCAATATCTGTCCTGCTATAACAGCTCATAGTAACCCCCCAGTATCTGTCAACAAGTGTTTACAACAGCTAACAGCCACCTCAAAAACCTGCCAAATTCAACTCCATCCCGACACCTCTTTCATATTCTCATCAAATATTTGACTAAAATAGCAGGCCTAGTGATGCGTGAACTACGACAGCTGTGTCTTAGTCGCAACCCGTTTACAATGGACGCTTCCAGTACTGGCTCAGGCTAAACAAACAGTGGCTATAAAGAAGACAGAAAACCATAAATTCAGCCAATAACACGTACGGTTAGTTTAAGAAAGAAGGACGTAAATACTTTACAATAAAATAATGACGATAGCAACAATCGCAATGCAATAATCCACGTAACACTGGTGCTAGAGGTGCAGTCAAGTTTCAGAGCCTCCGAGTTCAACTTTACCATTACGATACATACAATTTTTTACAAAGCTGAATTGGCGTACATTACAACGATTACGAGAAGCCAATAAAAGAACACGAAGGGCTGACGCAGAGGGTTTCCCCGGGACAGTCCATTATTATTATGGGAATTATTGCACGAGTTATACTTAACACTACAGTTCTGATTCCACAAGGAAGAGCAAAGTTCAATTACAGAAATAATATTCATCTTTTGCAATTCAACGAAACAGAAATAACATTTCACATAAGTAAAAATACAAAAATTAGTAGGTATAAAATTATTCCAGATTCAAAGTTAATTATTGTAGTCAAATGCAATCGAAGTAGGTATACTTCGGGTGCTTTCCCATTGAAATGGGGGAGTGTGAGACGCATACGCATTACGCATACGCCTCGAACAATGAGATTATTGTATCAGAACACAATGCAGTCATCGATAACAATCTGACTCGTTCGCCGAACACATCTCCACTCCGCTTCAGTGGACACTGGACAGACACCCTCACCCGTGGTCTTACGTGAGCGACAAACGCGACATCGCGACTCGATACGACAGTATCAACTCACCCTTCACGTGGCCTTGGTGGCGTTGTCGCGTACAAGTTTGTCATTTTCTATGGCGTCGTATCGCGTCGGGTCGCTTCTGTCGCTCACCTAGTACAACGGGTTAGTCGTCGACGCGGCCGGCGGCTGCGAGGTGGGGGTAGAGGTGCATTTGCACAGACAACGGTGAGAGTCGCGCCCTTGCGGCGGACTGAAACCGAGTGCGTGTGCGCAGCGAGCCCGACACGAGATCTTGTTTCGGGCTTTATATTATATAACTTATAACGGCGCTTATAATATAAAGGCCGATATTCATCATTGAAAATATTGTTGTGAAATCTCTAAACGAAAACAGAGCTATGGTTTTTACATCTTCCCTTGCTGAAAAGATAGTACCTACAGTCCGTGTCGCGAAAGAAGTCCCCTAGAGGCGGGGACGTATGTAAAATGTGTCCCACGAATTGCCGCGGGACTTATTTCGCGACCCGGACTACAATAGGCATGATGACTGATTTTGAAAAATGGTCAGATTATGTTCGGAAGTGTCTACTATTTCGAAAAAATATCTTATTTCAGCAGAAAAATAAGGTTTAGTAGATAAAATTGGCATTTGAAATTTAAATTTTAAAATTCACGCCAAAACGCTTGGCGGTGTCATGGCGTCGTTTGTGACGTCACTATTGTTTTTACCAATGTACTCTGTGCAGTGTGCAGTAAACAATAGTGTGATTGTCAAAGCTCGAAAACGTACAATAATTGTGACGTCATTCGTTTATTCGTGTTTTATCCAATATGGCGGATTGCTGTATTTTATAGTTTTATTCAATCAAAATAAATAGCAATCTCACTCGAAATAGAAAAATAAATACGTTTTTTACAATCAATGAATCCTATTTCATTAAATAAATTTATAATTTCATGGATTCTTGGTTACTGTCATCATGCCTATTCCAAATTACTTGAACGCGGTAGGTATTTGACGATCTCAAAACTACGCCAACGACTTGCGCCTGCAGTCCCAATTGCAACCAATATAACACTTGATATCATTTTCCGACTAGACGATTTACATTTCGACACCGGTTTAATTCGTTGGTGCCTAGGAATCATCATAAACAGTAAACACAGACAGCGTGCATTTGAAGCCGACAAGGCCACGT
Organism: Erebia epiphron; assembly: GCA_963932025.1. Lineage (NCBI taxonomy): Eukaryota > Metazoa > Arthropoda > Insecta > Lepidoptera > Nymphalidae > Erebia > Erebia epiphron. Next base: position 19,005,776 of record OZ009959.1, on the reverse strand, counting down.
TTTAGTTTACGTTTTACTTTTGCGACTAATGCTGGAAACACACTTAGCTCGCCGTAAAGGGTGTTTCATTTGGCATTTGGTAAGAATTAGCAAATTATATGACAATGTGGCCAATTCTGTATAACACAATCTCTAAACTAAACTAAAATGACAGATCTAAATCTAGTTGTCTCTTTCGGCAGGGAGTAAGTATTAAGAAAGGGTTAGCAATATTTTTAATGCTGTCATTTAGGTTTAGTTTAAAAATTGTTAACTACAGAATCAGCGCCAATGTAACATTAAAACCGTTCACCCCTCAGTCCGGACGCGACCTCATCACACGATGTCGCTTGGAGATTTGGGGTGCCCTTAAATTTTAAGACGCGTTACATTATACACAGCCGCATGCATCGAATGGTTCTGTTCACATCCTGACCTGCTTCAGCGCACCGACGCATCCACACGCGGTAATACATATCGAAACAATTAATGAACCTTTATGTTTTTAGCGTAAAGGCCAACGCATACCGCGTGCGAGTGCAGCAATGTGTTGACGGCGTAAAGGTCATGAACACCGATAAAAAAGCCTATTTACTTCGCGTGACTACGACTAAAACTAAATGATTAAATGATTCGGCGATCATATACAAGCCTGCTAATCTACCCGCCGCTGTTACGATTAAGCTTACAGAATACAGATTTACAGTAAAGAGAACCGATTGACACAAAATACCGATTGTAATAAAATGTACACAAAGTAAAACAAAGTGTCATGGCAATCCAAAGATCCGGCTAGTGTCGCATATTGATTACTGCTGTATATTTATAAGTATAAAATCTTACAGTTCAATTAAAACTTAAATATGTGTACTAAGTTACAAGTGTGATCACTTTGCGCAAGCCTTCCAAGTTCGAGCATTGAATCTATAACATAAGATATCCCAATCACCGCTAGGACATAGGTGGGAGTAGATAGATAGATAGCAATGCAAGGGCTTTTCACTCAAATCATAAGCAGAAAACCGCTAAAATATCGTGACTTCAATATTCAATAGAAAATGCAAAAATATTATGAACTCGTGGCAAAAAATCTACATTACATTGAATTAGATGAACTTTTTAAATATAATAAAGTAATATGTATGGTAAAAGTAATTATTTGAATTTTTCACAAACATACACACACATATTCATTCAAACAACTCGCATACATATACACACACATGCAAGTTAAATATGCATGATAGTTTTATTATTCCATAGGTCTATGTAATGAATTAAAAATTACTGTAATAATAAAAATCAAAATGAAAATTTTGATAATATGTATTATTATGAAAAAAAATATTGGTATTTATTCTTGGTAAATTTTAAGAACTAGAAATAGATTCATGAGTTTGTATAAGGTTCGGAGGAAAGTGACGAGTTAAATTACTTTGGTATGAGTATCTCAGCACTCCTTTGCACCCAAGAATAAAAAAAATTACGGAATCTCAATGCGGTCTAGTTATTAAGGCGTATCAGTGTATACTTATTTTAAAAAAAAAAACATTAGTTTTGCAAATGCATAGATTAAATGCCCGAAATCGGAAGTTCACATTACGCAAACTTATATCGAGGTTATATCGTATTTACGTTCAGTTCATTGTAAATGGGTGCCGATAGCGGAGAGGGTAGGAGTCAGCCCCCCGATTGTGTAAGAAAATCGTAATCATTTGTCAAATCGATAATTCGACCAGTTCAAGGAGGTCATAGATGTCTGCACATCAGAAAGCATGTATAAACTGCTTAAAAAGTTCGAGTAAGGCTCGGTGCTAATGGGCCACCAACCACAGTTAACATTATTTTTCGTACTTTGTTGTATAGACTCGCCGCATACGTGTGGTCGGTGGCGGCCACTCGTTTCAGTAATGTTACGTGCCAGCTCCAGTATTGGCATTGACAGGCGTTAAATGTCGCTTCTTTACATAGTAATAGTTAGTATTTTGTGAACACAGTAACTGACATAGCTCCAACAGTCATTGAGCTTGATTGAAGCGGCAGCGGCGAAACACAAAGCCATATACCGCCACTGTAGCATTTCGAGACCCCAGGCGCCACAGAGAAACGACAGGCACGACAGACGCGACAAAAAAACTGCTGAGTTTCTTACCGGCTTTTCTCAACAGAACTCTTTCCGTACCGGCGGTAGAGTCAAAACATGACGTAACATAAGAGACAGCTGTATGTCCTACATGTTATAAATATTGTAAAATAGAGTTTTATTGAGTTTACAGTCGCCGGTGGCAGTGCTTGGTGGCCCGTTAGCGCCGAGGCTAATACGTTTCGAGCTGTCAAATGATCACGATTGGGCTGCTAGTAGGGTAGAGTGGGCAGGGTACCGGCCTAGGAGCAGCAGGCGCGCGCGGGCGGCGCGCGGGAGGGGCGGCGCTCGACGGCGATGCGCGCGTGGTCGGCGTCGGCCTCGCGCCCCGCCGACTTGTCCAGGATGGCCTCGGCCAGCTCGGAGAAGGCGCGCTCGATGTTGATGTTGGACTTGGCCGACGTCTCCATGAACCGGATGCCGTGCTCGCGCGCTATCTGCCCACCGCACACAGATACATTATATCATTCAAATTCAAATGTTTTGACGTGATAACGTCGTATAAATCAATGAACACCGGCTGCACGCACGAAATAGTGTCACGTTACGCCCGAGCCTGAGCGTGCAAGTGAGAGCGCGGAACGAGCGACAGAGAGGCACGATCGCGTGACGTCAGAGCTAGCAGTTCGAATAGTTCTGCTACTGTAACGCCGCCACGTGAGCGCGCGACAAAACTTCTAGTTATCACGTAAAACTATCGTCCGTAAACAGACTTTACAGACAACCGTAAATTTTTAATATTCAAATAAACTTTTACAAGTGCATTTCAATCGTCGAGTGATTCTACCACTGGTCCGGAATGCCATTCTTACCGAGAAGAACCAGCAAGAAACTCATTGAGCAAGAACAGAGAGGATTACACAGTCGGCACGGACGAATTTGCCCCTTGTGCTTTGGAGATCAAGTTCAATCCTGTATAATCACTGCACAACTTATCTATACTAATGTTATAAATGCAAAAGCGTGTCTGTCGGTCTGTCTGTGCTTTACCTACTGACCCATCTTTTGAACCAATTTTGATGTTGGTACAGAGGTGGGTTGTATCCCAAGGGACACATCATTGAGGGAAAATTAAGGAGTTGCTGCGGGAATCATAAAACATCAATCCACGTGGATGAAGTCACGGGCATCAGCTAGCCTTAAGGGACATTTTGCTCAAAATGAACTTTGAATGCAGTCCGATAGTTTTTTGAGCTCTATCGAATGGTATAGGTAACATTTTAATAGCTTTCAAAAAATGTCCGATACGCCAGAGAAAATTTATGATTTTAAAGCAATTTTCAAAGAGAAATATGGCGTAAGGGATAAAAGTAAAAATGCCCCGACCCTTACATCAATATGAAACTTATTTTTTGTTCCTGAATGGCTTTTACGTCTTATTAACTTAAATAAAATTGTGAAAATTGTCCATTATATCAATTAAAATTAAACATTAAAATATTGCTGCATTATGAAGAAGTTACTAAATAGTAACGCCCGTCTAGCCCTCACTTTAGCGGACAGCTAAAAGAAAGGGAACAAAATAATGCTTCAGAGTAAAACTTTTAGTAGGTAAGTAATTGAGCATTTAAGCGGATTGTAAGGCTAGATTTTACTTCATCGTCTAACAAAATATCAAAGCTTCATGAACACAAACTCTTGATACCATTGAAAAAAATTCTTTCCAAAAAACTGACTTCCAAAGCCACTGTAAAGTAAAAAATAATTTTGATTTCTACACACTATGTTAAAGTCTGGCTAGCCTCACGCGTCAACTATGCCTATCTTTGTTATACTCGCCCGACTTCAACATAGTGTGTAGAAAATCACCATCAAAATTTCCTAACTCACTAGTTTTGATGATTTCATGTAGTACAGTATACCTACAGCATCAGGATTGAGGATTTGGAGTCAGAATTTTTTATGGGACCACCTCGTGAGCTTCCTCTGACCAATGAAAATTTGTTCAAATCGGTTTAGAAACCACGGAGATATGCACCTACATCGCCGAATTGAGAACCTCCTCCTTTTTTGGAAGTCAGTTAAATAATTATTCCTTTTTAACCGACTTCCAAAAAAGGAGTAGAACTGCAAAAAATTTACATAATCTATAAGGGCTTTCAAACAAATATACAAAATTTCATAGGTGTATGTATGTTTAATGTATGTAAGTTTGGCCGTGGATATCTCTTAGATAACTTCAACTTTTAGATTAGACATTAAATTTTCGATGAGATTAGATTCTTAGAAAAAGATATACTTAATATTTATAAAATTATTTGTTTCTTTTGGAATGGAATGTGGCAGTTTAAAATATTCGTTGTGATAATGAAAAACTATAGTTATAAAATAAAAACTATTTTATTTATAGTTAAATTAGTTTATAAAAGTGTCTCTTGTAGTCAAAAACTCAAAAAGTTGATTCTGTGGTTTAAAAATGTTATAAACAACTTGTTTTTTATTTCTTTTCTTTTTATTAAGTACCTTTTGTTTGTCTAAAATGCAACTAGGTACTAGTAACACTTTAAACTGTTAATAACACTTACGCTAATTTCACTACAGCCTATTAACGTCCCACTGTTGGGCACAGGCCTCCACTCTCATAGGAGAGCGGGAATTAGAGCTTAGACCCACCACGCTACTCCAATGCGGGTTGGCAGGCTTTAACGATTATTATCATGTTAGTGATAATAACCGGGACCGACTGCTTAACGTGCTCTCCGAGGCACGGGGGTGAAACACCGCCAACTTCCAACTCCGGGCTGGCACTGAGAATTTCTTAATTGAAAAACCCAATACCTAACTTTTATGCCCGACCGGGAATCGAACCCAGGACCTCGTGATCCGCAGTCGACTATGCTAACCACTAGACCAACGAGACAGTCACGCTAATTTAACTCTACATAACAGAATGTTGATAACTTAACGCCATTTTAAACACGTGCATCAAAAAGGTAGGGCTTAAAGGACATATTACATATTTTTTCGGACGTAAAGGACAAGCTATCTTTGTAACTAAAGCTTATACGTATAAATAGATCATATTAAGTATTAGAGGACTAAAAGTTGAACAGAAACATATAACTCACTTCAATATAGTCTGAAAAAGTAAAAAGTTATGACCACATTTCCAAAAAAATTGTTTTTTGTCTCTCCTGTAAAGTAGCCATTTGTCCCTTACGTCAAGTTAGATAACGGTCGACGAATATGTAATTAACCTTAATGTGAATAATTATTTGATATGATGAAAATTATAAGCATTTGAGATGTACACAAATTACTTTAAGACAAGTTATTTTTGCCCATCGTGATCTATTATAACATTTGACTTGAATGATTTGTTTATACAGCTGGTGTGATACAAGATAATATTGTTATTAACCTGACAACCTTTGTTGCTACCAACAAAGGATAGGTTTATTTTGTGAACAATAAAATTAATTGTATTATTTACACTGAGACAGCATACTAGCCACAACATACATATTTGTCTACAATCTGCATGCAATCAATAACATTACAATCACAGATCTAGTAAATCTACCAATTAATTTGAATTCAATGAGTATTTAAGGTATATTCATATTTCCTGATAATTGATGTAGAATTTTAGTATGTTCCTGACAGGTATAAATTTAATTTACTACTTATATTAATATCATTATAGCCCACTAGCTCCAGTGCTAAATCCCAGTAACCTAACTAGTTTGGCCATGAGAAGTAACAAACAGATAGTGTTATTGTTATAGATGCTATTATGGAGGCAACTGCTAAAAATAACTGTGATACAGTATGAGTCAGACAAGTTAATTTATAAGTGCAAAATGTTGATCATTACTGAGAACCTGCTTTTGCCTGCAGCTTTGCATACCCTTAGATTTTAATAATAAAAAAAAATACTGTTACTTTAAGGGCTAGATTTTTTATATAATCATTACCTAAAAAACTTAAATCTAGACAAACCAACACCCGGATTCACAGGTCATAATCATAATAATCATATGTAAAGCTACTAGCTAGGATATTGTATATCATTCTCTAATATTAAGCAAACCGAGCTCTTACTTATTTATTTTATGAACATTTTATCATGAATGAAAGTGATCTTTGCACTTGGAACACCAAACCTAAGATTATTATTGTAAATTATATGTAACTAGCTAATGCCCGCGACTTCGTCTGTGTGGTTTGAGGTTTTTGGAACTCTTTAATTTTCCGGGATAAAAAGTAAACTATGTGCTATTCCAGACTATTATCTATCTCTGTGCCAAATTTCAGCCAGATCCGTTCAGCTGTTGGGGCGTGATTGAGTAACAAACATCCATACATCCATACATCCATCCATACATCCATACATCCATCCAAACTTTCGCATTTATAATATTAGTAAGATAAGATGGTCTTTTTATTGACTTTATACTTTTCTTAACAATGTAGTTGAATAATGAATGAAATAATTAATCATTTTGCAGAAGCTTTAATTGATTAAACCTTATTGAATCAAGGTTTAAATAATTGCAACTATAGCATTAAAATGCTGACTATTATTTACTGCTTAAGATACATGTAGTAGTAGTAGTAGTAGTATGAGTCTTTATTGCATCTTAACACATAGGTACAAAATTATGCATACAAAACAGAAGACAGGAAACTGTGGTAATGTGCAAAGGCGGCCTTATCACTAAAGTGATCTTTTACATGTAGATATGTAGGCACAGGGTGGGTATGCTATTAGGACACTAGTAAAGCCTGTGGAAAAACACATAGAATGGGAAGATGACTGACCACTTAAGAAAGGTGTGCTCCTTTTCTATAATTATTATCGATACATATATGGGGATGCAATATATTGGCACACTGCAATACATAAGGTAAGGCTTACACACTCAGAAGTAGTACTAGTAGTATTTAGTAGCACCCATCATAATATAGCTGTAAGTTTGTACATGTAACACGCAATAAAACAAATATTTAAATATTTGGAGTTTGCAGTAGTTAAACTTAGTGTAAAGGTGTACTTACAGCTTCTCCCCTCTCTTTACTGACTACTCTTTTCTCCTCCATGTCACACTTATTGCCGAGGATCATTTTCTCCACATCTTCATTGGCATGCTGCAATACAGAACACACAAAAGGTCAGCAAAGTATAATAGATGCATGACATGAGGCATGAGATGGCAGAATCCATAGGCAAATACCCACTAAGGCTGAGAATAGTCAAACTGGTGGTCGACTACTGAGATATATTGTACATGAGTGGCGGCATAAGTTGTCCTACATGACTGAAGACATTTCATTTTAGAGTCACCACGGTCAAATTACAACAGGAGCTAGCAGACGTAGTGCTTCACATATAGAAACTTAACAGATATATGTATATCTCAGAGAGCTTTAACTTAAGCATTATGTTATTCAGGCTACTTCTGCTTGTCTGAGTGGATATATTATGCAAGTTAGATATACCAACCTCATCTATATTTCTTAACCACTTGACAATGTCATCAAATGTCTTCTCATTGGTGATGTCGTACACCAGCATGATGCCCATGGCGCCGCGGTAGTACGACGTGGTGATAGTGTGGAAGCGCTCCTGCCCTGCAGTGTCCCAAATCTGCAGTTTAATCTTCTTGCCGCGCAGTTCCACTGTTTTAATTTTAAAATCTATTCCTGCAAATACATTGCATAATAAAGAAATTAACTTCACGGGGTCTTTCATTGAGTGTATTTGTTGGGATAACAAGCCCATACAAATAAATACCACTCTGCTAACACCACAGAATTAATATGCACGATTTTGAAAGCACGAATACATAGTTCAATCTTATTATAAACGTAACAATAATTATAAGGTTTTCTAGAAGGAAAAACAAAATAACAAGGATAATAATTTAGTTCGTACCAATTGTTGAAATAAATGTCGTTGTAAAGTGGTTATCTGAAAACCTAAATAGTATACATGTTTTGCCAACACCAGAGTCCCCGATTAAGAGAAGTTTAAACAATAGGTCATAAGTTTTCTTGGCCATTTTAATTTTCTAAGCAAAGATTTATGATTTATTTCTAAAAAATAAAAATTTCAATTCGATGTACAATTTGACAACAGACAACTAGCACCTAGCACTACACCACAGATCACTTATATTCTAGTCCACTACACTAGCCACTAGCTTGTCATTCAGCAGCAGGGCGATCATAACTTGTCTCTGTTTTGCATCAATCATTTTCATTGATACATCGCAATCACCTCTGATTGGTTAACACTCTTCCACTATTGGACGAAATCCATTGATTGAAGTTACGCGGTCGCCAGCAATCATTGATACAACGCAATCACCTCCGATTGGCTGAATTTATGGTAATCTTGCTGCGTCAATGCAATTGGTCCAATAGTGTAAGAGTGTTAACCAATCAGAGGTGATTGCGATGTATCAATGATTGATGCAAAACGTAGAGGTTTAATTGTTCTATGATGCAAAAGATACGCGGTCGCCCTGCACTTCAATGACGATCTGTAATTCTGTAGGGTGATTGGGTAAATAAAACCTGTATCAATCATTGTTACAATAATTGTTGTGATTGGCTGAATTTATGGTATTCTTGCTGCGTCAATGGATTTTGTACAATAATAGAAGAGTCATTTTTAGCCGGTCGCCCTGCCTGTGCGCCCTGCTGATGACCAGAGACAAGTTTGCTGATGACGATCATTTTTAGGGTTCCGTACCTCATAAGGAAAAAACAGAACCCTTATAGGATCACTTTGTTGTCCATCCGTCTGTGTGTCAAGACCCTTTTTCTCAGGAACGCATGGAGGATCAAGCTGAAATTCATATCAAATAGGTACTCAGGTCTTGATAGAGTTGATAGATATATGATTTATTGATTGATAATAATTATAACTATTTTAATAATTATAATTAAATGCTAAATGCTAAATGCTATAAATGAGTGGCACGCGTGCTGGTCGCGATGATGATTTGCGCACTGATTGATTGTTAGTTTGAATGTATAATAAAAAGTACGAAAAGTAGGTTAATGCTCCGTACATGCTCCCACGGGAGAGGAAAGGAGATGATAAGCAAATGACAAATTGAAGCGAGATGATTGATGCGAGATGAATGCTTAAAAATTACAAATCACTTATTTTAATGCTATGCTAAAGTTATGCTATGCAGTGTCACAAAAATTAACCTATTAATATAAAATGTAAAAATGTAAAATGTATAAATCGTATAAAGTGTATAAATGCTGAAACGCTGAATGATGAGATCTCCGAGTTCGCGCTCGCTGCTGGCTTGCTGGAGCTGGGGCGGACGCTGCCGCGATTGATGGCTTCGGGCCTTCGCGGCGGCTGCATTCGCTGGCGCTCGGTCGGAAGTTGCTGAGGGCACGAGGTGGCGGCTGACGGCTGCGAGTCTTCTTGGGGCGTGCATTGATAATCATATGTTTTGTTGTCTCCGTCGCAGTTAGGTAGGAACTTGATCCCGTTGGCGAGACCGCGCACCTGATACCCATGCAAGTACACGAACGGCGCGTGTCCAGTTGCTATGTTTGCGTAGTACGCGCTGTATGACGTCATCATGGTGAGGAAAAGAGCGGCTTTCATGCCATATGTAACCGTTTTCATCTGATATTCGCGTAACAACTGAAAGCGTTGATGATCGCTGCTGATGAGTACTTGTCTGAACATTGTTTCGATGTCAGCGGTGAATGCATATTTATATTGCTTCAATCTTAAGACAAGGGACATAAGACCTTGTTGTTTTGGGTCATGCTTCATAAAATTATTAATTATTGTATAAATCGTTGAATTTTTTTGATGACAAGTTGAACTCTGTCGTCGACGAGTCAGCGCATTCCATACCGTGGTGAGGTAAATAGCAACTGGGTGTCATATTACTAGTACACTCAGCCATATAATTTTGTGACTGATATTCGTCAATAAATGCTCGGTATGCTTGTGCTAATTTTGTTAGACTGATCGACTTGCGTTCCAGGTTCTGAAACTGTGTTGCTGCCATGGGTTTTGAAGCTCCCAATTTCTCCTCTATATTATCTTTAGTATAGGGATAATTCACAACATATGGGCCGTCCTCAATTCTTGAGTCTTTGTAATGCTGTAGACACTCCAGATATGCCTGCGAAATGTTTGTTGATTCTGGAATGTCCTCCCCGGACCAAACGGATTGTCTGTCACCGATGTTGTTTAGTTGTATTCAGTGCTGGATTTACACATTTGCCGCCCCAAAGCTATAAAAATTTGCCGCTCCTACTGACTTCCTAAAATTAGATATATTTTTTTTTTGTACTTTACTGTAAAGTAGATAGGTATGTACATATTAAGTACCTAACGGACACGAATACAGTCGAAGCGGCAGCGGCAGGCCCTCCCGAGGCGACGCAGCCTCACTTTTTTCTGTACCAAATTTTTTATTGGGCCAATTTTGCCGCCCCCTTAATTTTGCCGCCCTAAGCTTCAGCTTTTTCAGCTTCTATGGTAAATCCGGCACTGGTTGTATTGGAATGTATTGATATAGCCACATAAAATCCAGCTGAAGCGTGACTGTTGCGCAACTGGCTGTGTATTTTCGGGTCTGATGATACCTTCCTGAATGATGGTGGAGTAAACATCGGCTCCCAATAGTAGATCCACTGGGCGACTGATGCGAAAATCTGGGTCCGCCAATTTAATGTTTTCCAAAAATGACCATTGTGATTTTTGGAATGAATTATCCGGGAGATTGTTTATGAGGCTTCGCATTACGTATACGTAATGTATAGTCGTTGTGTATTGCCATGCACTTGATATTAATTACGCCTTTGCACGTGCTCTCCTTGGCGCCAATACCGAATACGACACCTTTGCATCGGTCGCGTGGCAATTTCAACATTTGTGCTGCATGCTCAGATATGAGTGATACCTGAGACCCTTGATCAATGAGGGCTCGTAATGTGATCAGGCTATTGTCAGCTGCTTGAACTCTGATTAATGCTGTTGATAAATTGCCTTGAGACACGTGACTGTTGCTGGTTGATGTATTTCTTTCATTGCTGCTATTTTGCGTTTCATAATTGGGGTAATAAGAGTCGTGTACGAGCGTGTTATGCGATTTGATGGCCTCGGTGAACTGGTCCATCGTCGGCGTATATTCCTCTTTGTATGATTGAGTTTGAGACCACATTTTGATGTTGATGAGTCTCTTTATTTTGATATATTGAAACTCACATATGCTGTACTGCATTTCACTGGAAATATCTTTCGAAACTTGCATGCTATCGATTTCCAGTGTAATGCGTCTATTGCTGTCCAGCGAGATTGTAAGCACTCAAGAGCGTCCTCCAATTCCCACGTCTCTTAGATGAGATCGACCTTGATGCTGTCGGCCGTTCTCGTAAATGCTTCGCAGTTAATGCACTGCTTACGAAGCATTTCTTCCATCTTGCTAGTAAAATGATTGATTGATTGTACTCACTCGAAGTGGCTGCTAGCTGATGAATGCTGCTTTCTTGCCTCCTCCCTGAATGCTAGAAGACGGCAAAAAGATATATGGTGATGGTATGGTGTATGCTGATTGCTTTGCTGATGTATGCTGGTTGTCCTTCAGCTCTTTAATTCCGTGTCCCAAGTGCGATATATGCGCCTTCTCAATCTAACCGGTGGAATCCGCTTGTGGGAGGCCGGCAGACCTATTCGCTACCACACAAAGACACACGAAAAACTTAGCGTGGAAGTACGTTGGTCACTGGTTCTGCTGAATGGTTCGAAGGACCAAATGTTTGGTCCGTTAAATAATAGAGTTGATAGGTTTATAGTTAAATTATAATGTAGATCCATAGGTCGCTGGTTCAGATCCGGCTCGAAGGACCAAATGTTCGGTCTAGGACCTTGTTTGAATGATAGAGTTGATAGATATATGATTATGAATGGAATCAGGCGTTACTTTGCGGAAGTTCATGATTTAGCAAGAAAAGAATACAATTATTTTGCTATAATCCGCCAACAGAAAAAATTCTGTATGGTCAAGCATGCAGTTACAAGTTATCCAACTGGTCAATAATATTAAAGACTTGACATTACCGGACCATTGTAAATTAATATCACTAGATGTAGACAGCCTGTTCACCAATGTCCCAGTTAACGAAACCCTAAACATCTTAACCGATTTATTAAAAAATAATCATATAAACGCTAACGAAATAACAGAGGTAATAGAATTAACCAAAATTTGCATGAAACAAAACTATTTCAAATTCAATGACCAATTTTATCAGCAAAAAGACGGTTTAGCTATGGGCTCACCTCTAAGTCCTCTAATGGCTGATATATTCATGGATGATTTTGAAAACAAACATATTGTCAAAAATAATAATATTCTGTATTACTACAGATATGTAGATGATATAATTATATGTTGGACTGGGACAGACAGACAACTTGACATATTTATCAAAAATCTTAACAAAATACACCCTAAAATTCAATTCAAATCAGAATTAGAACAAGATAACTCTATAAACTTCCTTGATCTAACTATAACTCGTGCTAATGCTAAACATCAGTTTGGAATTTTCCGAAAACCCACATATACAGACACAACCATACCCGCTTCATCCTGCCATCCTTGGCAGCATAAACTCGCAGCGTTCCACAGCTATGTGCATAGGTTGCTGTCTATTCCACTCACTAAAGAAAACTATTTAAAAGAATTAAAAGTTATTTACCATATGGCACAGGCAAATGGGTACAACACTAATATTGTTGATAATATAATAAAAAAACAACGTTTGATGCAGATCAAAAAGGACCTATATTCATCATCACCTGATAAAATAAATAAATACAAATCCAGTCTAACTTATTTCGGGCCAGCTTCGGAGCGTATTGCTAAGACACTTAAAGCACATGATATACATGTTGCATTTAGGACCAATAATACACTTAAAAATATTTGTAACGGTAAAGATAAATTAAACAACAAACAAAAATCGGGCATTTATAAACTCGAATGTTCAGAATGCAATGCCACATATATTGGTCAAACAGGTCGTAAATTTGATACACGCTACAAAGAAAATATGGCCGCGGTTAGGAACAACCAACCCCAAAAGTCACATTTTGCTAAACATCTTCTAGATAGTGGGCACAAATTATCTTCCAACCATTCATATGAAATCTTACACACTTGCGATAAAGGTATTCGACTGAGCATGTTGGAGCAATTAGAAATAATAAAACATAATAATAATAATCAATTTAAATTACTTAATGAACAAGTTAATGTTTCAAATTCACCACTGCTTCGATTGTTTGGAGGGGGTAGGTTTCCCGGGGGTAATGGGCGGGGCAATAGTGGTGGGGGTTTAAAACACGGTATATAACACCGCGCATTTGACACGAACGTCACTAGACAATCTTGCATTGTAAGGTCGACATCTCCTGAAGATGCTCCGGTGTCGGGGCGAAACGTGCGTCGAGAATAGTATAAAAGTCTTGTGTGGTGGTGCATGTGAGTGGTGGTGGCATTGCTTGCTTGGGAACTTAGCTTTCTTGCTTGGTTGGGAAGGTAAACGGTGCTTCTCTTGTAACTGCATGCTTGACCATACAGAATTTTTTCTGTTGGCGGATTATAGCAAAATAATTGTATTCTTTTCTTGCTAGATATATGATTTCTTGATTGATAATAATTATAACTATTTTTATAATTATAATTAAATGATAAATGCTAAATGCTATAAATGAGTGGCACGCGTGCTGGTCGCGATGATGATTTGCGCACTGATTGATTGTTATAGTCTGGCCACGCTAACTCTGCCACGGAATAAAAGGACAACACTTAAAAAAAATCAAAACATTCGTCTAATCTGTTTTCATACATTTGTCAATTCAGGTGTTAGGTGTGTTGTTAGTTTTATTATTTCGAAAATAAAAGTGAAATGGTGAAATAATGGTTAAAACTATGTAAAGAAATATGTGAGAGTTATTATATAACATGATTCTTAAATTCCAAGACGTAAAGGAAGAACACGATGCTGTCTTTAGCCAAAAACAATAATGTTTACAAGAAATCGAAGAGTTGACAAGTAAGCTGACCAAACGGTTTTGATATTTTGCTTTTCGATCGATGCATAAAATACTTAAGATTAAAATTTATATAAAACGTTTATTCACTGCCTGTTCATATCGTATAAATGCATATGCAAAAAATAAATTATTTTCATTTATTCCCAGGTGTAAGCGTAGGAATCTTAAGAGTTATTAAAAGTGAGGGCCAATCTAAAGAGGGAATCTCGTGGACTCCCTATAAAAAGCGTTCAGCACGGGAAATGAAAGTCAATATTGACAATTTTTAGCTTTTCTCAGACCAGGATGCGTTTGGAACCCTCATAGCTCTAGTGTTAAGATACTGCAGTTAATTATCACCATCACGTCTCATATTTTACTGACGTTCAAAAGTGAACAGTGTTGGTACCTATTTTGAATAAAACAGCTGTGACTATTGACTATGTGTTTCATTCATCTATGCTGTCCTTAAGTAGTTCAGAAGATCTCCCCTGATCAATTGTTGTTAACCTTCATCGTCAGTAGGTTCACACTAATATTAAATGCTAGAGTAATTGTCTGTTACCCTTTTTTTGACTCATCCCCTGAACAAAAATAGTTTTGCCTGAGCTTAAAGCCGAAATCCACGCAGACGAATTATAATGCATGGTGAATATAATATATAAAATTTATATAAATATGATAAATAAATACGGAAATCATTATGCTCTACCTTAATAATATGCTGTCAAAACTGTGCCCTATATTTACATTTACTCTTTTAAATGTACTAAAATGACCAATGACCCCAATAAAGTAGATCAAAAACAAAAAACACAAATATCGAATACGTTTTTTCGCATTACAGTCTGTGTTATCATCAACAGATTTTCAAATTCTACAATTCTAACAGTGCTGCAGACAGCGTAGGCAGACTATAGTTTGAATTTATAATGAAAAGTACGAAAAGTAGGTTAATGCTGTTGGAGCAAAATGTACGGTTGGACTGTGGACCGTACATGTCTACTGTCCTTTGGAGCTGTGAAAAAATCAAACTTCTAAGCCAACACAATCAAAAGATACAGCCGTTTATGCTGCAAATTATCGACACTCGCAGGGGATTCAAAACCTACAGACTACAGGGTACTTCCCGTGAACTCAGACTCTTGAAATTTGGTACAAAGCAACGTCTTATAGCACAGATAAAAGGAAAATTGCGAAAAGCATAAATTTTTAGTGTAAGTAAAAATTTATTGCAATTCGCAATTTTTCTATTAATTTTATAATAAAAATATTTTTAAACTTAGTCATGTTATAGATTTCATTTAGCAATAAAAATACCATAACTTTTACTTATATACCTACAGGTTTGTACGGAACCCTGCGCGAGTCCGACTCGCACTTGGCCGGTTTTTCTTATTTAACTGGTTTATCGGCTCTGGATTCTATGATTAAGATCAGAGACAACGATTCCACAGACTCAGTAACATACATGGAGGTAGAAATTAGTACCAGAGACAAGTTAACCAGTAGCTTTGATTTTATCTTTTCTTTATTATGTCTGTGGATTTTATATTCAAGGAATAAGCATAAAATTTAAATTTGTCTCAAATATTTTTTTCTAGATTCTTTATTGTCTTTACATTATACTTAAAAGGTATTTTTTTATTTAGTTATTATTTAAACCCAGAAAATATTAAATAGAAAGTGAAAAATAAGGGAGGCAAATTCAAACCTGCAAAACGCGTCACCATTGGTCGAAACGAAATGTGACGTAAATGGTCACGTCAGTGGATTTATCGGCGTCGATATTCATACTGTGTTAGTAGTGTTTGTGAGAATTTTTTTTTAAAACTGTATTCCTGTGTGATTACTTGTTGATATATATTTGTAGTGAATCTAGGACGATGACAGAAACTGGTTTTGTCAAAGCACAATCGGATAATCTACCGAAAATAGATGCATTTATGATGTCAGCATAATTTGCATCAAATATCGATTTTACAAGCGCAGAGATCAAAGGAGTGAAAGCTGCAAGGTAATTATTATGTTACATGGTATATTTTAATCCATAACATAGATTTTAATGCATAAATATTTAAATAATACATACAACTAAACATAACCTATACATAACCATTTGTCATTAAAATTGTTCCTAAACTCCTAATTTACGGGAGTGTCCCCGCCGAGACGAGCTAAGCGAAGCGAAGCCTCGTAGCTTTAGTTTTAAGATACCGTAACCGATTATCACCATCATGTTTTCTATGTAATTTTTAACGTCAATAAGTGTACCTACAGTGTACCTATATTGAATAAATGATTGAGCATTGAGTACTTACGTTAAAATGATCTTCACAACAAAATACAACCGATAATGGAGCTAGATTATCCCTTCTCATCATCTTGCACCATTTTTCTCGTAATTTCGCATCGCGTGGAATACGAAAAAACACTTTATCGGGTGTACTAAGAGTAGTGTTTTTGCACTTCGGTACCATACAATACTTGTAAGAAGGTTTTTTAACTTCTTCCATAATTTGTGTACTTAGCAATTAAAACTGAAAATAATAATTATGAAGTAACTGAACTGAATTGCTATAGTAAACAAACACGGAACATAACCAATGACGTCATCAAAAGCGCGCGATTAATGGTGGCGTTTGAACTGCTCAAATTTATACTTAACTTTGAAACACCAATTAACGTAATTATTTGACTATTTTCAAACCTATTTATATTTTTACTATGTTATAAAGATGTAAATGATTGATTTAAGAAATAAAAATAAATCATGCATATTCCCTATTGATTATTCAATTTTTAAATAATAACTACATTCCAACAATATTTTTTCTTGTTGAATAGATAACTTGTACATTTATATTATAACTAGATGATTCCCACGACTTCGTCCGCTTTGACTAAGTTTTTTCAAATCCCGCGGGACCTCCTTCCTTTCCGGGACAAAAAGTAACCTATATCCTTCCCCGGGATAACCTATCCCTGTACCAATTTTTATCAAAATCGGTTGAATAGGTTGGCCGTGAAAGCGTAGCAGACAGACAGATACACAAAACAGTGCCAAAAAAAACATAGCTGACAGTATACTGGACTGTGTTACGTTTTAAACAGTAACCAGTATACCTATAAAGCTAACTATAAAGGAACGGCTTCGCAACTAAATTGACGTCACAACTTGTGCACATCGGAACATAGCTTTTATTTTATCTCTGTACCAACTGCCATATACTCTTTGGAGTCTTTGGCACCCACAGTTCCTGGTTAGTGGTTACTGGTCTGCTGCTTGTTTAAATATATAGGAGAGGATAATATGTTGCATTTACTCAATTATAGTTATACGATGCATTATGTTAATAAAACATGTACAACTATGTTTTGACTTTTCTTACATAATGAAAGCTACGTTATTAGAACGAGACAGGTATATTAGGTTATTGTGTGAACATGTCGCGCAATTGTCATATGACGTCATCTGAAGCCAATTTTTTGCTAACTATAAATGGCGTATTTTGTGCTTCCGGTGTTTCGGCTGTGACAAATTACCTGTTTTGTGAATATTTTCATGTATTTTGTTGCGCTGTTCCCAAAAATTTTATTTTTATTTTTATTCACTACAAGTTAGCCCTTGACTGCGATCTCACCTGATGGTAAGTGATGATGCAGTCTAAGATGGTAGCGGGCTAACCTGTTAGGGGCCACCACCACCACCACCACAGCCCATTAACGTCCCACTGCTGGGCACAGGCCTCCTCTCATAGGAGAGAGGGAATTAGAGCTTAGACCCACCGCGCTGCTCCAATGCGGGTTGGCGGGCTTTAACGACTATTATCATGTCAGTGATAATAACCGGGACCGACGGCTTAACGTGCTCTCCGAGGCACGGGGGTAACCCCCGTGCCTCGGACACCGCCAACTTCCTAACTCCGGGCTAGTGCTGAGAATTTCTAGTCAGAAAAACCCAACACTTATTATGGCCCGACCCGGGACTCGAACCCGGGACCTCGTCAGCCGCAGTCAAACATGCTAACCACTAGACCAACGAGGCAGTCATGGCAGTGTTAGGGGCATGGCAGTTATATTAAACCCATTCCCCTATTCGGTTTCTACACGGCATCGTACCGGAACGCTTAAACGCTTGGCGGCACGTCTTTGCCGGTAGGGTGGTAACTAGCCACGGCGGAAGCCTCCCACCAGGCCAGACCAGGGAAAATTCAGAAATTATAAATTCCCAAATTGACCCTGCCGGGGATCGAACCCGGGACCTCCGCACGTTAAGGCAACAGCGCTACATACTGCGCCACGGAGGTCGTCAAAAAAGTGAGGGGATTGTATTGTTTACAAATGTAAGCATAATTCCAGAAGTGGGCAAATAATTAAAATTACTTTTAAAATATGTTCGTTTTCTCTTTAAAACTTCCACGAGTGAATAGTCACAACGTGTAGCGGTTTCACGAGAGATTTAATGTAAACAGTTAAGTATAAAACTTGGCCAAAGCATCACAACAATAATAAATTAATCATTTGATCAGACTGCAGTTGCTACTGCTAAGCTCTAAATCAAAGTGCGATCTAAACACAAAAGTATTCAATAATCGCTGAGTCTGCCGGTAGGAGACTGTTTTACCAAAGTCAAAATACTCGTATTTATGCAAATTATTCCAATATGGCGTATTCCCGCCAAAGAACGAACCGAGTGAAATACATCGAATGAGTCAAATATCTATTTAATTAAAACTTCATCAACATATAAATTAACAATCTTTTATCTTTTCTAAAAATTCAATTCGAATTTAAAAGCAAAGCTGACACAAATAAATTATTGAATATCGATAAAATTAAAACTTCGTCTCAAAGATTATGCCTGCCCATTTTTACGTATACCAGTAAGAAATGAATCTTTACTCAATATTCTTGTTTGTGTTGAATAATAAAAACAATAATGTACACTTTTCAGTAATGCTTTTCTCTAATCCTATTTGCATTTTACTATTCAAAAAAAAATTACCATTTCTTTCTTATTGCAGAATTTACCAACTGGGCAACAGGCAAGGCAACCCTTGCAAGAATTGAACCTCAATTTGTGTCCAGAAACTAATGACGATGTTTCCCAAAACAGAATACAGAATACTTCAACCCATTGCAGGCTCACTTAAGCATGAGTGGCCAACAAGAGGCCCTCCGATCGTGATTACCATTTTTCTGAAAAACTACTGGGCTGACATAAATGCTGTTTAAGAAGAAGAAGAAGAAGAAGAGCGAGAAGTTTTATGTATGTATAGTGTAATATTATCAATTGCTTTTTTTTTTCATCTATAAATTTTAGAAATAAATCATTTTTAAAATCTGTTTAATTTTATTATTCATATACTAATGACAAAACAATAATAAAATTACTACACAAAAAAGGGGATAGAAGTGACATTAATAATTATCGTCCCATAAGCTTGAGTTCAAATATATATAAAATAATCCTTAAAAGAATAGAGAAGAGATTAGATGAAAATCATCCTTTAGAACAAGCTGGCTTTCGAGCCACTTTTTCAACTATTGATCATATACATACGCTTAACCAAATAATTGAAAAATATAATGAATACAATAAAAAAATATACATTATATTCATTGACTACTCTAAAGCGTTTGATAGTCTGGAAAATGATCAAATCTGGAAGGCACTGTTAGAACAAGGGATCCCTACAAAATATATACGTATAATAAAGAATATATATTTAAATAGTAATGCCAAAATTAAATTAGAAAGTGAAGGAAAATGGTTTAAATTATCTAAAGGAGTCAAACAAGGAGACCCTTTATCGCCAAAGATATTTAATGCAGTCATGGAAAACGTTTTTAGACATTTAAATTGGAAAGGAAAAGGGACAAAAATAGATGGCAAATACCTTAATAATCTGCGATTTGCTGATGACCTTGTATTACTTTCTGAGGACCCTGTCACGTTAGAATCGATGTTAAATGAATTACTAGAAGAAAGTAAAAAAGTAGGCTTAGAGATGAACGTACAGAAAACCAAAGCAATGACTAACGGTATACAGAAATGCATTAAAGCTAATAATATGGAAGTAGAATATGTTGAGGACTATATTTATCTCGGAGAAATTGTGTCAACAAAAGACTCGATTAATAAAAAAGTCGAACGGCGGACTGCAAATGCGTGGAGTAGGTACTGGACGCTAAAAGAAGTGATGAAATCCAAAGAAATGCCAATGAAACCATAAGCAAAAAGTATTTGACAGCTGTGTATTGCCTATATTTACATACGGTAGCCAAACCTGGGCATTAACGAATAAATTGGAGCAGAAGTTAGCAATATGCCAGCGTGCGATGGAACGAAGCATGTTGCATGTAAGAAGATCAGACAAAATAACAAATGAAAAACTAAGAAATGAAACTAAAATAGTAGATATCCGAGCAAAAATCCGAAAATTAAAATGGAAATGGGCCGGCCATATTTGTAGGCATAAACAAGATAGGTGGGCAAAGAGAGTAACAGAATGGTATCCCAGAGATGGAAAAAGATCGAGAGGAAGACAAAGAATAAGATGGAGTGACGATTTTGTAAAATTTATGGGAGTAACTTGGCATAGATTAGCACAAGATAGAAACACATGGAAAAGACTGGAGGAGGCCTTCGTCCAAAGGGCGTACTGAAAATGATTATAGTATAATAGCGTAGACATTAAGTAGTAGAATAGGTATTGTTTTTTTTTTTTTATAAGTAATACTATATATAAAATGTAAGATATATGTAAGTTAAAATAGTGAAGTGTAAATAACATTATTGTAAATCTTATTTTCAGTAATAAAGGCTATATTATTATTATTATTATTATTGGTATATATCATACTCTCACGCCCGCATACAAAATATAAATACATATATGACCAAAGGAATTACAATGAACTTACGTAAATAAATAGATATGAATAAACTTACATACACAAATACACAAATAAAAAGTTGTAGCGGGCGGAGGATTACACCCCGGCAGGGGAGACCAGACGGCCGG
Source organism: Erebia epiphron (assembly GCA_963932025.1). Classification (NCBI taxonomy): domain Eukaryota; kingdom Metazoa; phylum Arthropoda; class Insecta; order Lepidoptera; family Nymphalidae; genus Erebia; species Erebia epiphron. The sequence goes on along the minus strand of OZ009959.1, from coordinate 18,984,586 downwards.
GGGTCAGGGCGACAGGTTGAGAAACCGGCGGACTATCCTAGCAGAGTCCAGCAACACCGCTTTTTGCATCCTGGCTGCGAGCGAACTGCCACGGAACCCCAGCCGCCTCAGATGGTGAGCGAGGCTGACTGGGATTAACCCATTCGCAGATATAACGATTGGGATGGTTTCAGTGGACTCCACATGCCACATGGCGGAAACCTCGTGAGCCAGATCGAGATACTTTCGTTTTTTCTCCGTCTCAGCTCTCACAAGGTTCTCGTCATATGGAATGGTGATGTCCACCAAAAACACCCGTGACTGTGCCCGGTCCAACAGCACGATGTCAGGCTTCTTCGCTAGAATAGTCCTGTCCGTGATGATGGACCGGTCCTAATAGAGCCGGACTCCGTCACGCTCGAGTACAGGCACCGGTGTGTACTTGTAGTACGGCAGCCTCTCATCCAGGAGACCGTACTGCAGAGCAAGCTCTACTCCCTGTGATTGCACACCTCGCGGTTGTGGAGGTTTTTGGCATTCAAAAGGCCTCTACCCCCACATTTCCGCGGGATGTATAGCCTCATCACCGAGGAGCGTGGGTGATGCATCCGATATGCGGTTAGCAGCGTACGAACTTGTCTGTCCAGGGCGTCCAGCTCAGTCTGAGTCCACCTGAGTATGCCGAAGGAGTACATCAGTACCGGCATGACCCAACCATTGAAGGCGCGCACCTTATTGCCGCCCGACAAAAGGCTTTTCAGTACTTTCTTCAGGCGGCCAAGGAAACGCTCCCTCACCGATCGTCTCATGTCGGCCTCTCTGATACCTAATGCCTCCATCATGCCCAGATATTTGTAGGTTTCAGTTGGGGAGAGCGATCTGAGGTATATGGAATCCGAGAGCTCAATACCCTCAGATTCCACAATCTTCCCTCGCTTTACATGCATGACCGCACATTTGTCCACACCAAATTCCATCCTAATGGAATCACTAAAGGTTTTAGTTACCTTTAGTAACTCCAGTAGATGTGATTTGTTGGGGGCAATGAGTTTTAGGTCATCCATGTAAAGGAGGTGTGATATAACCTGACCTCCTTTCCTCAACCGGTAACCTAGCCCTAAATTCTCCAAGAGAGTACTCAGAGGATTCAGGGCCAGGCAAAACCACAAAGGGCTCAGGCTGTCGCCCTGGAACATGCCTCGCTCAATCTTTATAGGCTCCGCGCTCCCCAGGGTTCGGCGACATCCCGGATAGTGAAGGACCGTCCTCCACTGCCCCCATACACGTCTGTAGGAAGGTGCGTAGTACTGTGTTTACTTTATACAGTTCTAGCACCCTCATAAGCCATGTATGGGGTACAGAGTCGTAGGCCTTCTTATAGTCTATCCAACATGTCGACAGATCCCTTCGGGAGCGCTGAGCCTGTTGACAAATGGCCATATCAATGAGGAGAAGCTCCTTAGTACCACGAGAGCCATTCCTACATCCATTCTGAGAAATAGACATGATAGAGTTTGTATTGATATGATCGTTAATTTTTGTTCTCAGAATGGATGTAAGAAGTTTATATAGTGTTGGTAGGCACGTAATCGGTCTATAATTTTTGGGTTCCGTGGTACTACCTGACTTATGGAGCAGGAGGGTAATACCTGTTGTGAGAAACTGGGGTAACGACTCTGACTCTAGAGATGATTGGAATTGGGATGCCAAACGAGCGTGCGAGCTGCGTAACCACTTTATCCAAAAGTTGTGTAGCCCATCCGGCCCAGGAGATTTCCAATTGGGCAGGGGACGGGCTGCAGTGGCTACGTCTTCAGGGGTGATAGTAACAAGTCCCATTTCTGGGATTTGATCGCACGCTTTCTCTACATCCATAGTCCAACCATCATCAGTGTGAGCGACAGGTACCGACCAGATGTTGCGCCAGAATGAGGTCATGGCTTCATCATCCGGCAGGCACGTATCGTTGATACCTTGGTCAGGTTGTTCCCAACCTCGATATACCCGCCTCTGATCGCTTTGAAAAGTGCGATTCAGGGTATATCTCTCTTCCCGGCTCTTGTATCTACGAATACGACTAGCCCATGCAGAGACCTTCTGCTTCAGGAAGTCAATCCGCTCAGTGACGCGCGCCATATAATCTTGAGGCCTGATATCAGTCCCCAAAAAAGCGCGCCTCACAAAGCGCATGACTCTAGGACGCGTGTTACCCTCCCTGAAGCAGAGTAGTTTGCCAATGAGTGCCCTAGCTCCATCAACACGACGCTCGATCCTACACTGCCAGGCTGGTGCGGCAGGCTTCGGTCTTGTTGTTGTATCATTATTAATAAACTTTACATTAGCAACACGACATGCCGCAACAGCCGCACAGTACAGGATCGAATGTGTGTCGAGAAGGTTTTCGCTGCTGTCAAAATAATTCGGCAGCATCGAATCCAGTGCACCCATTAGAGCTTTGTTCTTATTTTTCATGGGCAACCGAGGTAACCGCGGTCTAAGCTCGGGTGGTGAAGATCTATAGTCCCGAATAGCACTCTCCAAAGCGCTCCTCACTTGTTCACTACACTGGGTACTTACATGTGTAGCCCCGCTATCCTCTCCCTCATCAGCCTGAGTGGGCTGCAGCGAAATCGCATGAGCAGTTTGTGATTGGGTTGGAGCTTGCGATGAGGGGGCGGTAGCACGGTTACATTGCAGTTCAGAGCGAAGCCGATCAAGCACGGTGTTGTCCAGCATGTGATTACGCTGAATAACCCGCACCTGGTCCGACAGTCGTTGAGCCGACACATTGAGAGCTGGTTCAAGGACCTGAAACAAAGCATGCATCCTAGCACGGTACGCGGTCATGTTGGTTCCACCCTCCGTAGCCCCTAAGTATGCGCGCATGACATTTTCATTAATGGATGTTGTCCATCTCATGCGCGACACACTACCGCCGGGAGCGGGGACCCTATCAGAAGCCGGTGGGCCTCGGGATCCCAAGCAAGTCGGCGGCCGGCCTCTCCCACGACGACGTACTGGTGGTGGCGACGTCGGCGGGGAGAAAAACTCGTCGCTCGAGCTCGACGCAACTGCAGCATTGGGCGTAATCGCGAGTGGTTGCGAGGCGGGGCTGAGTGACGGGTCCGGAGGTGGTGATTGTGCGTTCCGTGCTCTGGATCTTGTCAGCATATTACATTATTTCGTCGAATTTCGTTTGCATTTCATCAATTAATCAGGCATCTAGTGACAACGTGTGTCAGTTAATATTTCGGATTCTTCCATTTCGGATAATTTTGATATTCTTCATGGTTTGTTCTTGTAAATAGTTTCTATTGTAGTAAATTTATTGAATAAAAATGGAAATTCTGTTGAAATCGGGTATACTGATATTTATTTCGGTAAAAATGTAACGGAGAAAAAATATGACGTATGCTGACATTCAGGGTTGCCAGGTTATGGATTCATTTTTATTATTATTATTATAATCATAATCATAATATTTATTTGCTGATTGTAGGTAGGAAGTTCTTACAATAAAGACATAGCATCGAGCCACAATCTACCAATCATATGGTGTGCAAATTATCATTATTAATATGTATTATCACAATTATTATTAAAATTTACTTAATAAATTCAAGAAAGTCATACAATTTACCACTATAATCTTTCTACATCTACATCAATAACAATCATTATTATAGAAACTATTGTCACGAATTCCCGTTGAGGTCTATATATTCCATGACTAAATACAACCTAAGACCGATTGACTAAATACGGATCTTTATTTGAAAGTTCATAAAACTACACGTGGGCATAGAACGGGCATATTTTTGGGTAGTAGCGAACAACTTCGCTACCCACAATGTAACTTATAGAAATCCTGAAATAGCACACTAACACATATGTTAAAGATTACTTTTAAAATCCATCAGAGATTAAATAATAAATAAATAATAAATTGGAACGATACAACAAAAGGACTTACTGGCATTTCAGCTATCATCTCGCACACACTTTACTTTCCAACACCACGTCTCAACTCACTCTATACACAAAAGTATAACACTGTATATATTATAATATATAAGAATGTGCACTGCACAGGCGTGCACCTCTGATGGCGAGCGATACTCAACTCCCCGTTTACAGAATGACGCCCGTAGTTATACACAATGTCTTTTTCGCCTACCCTCTACCAACTCTGAATTCATTAATAGTGCAATACCAACATGAAATCAGTATTGCCATTCTATAAATAATAAATAAATGTTGCCAGTCGAACACACGATCACGACATTCGGCCATCCGATATTGTGCAACCTCCCGGTGCACAACCACCAAATATTTGCTTTGCTAAGCTTAGTTAGTTTCATTCTTTGCAATAATCTGTAGTGTACAACAAAACATTTTCATTTATTCATACTTGCACGATGATATTTAGTTTTAGTAAATCACGACATTCGGGAGAATTAAAAAGGATAATAAAAAGGAAACCTACATTATTTTCGATTTAGTAATATCAAACTTAAAACCTCAAACCGATTTGAAATCCAAAACTATCGAGCGTTTGATCTTGAGATTTGTGAAGTGTGTGTGAAGTGCAATTAAACTGATTGATATCGCTGAGTCGAAATTTCACAACAGAAATAAAAATATCGCAATTTAAATCTAAAACTCATATAGAATAAAGTTAGGCAAATAAAGGATTAATTATCTAAAGCTGAATAAAAAATCTTATCTGAAACTTAATCAAAGTCTGGAACAGTTACAGTCTAAAACATAATCTAAACAGTATGTTACATATACCGTAAGCAAAAGTCTAAAACTGAATTCAAATTTAATAAAATACCCAATATTTATTTTATTTCTTATACCGTTTCAGTTATTTATACTTTACAAGCATCTGACGCTGAATCTAAAGCTAAGTAAATATCTAAATCTTGATTACAATCTGTAACAGACCAACAGGTCCATCATCCTGAGCTCCACTTATCATGTGTCATACATGACGTGTCATGCCTGCTTTTTTTTAAAAAAACTTTATTGAAATCGAAAAATTTATCAGAACGTAAAGGAAGGCCGATTTTATTAAAATTTTAGGACTTGACAAGAAATAAGTATCAAACACTACCCCAGAGTTCACAATAAAATCTGTAACGGTATCCAATGCAAACATTGATCAGGATTACTAATCTATCAATTCTTCAATTCAGTTGGATCTGCTGTACCATTAACTAATCTTTACTAATCGTTTGAATCAAATTAAGTCTATGTTAAATTATCTGCTCTAAATTCCTGACATCGTATACCTGTTGGCGGTAGACTGTGCCCACTATGTTAAAAAATTACTATTTTAAAATCTTTAACTATGTAACAGTCAACGTTTTTAATAAATGAAATGAAATTTTTCGTAGCTTATTCAAAAAATTTATCAAATAGTTCAATTCTATTAAACACGCCTCAAAACACAAGTTGTTTTAGTTTATTCCCTTCTTTTCCTAACCTTTCTTTTCCGTGTTAACCTCTGAATAAACCCATCAAAAAGAGACAGCACCACAAAATTCAACCGAATCAGTTCAGGTTATGTTGTCCAAGACAATCTTTAAATTGTGAAATACTTAGAATCTTACCCTATGCTTTGAACTGGGTCAAATACCTGAACTTTGACTACAATCATCATCGAAAACCAAACAAAAAGTCCAAAACTAAACCTTAGCCCAAAACTAAATCTAACTCTTCATCAAAAGCTTCTTTGAAATGCAAATCTTTTGTATGAATTGAAGTAGAATCGGCTTGCAATTATTGTACAATACTAAATCGCTATCATATAATTATTTTAAATTAACTTTACTCAATAGCAATTTCAAATTAAAATACAAAATTCAAATTTTGCTGTAAATCTAAAGCTTGATACAAAACTAAATAATAAAAAAAAACTAGATGAAAACCCCAAATTCAGACATTTGAATTTAATACTCAAAACTTTCTCTCTTCTTCTTTCGTCTTTTGTCCTTTTTTTCCAGAATCATTACCTCAACTTATGAACAAAAATCAAACCAATTATAAATCAAAAACGTTACACCAAGTTATAATATATTACGTCAGTAACATAATATAGTATATATACTGAGTGTTTTATTCATTCTGCTTTTTAATACTTTTTGCTTTACTTTTCTGCGTCTTTTAATAATTAAAATAAGTATTTACAAATTAACTGACGGTTGTAGGCCGGAGCCGCTAGGTGAGGGTATACCATCGTCACGAGCTTGCGGATCCACAACGCCCGTGCATCACACGACATTATTCAATAAATTTGAGAAAAACAATATGGAGATACAATTAGAGTAAGCAAGCACGCACTAGTCACTCTCTAGAAAATATAATTTTTACATCATATTATACTCTCGAGATTTTGGACGGCAACGATTTCATTTTCAATTCAAATAATAGTCTGTTAAATTTTATCATCCAGTTCATTATTTCAAATCACTCAGATAAATATATAGAAAGAAACCCCAATGTGACTTCGAGAATGGCGCATTTTTACAATTTTATTACTTTATTAAACGGGCTTCTCGTGTCGTGACTGTAGTTTCTAGCAAGCTACTTAACTTCGAGCCTCAAATGTTCAGCCCTTATATTTATTTATTTATCTTTCTTTGTGATTAGTAAATGTTCCAAAAATTTAAATCTTTTTATTAAATTCAATTTAACATTTAATGAACTAACTTGGTCAAACTGAATCACTGGAATGCTAATTAGTATTGACGAAACACGTTTGAACTATTTTTGGAATTATTATTTTTGCGATATCTAGAATTTCAAAATTACTACAACCTTCACCGTTACAAGCTGAAGTATATATCCTTCCGTATTTAATTCTTAATGCATTCCGAACATCGGACCGCATTATGTTGAAACCCATAAAATAGTATAAACAAACGAGTGAAAGATCTATTAACAACAACAAACTTGGAACCTTTGTTTCAATTTACTTTATGCATTCCTTGCTTGTTAACTTTTTAAACTAATTAGCATAGTCTACAAGTGAGTCATATATTTGAGAAACACAAATCTTTCAAATATAACGAATGGGTGAGTGACCAACTTATAAGTTGAACAAAAGACAATAAGGCTATTAAATGAATCATTTCCTAAACCATATCGACATCGATCTGATACGATATTATAAATAGTGTACATATAATAACTATGTTGTTGTATATCTTCAAATGAAGCGTACTCATATAATATCGATCTAATTTCAATTTGCAAGTTCGTTTGATCATATATTATCTATCATAGTTTTTTTTTTGAAATAACTATAATTCATTCGTATTTCGGCGCATTCAGATTATATACATCCGAAACACGTCGAGGATCGGTCGCCTTACATCGGGATCACTAATTAATCCATTTTAAAGTCCATACAAATACAATCAATTTTTGCGGTTGTACCATTAGGTACAGTTATACTACTTGTAAAAATTGATCTTAGTCGTTTAAAATAACCGAAATCTATCTAAAATCATTCAAAATTTAAAAATGTAGAACTTTCCCTGATCAAAAACATTTAAAGGCACACAGGAACTATAAAAAATGAATAAAATGCCATGGTAGTTCTAGATAGAACGAGTTACTTGTACAGTAATCTACTAAAGCAGCTAATAATTCTGGACTAGAAAACTTGCTTTCATTATGTACATCCCTTTAGTTTGATATGTAAGTAAAATTAAGTAAATAAAATACATTAGATCTTTCACGAACAGTTAGATAACATACTGTCAAAAACAGTAACACACTTGTTCACAACCTACCGGCTCATTAGGTCACAACTTATGGAAACACTTGTTCCACTCTAGTAACACACTTAGTTACATTCTATAATAAATAAATAATAAATAAATAATAAATAATAAATAATAAATAATAATTTATTCATGAGAATGTAGGTGATATACAGTTGTCATGGTTACAGTTTGGGAGCCTTATACATTCTACCAATTAATGGTGTATGAATATTTGATAAACATCATCAAAATTAAAAAGAGAAATTTAGTAAATTAAATTAATAAAAGGTCATATACAATTACAATTAAAAACCGAAAGAAAATAATATAAAATAATCAATGATAATATGATAATAGAACTTAATTACAATTACAAATGTCAAATTCCATATAAGAGGGGATACTCAATTATTGCACTATAAAACCATTTAGTTATTCACATCATCATCTTTACATATTATATTATTGAAAAGTTACTTGAGATTATCGCTAAGAAATTCAGTAATTTTGTAATAACATTTATTTATAAGCAGCTCATAAGCCTTCCTTTTGAAAATATTAAAAGTACTGCTTTTGTAGCTGTCAGGAAGTTTATTGTACATAGTTATTGCCATGTAGTGTGTACTCTTTCCAAACATCTGCAGTCTTTTAGGAGGTACAATTAGTTTATTCTTTCTCTGGGCTCTCCGAGATCTAACCTCAACCAGTTCATTGTAACTCTTAAAATAACTTGGATTTTTTTTGACTAGCAATAATAATTCATAGATATATTGACAAGGCAAGGGAAGAACATGGTGCTTCTTAAACAAAGGCCTACAGGTATCTAATGGCTGCAATCCACATAATGCTCTCAGACAGGCTTTTTGTTTTATAAAAACTTTATAAGCAAATACCGAATTTCCCCACAAGATAATCCCATATCTTAATAGCGATGAAACATATCCTTGGTATGCTATTAAGGCTGTTTTCATATCAGAAGTTTGATAGAGCCGTCTGAGGACATAGACAAATTTATCCAATTTGCTGCACAGATTTTCAACATGGGTTTTCCAGTTACAATGTCGATCGACTATGAAACCTAGAAAAGATGTAGACTCTACTTCCTCAATGGCAGATCCCTGATAGTTTAATTTAAGATCAGACAAGATATTATTATATGGTAAAAATTGGATAAATTTAGTTTTCTGCATATTTACAGAGAGGTTATTTAGTTCCAGCCATTTTATTACATTAGAAAACGCTTCATTTGCTTCAGATTCAACATTTAACTTATTTTTACTTTTTACTATGATAGTAGTGTCATCCGCATACATTATACACTGTTGCTGAATGAAGTCCGGAAGGTCATTAATGTAAAGGAGAAATAATAAGGGACCCAGAACGCTGCCCTGTGGTACACCATACGGAAGTCGGACTTTATATACAGATCGACAAGCATTACAATATGAGTTTGTTGTATGCAGAATTTCTACACATTGCATTCTATTTTTAAGATAACTTGTTAACCATTCTAAGCATTTTCCTCTAATTCCATATTTTTCTAGTTTACTCAGGAGAGTTTTATGGCAGACTAGGTCAAATGCTCTAGTCATGTCAAGAAAGATTCCTATAACATTAAATTTATCATTTAGGCTTTCTGTAATAATTTTATTTAGAGCATAGCAAGCTAAGGTAGTACTACTATTTTTTATAAACCCATATTGTTCATTTTTCAATAAATGATAAGATGATATAAAGCTATATATTTTATTGTGCATTATCTTTTCAAAAACTTTGGAAATAATTGGTATCAGCGTTATGGGGCGGTAGTTCTTTATATCATTTTTTTCACCCTTTTTAAAAATAGGCTTGATGATTGAAAGTTTAAGCTTTTCAGGAAAAACACCTTCTATAAAAGAAAGATTAATTATGTAACTAAGTGGCATCGCTAAATATGCGGCACATGCTTTCAGAATTTTTGTGTTTAGATTATCGTAGCCAGTTGAGTTAGTCTTTTTAAGTCCTAGTATTGTTTTATGCACATCGCTTGCGATAATTGGTGTAAGGTACAAAGTCTTGTCGTTAGTATTTATAAAATTACTTATATTTTGCCCAGGGTCAGTCTGATTGGACTTGTTACTAATATTTAAAAAATAATTATTGAATTCCTCTGCAATTTCATTTGGATCGGAGTAAGTATTTCCCTGTGATTGAATGTTTTTTATCTCTGTATCCAATGATTTGTGTTCAAAATTATTACTTATAACGTCCCATGAAGCTTTACATTTGTTTTTGGATTTCACTATAAAGTTTTTATTTGCTAGAGCTTGTGATTTCTCAATGCAGGCTTTAAGTAGTTTCGAATATTTAGTGTAATTATTTTTGTTTGCATGTTTATTTGATGGAGAATGTAGGTATTTCAGATAAAGGCGGCGTTTATTTATGCATGATCTTTTTAGGCCTTTGGATATCCACTTGTTTTTTATATCTTTGTTTATTTTTTTAATAGTGATAACGGGAAAACATAGTTCATAAAACAGAGTTAAAAGTTCATGGAAGCTATTAAACGCAATTTCTGTATCATTTTGTGAATAGACTTCCTCAAAAGATAGTGCAGATAAACATTGTTTAAACTTCCTAATGTTATCTGATGAGTAGTCTCTCCGTTTTTCAAACCATACTTTTTTCTTGAAAACCATGCGTTTTGGCTTCTCGTCTTTAAATGAAATAGTTTGTGCAGTTTCATGATCCGAAAGAGCAAGGTAATGTATGTCAGATTTAGCCTCATTAATATTACTCACTATAAGGTCAATACAGGATGCTTTCCTTGTTGGCTTTGTTATGTAATTAGTTAGGTTATAATTAGCAAGTAATGTATTTAGTTTATCAGAAGATTTGTTATGAGTTAATATGTTTATGTTCCAATCTCCACATAATATTATTTTTTTCTTAGGGTTTGGATTTAATTTATACAATAAGCTGTCTAATTTTTCAAAAAAAAGATCAATATCTGATGAAGGAGTTCTGTATAAGCAGACAACAAATAAATTTAACGAAGTAATTTTTACACCGCAATATTCAAAATGATTTTCAATAGGTTGCACCACTTTGTATATGTTGGTTATGGGTGTGTATTCTAAACCGTTTTTTAACATAACACATGTACCTCCTCGTTTTTGTTTAGTTCTTGTGAACTGTGAGGCTACTGTATAGTTATTTAATTTAAGGTTAATTTCAGTCCCCCGTTTTATAAAAGTTTCAGTTAGGCATAATATGTCAATACTTTTAGTACTAGTAGTAGTTTGTCAGTACTTTTACTAGATATAAGGTTTTGGAGTGCAATTTCAAGAATATCCCGTTTGCCTAAAACTCCAGCTATATTTTGATGCAAAAGAGTAAAATTATTATTAGTCTCGAAAAAACGATTTGTCAGCGGATTTTAAGTTAGGTATTGCATCAATATTGGTCATACTACTTTTGGTATTAATTACTGGGAAGAAGTAGGGTATAGTTCCTTTTTTAGTTGAGTTAATCTTTTCTTTGGAATTTTTGGTTTGCAATGATTTTTTAACGATTGGTAAACTTTCCAAATATTGTTTGTTAAAATAATAAGGAATGGTCCCCTTTTTAAAGATCTTTTTAGGTGTTGTGGGTTTTAATTTCGAACCAGCTATGTAATTGTTTCTGTAGTTAATGTAGTCTATCTCAATATTAAGCTTTTGACACAACTGCTGTATGTAGGTTTGATTTTTTGGGAACTTTGTATTTGGATTTAAGGAGATAAAAGTGCAATTTGTATAATTTTTACAGAGTAAGCTTAACATGTTATTTAACATATATGTATTTAAGAAAGGATTCTGGATTATATTTACAACAAATACTTTATTATTTTTTAAGATATGCAATGTATTACATAATTCTGAATACAGCTTATAGGGGTTGCTTTCATTGGACCCTATCCCTATAATAATCATATCTTTATCATTTAAGGTTTTACACAAATTTTCACAGTCAATTAATGTCTGGGTACAGGTAGAATTTGGCTTAATGAGTCCATGGATAGCATAAATATCATTCCATTTGTGCAACCGCGTGGAATGCATTTCTATAGCTAAATTTCGAAGCTGTTGGTCGCCGATAACGTAGATTCCAGGTTTTTTCAGGCTGCCCTCACACATTTGCGTTTGTTCCGCCGCTTGCACCGGTGCTGGACTTTGTTTGTTTTGCTCGAGCAAATGATTTATTTTCTTCCTATTTATTGATTCCAATAGTGGAGAAATTGGTGTCATATTTCTGCATACTGTGCTATGATTATGTATTGGTGATGTTCTTGTATTTTTGATATGTAAATTAGTTAACCTCTGTGATAGTGAAATTGTATTTGGAGTGAGTGTTTTTTGTGAAGAACTGCTTGATAGCTCCTTAGGTAGTGTCATTGTTTTGTTTCTATTCTGAAGTTGGCATTTTACAGTGGATAATTCAAACTTAAGATTTGAGATTTCTCTCTGAGCGCTGGTAAGTTCTTCTTGAGTTTTTTCTAATAATTGTCTTAGTTCTAGAATGATCGAGGAGTCCATATTAATTGAGTTTGTAGGCTGAGTTAGTGTTGTTATATCAAGACTAGTTGAGTTGTGAATCGATTCCTCCGCTTGAAAGAAAAAGTCCTGCTCTGATTTTGATCGCACTAATTGCCGGCGGATTGTTATGTTCTCCATTATTTGAATCCCAAATTAAAGAAATATTTGATAGCAGAGTAATACCTAATACGTCAATGAAAAGGTATTTTCTGACCTTTCAAAAAAGTTCGTTATCGTTCCGCTCGTAGTCAATTGTCATACTATACAATGTATGTATAAATAACTATACTATGGACTCACATGGCCCAAATGACACACATGGTCATTCTAAAATGGTGACTCACATGGCCACCTTGTTCCACTCTAGTAACACACTTGGTTACCTTCTATGGACTCACATGGCCCAAATGACACACATGATCATTCTAAAATGGTGACTCACATGGCCACCTTAAAATATACACTTGGCCACTCTATAATAGTGAGTAGACACACTTGACTACTCCAAACGTATACGAGCTCTCTGACCATCATTCAATATCTTTATTCTTACTCCCACAATACCAGCTACGCAAAATCGTCAATTTCAACTTGAAATCTAAGATTTTCTAACGTCTCTATCTTGTATTTTCCAAAATCCTTCATTATTAACCTCAATCACTGATAAATCTGTCAAGAGACACTAAGGCTTCCGTACATGAAAGCGGAACCCTAGATGTCAATCAACCTGTAATGCGATAGAAAGAGGTTCCCCTTTTTTTTTAAACTACAAATGATAATGATATCAATAGCTGATATACAATACAGTACTAAAATACATATGCTGTGATAATAGCACATATTAAGAGTTGCAAATGGACTTGGTCAGTAAAACCACTATTATTCTTTCAGCATAGGTACAACTACCATCGAAGATCACTAATAAAAGGGCAAATGATTTTAAGCAAGTGCTTAAATAAACTTATCATAAATTACATGTCTGGCCAATGTACTTCACTAATTTAATTTAAGTACACTCGCGGCACTAATATAAATAGTTGCCATGCCACTCAAAAAAAATTACTTTTTAAACACTACAACTCCCTAAGACACCTGTTTTGATCGAGTCTAGTACTACCAGACTAAACTATCTAGATCACATAAAATAAGTATACCAGTAAGTACACTTTTATATCGAGAATTTAAAACTAAATCATACTTTTATCGTATTTCTTATAAATCACACATGAAACTAATCAGAGTTCGATAAATTGCTTTGCATCCTAGTATTGACATGAGGGTATCTTATTTGACATATTCACTTCTCTTTTTTTTATTACTATTATTCACTCCACGAATTCTCTTCGTGAATAACCAGTAATCTAATCTATGCCTGGTTAATAGAAATTTCAAATTAAAAACCTTGTAAAATGAAAAATTCGAAACTTAAACAGTGCGTAAAAAAAAAAACTACAATCTCATTCAGTACACTAGTCTGAAGGCACGAGGCGGCTTTTAAATTCAATAATCATTTAACTACATTTACACTAAATGAAACGTTAGGTAACGTTCATCCAAAGTAATGGTCCAGAGAATAATTCACAAATACTTGAGTTAATTAGAACTGATAATTATTTACCTATTTCATATCTCTAGGAGTACTAACCAGTACTAATAACCAAGCTGTATGGTATCGCATTTAATCATCTATAAAAAAGTAATTTAAAAAGAACAAAAAACCCGACTGCTTGGATACCAAAAATATAAAACAAGACATGAATTGAAGTATTTCATTATTATCAATTTAAATCGTATAATATTAATAAAATGTATCAAGGCGCAGTCGCACGTCCAATAGCTAACCTTAACGTGCGACTGCGCCTTGATAAATTTTATTAATATTATACGATTTAAATTGATAATAATGAAATACTTCAATTCATGTCTTGTTTTATACTTTTTGGTATCCAAGCAGTCGGGTTTTTTGTTCTTTTTAAATTACTTTTTTATTTCAAACTTTTTAGTTAAGCATTTACCGTAAACAGGCGACGCTTTATATGCTCGAAGAAGCATCTATTATCTATTCTGTGGTAGCACCAAAGGTACTAATAAGTATTTTGTATAAGAAGTAGTAATAAGCAGCGGATTAATTTATTCGTAATGACGAGTGGTGATCACCATAACCATCATCATATTTTCATATGTTATAATGCTAATATTAATTTGGTAAAGTTTGTAAATTGCTATTTTTCCTAAAAATGAGCTCGTTAATTTTCGAAAGTCCTATCGCATCGACGTCAGGAGACCTCGGCAATGAACTTCGGCTACTTACGAAAATGCCCGTAGACAATGCAAAAAAGTATTTTTAAGTATTTTCAAAAACACAATTTGTACGTAGTTATTTAGTATTTTACTACCGTAATATGTGAGAGTACGCCCCGCCTTCTCCCTTACCTATCCGCTGCCGGCCGCGTCATTTTCTGTTGAAGGTTACTGTATTTCTACGATATCTCATAAGATATTCATCTAAATTGAATGGTACACCATTCAATTTAGATGAATATCTTATTACAAAGTACAATTTTTGTCTAAATTAAATACTTGAGATGAGTAAGATATTTATTTTGATAAGGTTCGCCACCTTCTTTCTTCGCCACCAGGTTTGACACCTTCGCAAGTAAAGCACCGTTTAGACTAAATTTGAAAATCATAATAATGGTTATTGTGAGTCAACCTTAAAATATAGTTATTAGTTATATGCTATCGCGGACTTTTTTAGAACTTTTTGAGAGAAACGTTTCCACCATACATTGTTGTCGTGTAACTTTAACGATTTAGTCAGCGCACGCCACGTAAGCTCTCAGATGAGATGATTTTTAACCCTCGACGCAAAAAGAGAGGGGTGTTATAAGTTTAACGTGTCTGTCTGTGTATCTGTGTATCTGACTGTGGTATCGTAGCTCCCAAACGGATGAACCGATTTTCGTTTAGTATTTTTTGTGTCATAGATAATTTTATACCAAGTGTTCTTAGCCATGTTTTATGAAAATCTGTTCATCCGTCTGAAGGTCATCAGCTTTTTTCTAGTCGGGGGTTTTAACAATTTATACTTGTTTCAGACTTAACTAACATTATTGCAATTTTCGTAAGGATCCCTAATTTGTTTGGAAATAAAATATAGCCTATTTTACTTGTTAATAATGTAGCTTTCTATAAGTGATATAAGTTTTAAAATAGGTTGAGTGGGTTTTGAGATAATCCACCTAGTTCGATAGCTATAGATGATATGAGTAGGAGCTTTAAACATTTCCTTTGAAACCTCGTAAATCCTAAATTATCATTTAAACGGAAAAATGGTTTGAGGAACCTAGGTGTGATTTTAAAAGTCCTATCTAACGATACCCCACTTGCTTATAGCCTATCGACTTTCATTTATTAATTGGCTTCCAGTCGACGCCATTTTGTTTTTCTCAAATTCGGCCTCCGTTGTGACACTCGGAAGACTAAAACAAATCTATTAGTGCAATTACTATCAAAATTGGTTCAGCCGTTTTTTCTGAAATGTGACACAAAGGAATACAACCTTTGAAACCTCGTAAATCCTAAATGATCGTTAAAATGAGAAAATGATCAAGGAAACCTAACTATGATTTTGCAAGACCTTTTCATCGATACCCCACTTGCCATAGTCCATCGACTTTTATTTTTTAATTTGTTACATTATGGCTTCTAGAGGGCGCCATTTTGTTTTTTCTCAAATTTGGCTTCCACAGTGACACTCTAATGATATATTCGGCACAAACTGGTGCAAAAATCATCAAAATCGGTCCACGCGTTTAGGCTGTAGCTGTCCTGCAAGGAACATACAAACATATATAGACTGATGAACACATAACCCTGTGCGTTCCGCAGTCGGGTAAAAATGGCTGCTCAGACGGCCGGTGCTAGTGAAATTTATTCCAGTATGTCAACTCTCATACTGGCGAAATTCTCGCTTGACGCTTTATTTGTTGATTGTAGCTAAATAACACAAAATTTCTTGGACTCATGTCCAGGACATGACATTTTTACATCATCTATCATAAATAAATACTATGGACACTATATTCAAAACTCAATTCACTGAAATTTGTATCGATGTGTTTTATC
The DNA here is from genome assembly GCA_963932025.1 of Erebia epiphron. Lineage (NCBI taxonomy): Eukaryota > Metazoa > Arthropoda > Insecta > Lepidoptera > Nymphalidae > Erebia > Erebia epiphron. Next base: position 18,968,145 of record OZ009959.1, on the reverse strand, counting down.
TAAACTAAATACCTTAGAGAATCAGAATTACTTCGACACTAAAGTAAACTGCTTACAAAATCGTAATTCGGGGATCATCCCCAGCCAGTCGCCAAGCTGGTTTGAGTTGGCAATTCATTCAGATGAGACTTCACAGTCTTAACGTCGTGATGACGTAATATTAAAGTTTACAGCACACTCTTTTCCAATTTGTGGGTAACTAAATACGAAATATAAATGTAATTCAAATATTAATTACCTTGATACAATGTCAATTATTATTGCACGAGATCATTACCAAACACTCGATTTAACCTCTACTCAAATGGAATACAACATAATATTATAGCCAAAATAGCAAATCTAAGAGTTCACCCAGAACTAATGTTATTCAATGTACCCACACAATAGGTGTCAAAACAGATTTAGCAATATCCTTAAATTCTTTGCTGCACGTTATCTTTATAGCATAGCAAGAATGGATCTCAAGTACATGCTAACTTTGATTAAAGTAGTCAATCTCTTTTGAACTTAGTAAACGGAATACTCTTTGCTTAAAATTTTTGAAGGTACGACACAGAGAATTGCGTCACAATATAACTACTTAGTGAACAATATTTTTCTCGTGTTAAAAAAAATATTGTTTTCTTGGGTTCATTTTCACTTCTGAAGTTGTCACGAATTCCCGTTAAGGTCTATATATTCCATGACTAAATACAACCTAAGACCGATTGACTAAATACGGATCTTTATTTGAAAGTTCATAAAACTACACGTGGGCATAGAACGGGCATATTTTTGGGTAGTAGCGAACAACTTCGCTACCCACAATGTAACTTATAGAAATCCTGAAATAGCACACTAACACATGTGTTAAAGATTACTTTTAAAATCCATCAGAGATTAAATAATAAATAAATAATAAATTGGAACGATACAACAAAAGGACTTACTGGCATTTCAGCTATCATCTCGCACACACTTTACTTTCCAACACCACGTCTCAACTCACTCTATACACAAAAGTATAACACTGTATATATTATCATATATAAGAATGTGCACTGCACAGGCGTGCACCTCTGATGGCGAGCGATACTCAACTCCCCGTTTACAGAATGACGCCCGTATTTATACACAATGTCTTTTTCGCCTACCCTCTACCAACTCTGAATTCATTAATAGTGCAATACCAACATGAAATCAGTATTGCCATTCTATAAATAATAAATAAATGTTGCCAGTCGAACACACGATCACGACACTATCATTAGAATTTAAGTCAGAATATAAAGATTTCATAATGGCCGCGACTTCGTCCGCGTGGATTGAGGTTTTTCGGTTCCCGCAGGAACTCTTTAATTTTCAGGGATTAAAAGTAGCCTATGTGTTGTTCCAGACTATAATCTATCTCTGTGCCAAATTTCATCCAGATCCGTTCAGCTGTTCTGGCGTGATTGAGTAACAAATATCTATTTGAGGTTTTTGAAACCAAAAAACCCCAATTCACGCGGACGGAGTCGCGGGCATCTGCTAGTTCATTATAAAATACGAATATATACTAGTGTTTTCCAAAAATAATGTTTAATTTTTTATTACTAGTTGATGCCCGCGACTTCGTCCGCATGGAATAGTTTTTTTGATTCACACGGGAACTCCTTAATTTTCCGGAATAAAAAGGAGCTTATGTCACTCTATAGGTCCTCAACTATACTCATGCCAAAAATCACGTCGATCCGTTGCTCCGTTGCAGCGTGATTGAAGGACAAACCAACAAACCAACAAACAAACAAACTTTCGGATTTATAATATTAGTGTGAAGTATATTTGTGATAATTTTATATCGAGTATATAAGTATCGATAATACCAGCCCTAAGCACCTTAAGCTCTGCCCATTACGCCGTTTATACTTACCGGAAGCTTCAATTTAAATATGATATGGCACATCCTCTCCTAATAAAATCAAAGGTCTGCTGAAGGTCTGCTGCTCCTAAATATAAAATCAAAGGACTGCTACTTTGATTTTAATTATACAGGATATGAAATATGCTAGATAAATTGAAGCTTCCGTAGCTTATAAATGGCGAATGGGCGGAGCTTAATTCGAGCATTATGGCTGGTACTATCGATACTAAAATACTCGATATAAAATTATCACAAATATAACTACTTATTAAATAATTAAACATAATTTTTGAAAAACACTTGTGTTCGTATTTTATAATGAACTAGCTGATAGATTATAGTCTAGAATAACACATAGGCTACTTTTAATCCCTGAAAGTTAAAAAGTTCCTGCGGGAACTGAAAAACCTCAATCCACGCGGACGAAGTCGCGGGCAATATCTAGTATCATATCATATTTCATCACATTATTTTTTATTATTATATAAAGGCGAAAGTTTGTGTGTGTGTAAGTGTGTATGTTTGTTACTCCTTCACGCCGCAACTACTGAACCGATTTGGCTGAAATTTGGAACATAGATAGCTTATAACCCGGATTAAAACATAGGCTACTTTTTATCCCGGAAAATTGAAGAGTTCCCGCGGGAATCAAGAGAATGTATCTGTTCAACCGATTTTGATGAAATTTGGTACAGAGGTAGGTTACATCCTGGGGAAGGACATAGTCTACTTTTTATCCCGGAAAATTGAAGAGTTCCCGTGGGAATCAAAAGAATGTATCTTTTCAACCGATTTTGATGAAATTTGGTACAGAGATAGGTTACATCCCGGGGAAGGACATAGGCTATTTTTTATCCCAGAAAATTCAAGAGTTCCCGCGGGAATCGAAAATACTTGGTCCACGTGGACGAAGTCGCGGGAATCAGCTAGTGAATAATAAAAGTAGACTAATTTTAAAAATAATTTATTTCTAAAATTTATAGACAAACAAAAGAAATTGATATTATTACATTATACATACGAGATAAAACTTCTTGCGTTTTCGGATTGACCTTCAGTAATAAAATTAAAATATTTAAAAAACCCGCGACGAACTCGCAGCGCTCCTTTGTGCCCATAAATTTGAAACATTAATTAGAACTTCTCTGAGGTGCGACAATTCTTACATAATTGGGGGGCAGGAGTATGCATATCTAAAACCAAAAACAACATTTATATCGGCCCAGTCGTTTTTCAGAAAAATGGTAATCACGATCGGGGGGCCTCTTGTTGGCTGGCGTAGTAGACTATGGCTAAACCCTTCTCATTCCAAGAGGAGGCTCCTACTCAGTAGGGGGCACCAGCTGGGTAAAATGATGAGTATGAGTAGTACTTGAACTCAGATGTGTTTATAGCATTCAGCCATCTTAGTCTTAATTCATGATATTTTAGGAATCTGAAACAATTGTAAAACCTTAGTAATAATGATACACAATAACTACAATGAAGCGACCAAAAACCACTTAAATAGACACTGTAATTTTCGAATACGAGACACCATACCGAGATCGGGCGTCTTAATCTAGTGAGAGTCTTAATCTAGTGATTGCGATGATAACCTAGTGGTTATCATCGCTACAGCCTAAAATGAGTTTGGCAATATTTTAAGTAGAAGCTGACTGTTTAATTTCATATCTATACCCCTCAGAGCGAGAAACAGTAGGAGTGATATGAAGTTTTAATTTTATCGATATTCAATTATTTGTGAACAATACAATCCCCGCATTATATTTATTATACTCCAAACAAAAACTAATGAAATAATCCCAATTTTTGGGGACAGCGCAAAAATTGTCGTGTTTTGGATTCAGAAAAGAAGAAACTATGATGATATAATTAGTCGAAATAACTTAAAATAATCGCTACAAAAAGAAAAACTAGACGACTTAGTTACTCACCTATGAAATGAAATTCCTGGGCGTTTTACAATATTATTATTATGATATCCCACAACTGAGCACTTCACCATTGTTGATTACATAAAACTAAAACAAAATACCTGAAAATATTCACAAAACAGGTAGGTAATTAGTCTTAACCAAAACACCGGAAGCAAAACAGACGCCATTTATAGGCTACAAAAAATTTGGCTTTAATAGCAAAATTTGATGACGTCATATGATAATTGCCTGACACGTTCACGCAATAACATAATACACCTGTCTCATTCTAATAACGTAGCTTTCATTAAGTAAGAATAGTCAAAACATAGTGGTACATGTTTTATAATGCGTCGTATAATGCAAAAATGTAAATGCGTATAATAGGCATGATGACTGATTTTGAAAAATGGTCAGATTATGTTCGGAAGTATCTACTATTTCGAAAAAATATCTTATTTCAGCAGAAAAATAAAGTTTGGTAGATAAAATTAGCATTTGAAATTTAAATTTTTAAAACGCCAAAACGTTCGGCGGCGTCATGGCGTCGTTGTGACTTCACTATTGTTTTTACCAATGTACTCTGTGCAGTGTGCAGTAAGCAATAGTGTGATTTTCAAAGCCCGAAAACAAACAATTGTGACGTCATTCGCTTCTTTGTGTTTTATGCAACATGGCGGATTGCTGTATTTTATAGTTTTATTTTATCAAAATAAATAGCAATCTCACTCTAAATAGAAAAATAAATACGTTTTTTATAATCCATGAATCCTATTTCATTAGATAAATTCATAATTTCATTGATTCCTGGTTACTGTCATCATGCCTATTGAGTAAAATCATAGCCGTCTCTATCTCATAGCCGTCTCTATCTCCCCTACAGGGGATAGAGACGGCTATGGTAAAATGCAACACATCCTTCTCTATATACATAAACAAAGGCTCAAACAAAGGTGTGCTGCTGAAGGCTGCTGGTCTGTGTTGTTTCTGGTCTGTGTGGTCTGTAATAAGCGCCAAAGACAAGTTAAGATGAGCGCTGCTCATCCCATGATACTTGTCTCTGGCACGCGCATAGAGTAAAAATAAAGCGTAAAGCATATAATATCTTTCTCTTTTTAAATTAAAGTATACACAGAGTACTTTCTATAAGTTTAACTTTCTCTGTCTACGGGCGCGCTCCATTTTTTGTCTGTTCGCCACTATTTACCCGAGATCAGAGACAACTCAACATAACCAGAGTTAACCTTCAATCTTCATCACTTCAACCACTCCCCTGCGGATCGATCTTAATAAGCGCTGTCAACAATACACCGTCAACTGCGGATCGGTCTTATTAAGATTTAACTAGTATTGGCGCAACGCGCTTCTGCAGATGTCGCGGGTTTTACTTTCTTACAAATACAATATTGTCTCTATTCTTTTCAAACTTATGTAAAACCTACTATGATAGACAAGGACACAGTAGGAATTTTTTGACGGCCTTACTCTATGCGATGAATTTATGGGTAGAAATTTCGTGCGAGTTGGACACCAACTTGGATTTAAAAAAAAATTTTGTTGTTTATGTTTTTTGTTCTAGACAGAGAATTGTGGAAAAGAGTCTGTGTATCGTGTGTTATTACTCTAAAATGATTGACCATAGTGCACATCAATCAAAAAATCTATAGATACGGGTAATATTGTTTATTTTATTGGTACCAAAGAAAAAGAAAAGAGGTTAATTTTTGGTCTGTTTTTTGTTATTTTTCTGTGTAAACCCTATAGAAGAGCGATTACCTTTCAAACTTTAATCTACAGCTGTAGTTCTTATCGATTTGAATGACGTAGTTTGTTTACATAGCTTCAGTACAAGTAATAGGAGTTGTTTTTGTTTTAAGCGGCGCGAGCCCGCCGGCGGCCGCGAAATTCGACACCTGTCACGTGACCCCCGCAGGTACGCCATATTCGCGTAATTATCTTTTCGCAGCGGAGCGGTATTATTTTCTGATTGTGTTATTGATTTTTGTAAATTTAGAACCAGAAGAAAGATCAATAGTGTGTTTGAGCAAATCTTTTTGTGCCTCAAATCCCTAGCACCTGTTTTGTGAAAGTGAATATGTGAAGCTCAGTTATTTTTAATGCATTTTGCACCAACAGGGTGCAAGAGAGTGAGTACAGCGCCAAGATGCATCGAAGAGGCGGGAAACGCATCCGCATGGATGACCCACCTCCGGAGTATGTGAATCCTATGACTCCCGCTACTCCCGTGGCAGACTATGGGGTTCCACCTGAGCCCGAGCCGGTAGCGCCCATCAACACTATGACGAGAGGCATTGGCCCCCCTCGTGAAAGTATTGACGCGGGGGCACCTGTACCACAACCTGAAGCGCCACGTGAGGAGCCTGAAGAGCCAGCGGAGGAGGAACCGCGCTCGCCGTCTCCGGCACCGACCAAGCGAATTACGCGCAGTCGAGGCCGAGGCGGCGACGGCGGCTACGTGGGGCGGCTGGCCGAGTCGCCGCCGCCGCCCCCTACGCGGCGACGCGGGCGCGGCGGGCGAGGGCGCGGCCGAGGCCGAGGCGCGGCGCCGCCGCCCGCCCTCTCGCCGCCGCCGGTGCTGCTGCCGGGCGACGACGAGAACAGCCTCTACAATATACTGCGCTTCAATAAGACTGCTATTAACGTGCGTAACTGTTATTTGTTATATTATTTACAAGTGATAGCGATATCATTTGCAGAATAGATTCCAAATAATTGTTAGTGAAAATACTGGGAATTTTATTGAAAAACTACTATAGATGGACTTATAGAATTGATTGAGATACACATAGATCGATCTGTTTTTCTCTGTCATTTCTAATAAATTTTGTGTTAAGATTTAGGTACATTGCAGAGTTGTATTGATTGCGCAGCTTGTTAGATAAGTGAATAGATTATACATGGAGTAGTGCAGTGTTGTGATGTGCCACAAATTGCAGCAAGTCGTGGACATGTGGATAGAGGAGTACAAGAGCAACCGTGAGAGTGCGCTGGTGCAGCTGATGCAGTTCTTCATCAACTCGTCGGGCTGCCGCGGCAAGGTCACCCCCGACATGGCACAGATGGACCACACGCTCATCATCAAGAAGATGACACAGGAGTTTGATGAGGTTTGCCTTTTTCAAGTATTTAAAATGCTGTAAAACTAGTTACTGTGCTTTCCTATTTGATATTTGAATATCACCAAATTTTGAGATAACTGAGCTAGTTTTGGCCTGTTCTTGCGGACTAGTCTTTTAGAACGGCTTTGCATATTGTTGGTGGAGAAGCTGTTGAAAAGTCAATAACCTTCATATTATTGAATTCATATTTAGTAGCTCCTTTTCAGCAGTCTCTAACTCTTCTATCATAATTCTTTTCAGTGGTATATTTATCATAAGCAGTTTTGAAAAAAATTGCTTTTTTTAGTAATAATGATTAATTACTAGCTGATGCCCGCGACTTCGTACGCGTGGATCGAGGTTTTGTTGTTCCCGCGGGAACTCTTGAATTTTCCGGGATAAAAAGTAGCCTATGTGTTAGTCCAGACTATAATCTATCTCGGTGCCAAATTTCATCCAGATCCGTTCAGCCGTTCTGGCGTGATTGAGTAACAAACATCCATTTGAGGTTTTTTGGTTCCCGCGGGAACTCCTTAATTTTCCGAGATAAAACGTAGCCTATGTGCTATTCCAGACTATATTCTATCTCTGTGCCAAATTTCAGCCAGATCCGTTCAGCCGTTGGCGCGTGATTGAGTAACAAACATCCATACATCCAAACTTTCGCATTTATAATATTTATTTGATTGATTATTATGAAACATCAATATTCTCAGTCCAGTTAGAAAATCATGGTCATGACAAGATTGTGAACTCAGAATAGCCCAATGTTTTGAAACACTCATTTTTCATATGGGGTGATGCTTTTAAGTTTTATTCCCAGGAAAGTGGAGAGTATCCCCTGATAATGTCAGGGCAGACCTGGAAGAAGTTCCGCTCCAACTTCTGTGAATTCATCCAGACGCTGGTGAAGATGTGCCAATACTCCATTATCTACGACCAGTACCTCATGGACAACATCATCTCGCTGCTCACCGGCCTGTCCGACTCACAAGTGAGGGCCTTCCGCCACACCGCCACGCTCGCTGGTGAGTGTTTAGAGCTGAAGGTTCATCTTACACAATTAGTACATAACATTAAATAAAATAACATAGCCTTTTATTAAAAAACGAAGTAAAAGATTTGATATAGGCACATCAGCAAAAGCTGCCTAGCTTATTATAAATAACTAGTGGTTCGCCCCGAACTGAGACCTCGCGGCGCCATCTATTGGCATCATCGTGAGTTCTGCTGTAAATACTAAGGCTCATTAGAAGTTAAATAATTTTGTTTCCTTATAATATTTATCTAATTTTAGTATTTGTTGTTCAAGTACAGGATATAATTCAAATAATTGATCAAGTTTTAGGCTCAGCATTTCAGAAAATTTAGACATCTGAGGTCAACTTTGGACATTAGAAAATTTTCACTTTGAAAGCCCCCCATTTGGTCAATATTAGGGGAAAATTTTTAAAAAAATATATTTTTGGACTCTATTCCTAATTATCTTTAAAATGATATACCGCAACCCTATGTAACGCTATAAAAAATATTTTACTTCACATTCGCTTCTATGAGAGCCCCCCTGACATAAAGATTTTTATAACTTTTTAAGCCATATTCTGGTGGAGGCCATCGGCTTATATAATATTATCGCTTATATTGTACAATATAATGACGCCTTCAGGATGATGGTGGGGCTCCCCCGACACTGTAGTGCGTCGGCTATGTTTGCGTACGCGCACACCGACGACTTTTATGCTGTCATGCGCAAACGAGTCGCATCGCTGATGCGCAGACTGAGGGGGAGTTCCAATGTAATTTTGAGGGTGTTAGGTGATAAGCCGGACTGCCCCATACTGAGGCACTGGATACATGTACGCATATATATGTACCTAGTGCCCCAGCATGCAACAGCAGATATTTAAATTAGTTATTTTGTTTTATGTTTAATTTTTGTGTATACTAACATAGTTTTTAAGTTTTTAAATTAATACTAACATAATAATATGGACTTTAAACTGTCTGAAATAAACAAATTTTATTTTTAATTTTTTAATTTTTTAATTTTTTTTATATATATATCGGGGGAGAAGCCAGAAGGGCGTCACGTATGGTAATTATCGTAGTATTTCATTTGATCACCTTTGCTATCAGTGATTTCCTTAATTGTGATAATAGTAAGGCTTTTGCAAGTCAATGATGGATTAACTATTAGAATCATTAATAATAATTACAACCTATGTCTTATAGTGGCGTAGTGTTTCTATGAGTTGCATTTGTAGGTAGTCTATTTATTTAGTGATTGCACATACCAGTGATAGACTAGGCAACTATTAAAATCAGTGATTAAAGCTATTCATTCAAATAGTAACCTTCAGTTGCAATCTGTGACGAATCTGCATTTGCGGTGGTCATTGTCAAGATCGGAACGTTAATCTAGTTCTGCTTTTTAACCGACTTCCAAAAAAGGAGGAGGTTCTCAATTCGGCGCGTATACAGGGTGGAAAGTTTGAATGAGCCCTGGAGGGGAAGTACCTTAAATCCTTAAGTTAGATCATTTTACTTAAAGGAACCATTCTTTTATTTTTAAAAAGAAACAAAACTGCATTCAAAGATTTTTTAAAATTCGCATGTCGGGAATCGAACCCGCTAAAATTCAAAAAATGGGCACTCGCTGTTTTGTTCCACTAATCGATACAGTCAATGTTAAAGATAAAATTTCTCCAAGAAACGTTAGGTCTTACATTCGTCTTTCGTACAAGATATCCATAAAATCGAATATTTACTACACAAATTCCTTACCTTACATTACCTAGAATTGTTCACTTTCAACCAGTAAAAGACACGTTATAATATTCTTTTAACGCTAACATCCAAAGAGCTTTCTAATTCTATCTATTAAGTATAAGCTTGCTAATTATCTCTAAGTACATTGTTGAAGACTTAGATGTAAAAAAATTGTTAAATAGTAATATGTAATAAGTTTATGCACATTTTCTTCCTGCACGAGGAGTTCTGACAAAAAGTTTAAAAATGGAACGTTCAAACTTTGTTTGCAGTGCGGGTTTGCAATTTTGAAATTCGAACGAACATTTTGAACATATTTATCGATTTTGTTTTGTCTTGCTTCCATTTAATAATTGTTTAATAATGGCGTATCAAGAAAAATTTGATTTATTAGAAGCTTATTTTTTAAACAACAAGAATTATAATTTAGCTTTACAGTGGTATAGTGAGAGGTATCCAGACAGACAAATACCGTCCAGAAAAGTGTTTTTGCGAATGGTCACAAATTTAGTAAACATTGGTAGTTTCAAAAAACGCTTAGAACGCCCTCGGCAACAAAATTTAGATTTTTCCGATTGTGATTTAAGCATTTTGACATACTTTGAGTGTTACCCAAAAGCGTCTAGTAGGGAAGCTGCTCAAGAGATAGACACCAGCCATACACGTATACTATAGCCATAAAGTACAAATACAAATGTTTTCGTGATGGGCGATTGGTGCAGAAACTATATCCTGGAGATACTCAAAGAAGATTAGAGTTCTGTCAGAAAATTCAAACAGAAATATCCCGAAATCCATATTTCTTAGACTACATAGTATGGTCAGATGAAACAAATTTCAGTAATAATGGAATGTATAACAGACATAACAATCATTATTGGTCCCGTCGAAATCCATTCCGTGTTCGAGAAACAAACAATCAGGTCAGGTTTTCCTTTAATGTTTGGTGCGGAATCAGAAGCAATATGGTTGTTTTAGTGCACATTTACGAAGGACATCTGAATACGGCAAAATACATTGAAATATTAGAGCTTTTACAAAATCAATTAAACCTTTTACCGGAAGACGAACGGCATAGTATCATTTTTCAACAAGATGGCGCACCTGCTCACAATAGTAGAATTTCCAGGGCTTTCCTTAATGAGAATTTCAATGTCTGGATAGGTACAAACGGGACGATTAGATGGCCTGCAAGAAGTCCAGACCTGACGTGTCTGGACTATTTTCTATGGGGCCATGTAAAAAATGTTATTTACAAAAAGTCTTATGAGACTGCACAAGAGCTAAAGGTTGCGGTAGAAAATGTTATTATGAGCATATACCACAACACTTTGCAGAAGGCTACAGGAAATGAATTTCAACGAAGAATAAATTTGTGTATCCAGAACGAGGGGTCTCATTTCGAACAACTTATTAGTTAAATTATTATTATTAAAATGTATGTACGCAATTTTGTAGAATGTTTCTTTTCGTTTATCTTGTACGAAAAACGAATGTAAGACCTAATGTTTCTTGGAGAAATTTTATCTTTAACATTGACTGTATCGATTAGTGGAACAAAACAGCGAGTGCCCATTTTTTGAATTTTAGCGGGTTCGATTCCCGGGTGAGACATGCGAATTTTAAAAAATCTTTGAATGCAGTTTTGTTTCTTTTTAAAAATAAAAGAATGGTTCCTTTAAGTAAAATGATCTAACTTAAGGATTTAAAGTACTTCCCCTCCAGGGCCCATTCAAACTTTCCACCCTGTATATTTTTTTTTTTTAATGTATGTTACCGCATATCTCCGTGGTTTCCAAACCGATTTGAAATTTTTTTTTTTCAGTGGTTAGAGAAAGCTCGCGAGATGGTCCCATAAAAAAATCTGACTCCAAATCCTCAATCCTGATGCTGTAGGCATACCTACGACTCAAACTAGGGAGTTAGGCAGTTTTGATGGTGAATTCATATAGTAGGTATCAAGTCACGAGTATAAGATTCAGCTCTGAGTCCCAACTCCTCATCCCTGATGCTGCAGGGTACAGAACTCCTTAAAAATAGCGATTTAGGATATTTTTATGGGGAATTCATATTGTAGGTGTCAAGCAACGACTTCATACTTAAACCCAAGTCCCAACTCCCCAACTCTGATGCTGCAGAGTACTGCACTCCTAAGCCGTGGGGATTAGGACTACACTAAAAATTTAAAAATTAAAATTCTTTCCAAAAAACCGACTTCCACAGCCACTGTAAAGTAAAAAATAATTTTGATTTCTACACACTATGTTGAAGTCGGGCGAGTATAACAAAGATAGGCAAAAGTTGACGCGTTTAACTTCAGTGCCTCATTTGGATGGCACTTGCTTTTGATATCAGTTCTAGTACTGTAGATAGTGACAGCAGAGACGGTGACCTACTAAGGGTCAGCGGTTCTGCTGATTTAAAAGAAAAATGTGACGCGCTTTAAAGACGCGTCACGTCTTTTCTGACATAGGCCGCCGTTCAAATGCGACATATATAATATTTAAATTTGAAGTAATTACCTTAAGTAATTCAGAAGTTATAAGGCTCTGACAGACGGACGGACGGATGGACAAGTGCAAATTCACTCTAGTAGACTCAGAGACCTTCGTTTCGCTCGGTCAATAATAATTACAGAGGTTTTACTGTTGGTTTCTATACAAATTATATCTCAAAAAGTCCCTTCATTTTGTGTCCCTCGAGGCAAAGGCCTCTTCCAAGATTTAGTACAAAATTAATTTTCAGTGAGAACTAAAATTTATGATGTCATGTATGAATTATTCACATAAACCTCCTCTTAAATCACTCCGTCCATTGGTGAACCACATGAAAATCGGTTCAGTAGTTTTTGAGTTTATCGCGTTAAGACAGACAGACGCAGCAGGGGGACTTTGTTTTATCCTTAACTGTCTATAGATTCAAATGCACAGATATGCTGCAATCTTTTTGGAGTTTACTCCTTAAGAATCGATTTTCATATATAAGGCGCCCGGTATGAGAAAAATATGAGAGGTAAAATCTACTGATGAATGACCTCGTTACTTTTTTGGTGCCTTTCTAATTTGGTTGTGACGTAAGAGTGAGACGTACATAGTGTATGTTGCAAGGCGACTATACCTATATGTTATTGGGCTTGTTTGTTTCTATCAGTGTCAATGTACTTATATTGCTGACCCTGCCTACGCGCTCCGCACTCCTCTCACATAAGCGCTTGCAAATTCAACGCCTATCGTCGCTCCTTGTCGCTGATCCGTTGCTATCGCTAGCCGCTGTGTACCTACAATATGAACTGCGCGGCGTGCTGTGGAATTTTGAACGACGGCGAAGAATTTTTGTCTTGCAGCAAAGAGGATTGCTGTAAACATTACCATCTCCTATGTAGCGGCGTGAAATCTATCGAGACCATAAATGTTTCTTCTTGGATATGTCCTGAATGTATTTGCTCTTCAAAAAAAGGAGGTGACAACAGCTCAACTCCGGTAGGCCTCCATAAAAAGACCCGGGACCCAAATGTCACGTTCCGTAAAAGACCCACGGTAATAAACGACGAAGAGTTGCATGTCAACAATATTATTATAAGAGATTTATATTATGAGGTGAAGGGACTCCGCGAAGAAATATCGTTACTTAAAAATCAACTTAATCAAGCAACTTTATCCATCACAGCCTACCAAAATAAATTAGATGAGATCACCATCTCAAATAAAAACTTATTAGAGCTCAATACTAAAGTAATGCGGCATGTTCAACCGCGAGATGTTAAGCCCTCTGAACAGAATGCTATACCTATACCTATACCTATACCCGCCTCGAATCTAGACACGACATTTGTTGAATTAAACTCTTCTCAACCGTCGAATGCGGCACCGTGCCCACAGGAAGCCCACTTAATTACTCGTCCTGCTTCAAATCTGAGTGACCAGCCTACAACAGTTGAAATATCGGGAAGTGAACGACAGTCGGGGTCTTTAAGCGAAAAAGCTGATAATGTTGAATGGACTGTTGTTCGCCGAAAGAAATCCTTGCGGCCCGTTTCACTGCTAGGTACAGCGAGTCCATCCGTAACATCTTTAAAAGCAGTAGAGCCGCGCAAATACCTACATCTCTGGAATATGGAATCCGACGCACAAGATGTTCTTAGTTACTTGCAGCAACTCTGCCCTAACGGAACCTGCACTGTGGAGGAGCTTAAGCCTAGAGGAAACTATAAATCCTACAAAATAGCAGTACCTGAGGCTTACTATAAGACTTGTTACTCACAAGATGTATGGCCCATTAACGCTAAAATAAAACAGTGGACTCAATTTAAAAAGCCTTTCGGATCGGTACGCGCTAGTAAGATTGAGTCCCAGCTGCCCTTTCGTGGCCAAATCAAATCTGGAAGCGCACAGCACTAAGGCCACTCTCAACGTCCTATACCAAAATGTACGTGGTATCAAAACCAAGCTTAATGTCTGGAGAAACAGCCTTCTGCAATCATCGGTGGATGTCGTTGCGGCGACCGAAACATTCCTTGACAATTCGGTTGAAGATCCCGAGGTAGCATGTGGTGGTTGGAGTATATCTCGTAGAGATCGCCGCACGCCCTGTGGAGGAGTCATGATACTTGCGCGTCAAGGCATCACAATGCGTCGCCGGCAAGATCTGGAGACTGATGACGGAGAAGACCTATGGGTAGTCTTCACGCTTCGCAATCGGCCCGTCTACGTTTGTGTAGTTTATATTAAGCCGAGCGCAAACGACTCTGATTACTTAGCTTGGTTTTGTAAAGTCGAATCGTTCATTCACAACATTAATGGTCTTGTTTTTATATTAGGTGATCTAAACCTTAATAGTGCTTCTCAGAATATCAAAAATTATTTTTGTTACTTTATGTCATATTGTGATTTTGCTGAAAAAAACCATATTAAAAACTTTTATGGTTCAATATTAGATGTTGTGTTAAGTAGGGAGTCTGCAAATATAGCCACAGTGGCGGTCGTCTCGACCGAGGGCATGGTCAGTCCGGATGCTTATCACCCGCCCCTAGAGGTCACCGTTGGTTTCAATTCGCTGCCTCACCATGATTGCATTCAACCTAGTAATATTAATAGGTCCAAAGATTGGAATTTTAAAAAATGCAATTACGAGTTATTATCACGATTACTCTCTGAAATTTCCTGGAATGAAGTCTTTGAATCTACTGACGTGGACGCTGCGGTGTTTTACTTCTATGAAACTCTTTATGGGCTCTTTGACGAGTGTATACCTAAGAAATTTAGACCTAAAAAGATTTATCGATATCCTGTTTGGTTCACAAAAGATATAATCAAGGATTGCAGACGTAAAATTGAACTGCATAGGATATGGAAAAAGACTCAGTCTGAGGCAGACTACAAACGTTTTTCTGAAATAAGGTCTGGATTAAAAGAGCAAATACCACTTGCGTACGACGTCTATATCAGAAATATTGAGACTGAAATCAGAAAAAATCCGCAAAAATTCTGGTATCATGTCTCAAGTCTGCGATCTAAGGGTGGATTTGAACCTACCGTGGATTTTAATGGTGAACGCTTGTCAGGCACTGAAGCAGCTCAAGCCTTCGCGAATTTTTTCGCTAGCGTATTTCTTCCTAATGTACCGGAACTGAATGCTGAGAAGGCTAGCAGTCTTGATAGCTGTTCCAGTAATACTATAAGTATACTGAGCTTTTCACCAGATGACGTAAAGAATGGTATGTGTAAGCTAAGGCTCAGTAGCTCCATCGGACCGGATCAAATTCCACCCTCGATATTAAAAAAGTATAATCAAAAGCTCCTTTTACCTCTTTTCCATATATTCAGTCTTTCTTTGAAAACAGGCGTTTATCCTTCACAGTGGAAACTGTCAAGAGTTACACCTATTCCAAAAACTGGAAAGGCCCTGAGTGTCGAGGATTTTCGCCCGATTGCCATTTTGTCTTCGCCAGCCAAAGTTTTTGAGAGCGTGTTACAAGATTTATTATATAAACAAGTTAATTTATACCTTAGAGATGAGCAACATGGCTTTAGAAGTAAGCGTTCAGTAAATAGTAACCTTTTAATATTAGTTGACTTCATTTCTGACTGCTTGGATCACGGTAGTCAAGTGGATGTGCTGTATTTTGATTTCCGAAAAGCATTTGATAGAGTCAATAATGACATTTTATTAACAAAGTTAAGTAAAATTGGATTTGCTCCTAATCTTCTACAGCTAATATCAAGTTACCTCCGTGACCGAAAGCAATTTGTCCGACTTGGCCTCTACGAGTCAGAGCAATATCATACACGTTCTGGTGTTAGTCAAGGCTCGATTTTGGGACCTCTCCTGTTTTTGATAATGGTTGACGACCTACCTTCAGTACTCAATAAGGCTCGGTGTCTGTTATATGCCGATGATTTAAAGTTGTACTCCAAAATAGAATCAGAGGCGGATTGCATTGCTCTTCAAAGAGACCTTGACGCGGTGATTCGTTGGAGCGAACTTAATAAAATGGAATTTAATATATCCAAATGCTCCGTAATGACTTTCCAACGCAAGAAGCGTCCTATCCACTTCGCTTATAGTATGGGCTCGGATCTCTTGCCTAGAGTGGCTTTCATAAAAGACCTAGGAGTGACCTTTGACCCCAAACTCACTTTTCATAGTCACATTTCTACGCTCGCCTCCGAATCGTTTCGACGGCTGGGATTTGTGTTGCGGAATACCCGTGACTTCCATGAACGCCGCACTATAAAACTATTATTTGATTCGCTTGTGCGTAGCAAATTAGAAACCAGCTCTTGTGTTTGGAATCCTTACGAAAGTACATATGCTCTACAACTCGAAAAAGTACAAAAAGCCTTCCTGAGATACTTATACAAACGTCTCCATGGATATTACCCATATCTCTATCCCACAAAGTTTCTTTTAGGCCACTTAGGATTTAATGCACTGGAAACCCGGCGAGCGTGTGGCCAACTCGTCACTATGTGTAAAATTCTTACAGGAAAGATAGACTGCCTGGAGCTTCATGACAAGGTGTGCCGCATATGGGCACCTAATAATTACACCCAACTACGTCAGTGCCGCTGTCGCCGATTCTTTGCTGTCCGGCCTTGCCGCACTGTGTCACGGGCTAGATCCCCAATACCGCGCACACTGACCGCACTGAATACGTTGTTGGCCGAGTCTCCCGCCTGTGATATATTTGCAGACCAATGGAGCATGGTTGTGAGTAGGTGCTTGAAGTTTTGCGAAGGTTACAACTCACAAACCATGCAGCTCTCTTAAATAATTATTAAGGTTATTTTTTTTTTATTTTATTATTATATTATTATTAAAATTTTAATTATTAAGTATAATTTTAATTTTTAATAAGTATTCTAATTGTTATTAATTTTCAATCGTGTTATGTAATTTTTTAACAAATTTGTGTGATTTTAATTTTTAAGTAATTATTACTGTTATTAATTGTAAGTTGTGCTGTGTAATTTTTTTATTAATTAGTGTAATTGGCCTGTCCGTACTAATTAATTTAAATAAATAAATAACAAATAAAAATTGCTGTTCTTGTTATACATATCAATATAGCTATTTATGCAACTGTATCGTAATGAAGGTCATTTTAATTCGAGTGCTGTTTTTTGATACGAGGCTTGCCGAGTATCAAAATAGGATAGTACGAGTAAACTCCAGTCGTGCGTCGGAACTCGGAGCTGACACACACAATCTTTTTTTATTAGAGAAGATGAAAAGAAGGAAATAACAGAACTGCTTAGCCAAACTGCCTAAGATAACTATCAAAGATACAAGGCAAGAGTTTACCAATCCGAAGAAGAGTAAGACAGATTGACCTCTCACCAGAACTTTGCAGCATATTACAATTATGCTTTGTGATATAAGTATATTAAACTTTATATAATTAACTTCTAGTGGGTACTAAATTTTAGGATTTCTAACAAAAACATAAATGTTTTTCCTTTAAACTATTGTTTTTCTTGTTGGTATTTCTTTCACATGAAATTTTCCACTATCAAAACCCTTATTGAAATATTGGCACAGTTGCTATTTCTAATGTTGTTGTGTTCAAAGATCCTATAATTATTTATGTATTTAATTATTGCCTTTATGATAAATAAAAATCACAAAATTACACTACAATTTTATAGACCAAAGCACAAGAATAAAACACAGGCTGGCATTTGAAATTTGCAGCCCAAATAGACTGCATTAGGGCTGAAAAAAATGATGATCGCCACAAAGAATACAAGCTGATGCCTGCGACTTCGTGCTTTAAGTTTTTTTGATTACCTCCTTAATTTTCTGGGATAAAAAGTAGCCTATGTCACTCCAGATCCTCAACTATACCCATGCCAAAAATCACGTCGATCTGTTGCTCCGTTGCGGCGTGATTGAAGGGCAAACCAAAACACCAACAAACAAACACACTTTCGCATTTATAATATTAGTATGAAGTATGATGACAATGTTGAAAAAATATAGCGAATGATCACTATGATAGTGTTTGGTGTGTACGTGTGATCACTACGATGGTGATTTGTGTTCGGTGTTTGTGCAGTGATGAAGCTGATGACGGCGCTGGTGGACGTGGCGCTGCTGACGAGCGTGAACTGCGACAACTGCCTGCGCCAGTACGAGGCGGAGCGGCTGAAGGCGCGGGACAAGCGCGCCAGCGAGCGCCTCGAGGTGCTGGTGGCCAAGCGCCAGGAGCTGGAGGAGAACATGGAGGAGATCAAGAACATGCTCTCCTACATGTTCAAGTCTGTCTTCGTGCACCGCTACAGGTAAGCCTTTTGAAGTGCAAAGGGGGTGACCGTGACCGACATGCTCGCGAAGATTTTATTTTTTATTTTGTTTATTTACATACAAAAGCATCATTAAACCGGTGTGGACGTATGGCATCCAGCTCTGGGGTTCAGCAAGCCACTCAAATATGGAAATACTCCAGCGTTTTCAAAACAATGTTTTAAAGGTCATAAGCAATGCACCCTGGTTCATCAAAAATTCAGAAGTCCACGAATATACTGAAATCCCCACGGTGAGAGAGGAAATAAAAAAGTCACTCGTGGCCTATCAACAGAGACTTCAGTGTCATAAAAATTACTTAGCAGTGCAGCTTATGGATGTTAATGACAACATGTACCGACTTAAAAGGGCAAGATTGGCCAGTACAACTAATAACAATTAATTGTACTGGCACCTTTGAAGGGATGTAACATCATTGGATGTGCAAGCCTTAACTTCCAACTATATAAAGACCACAAATCTGCTTATAGTCCTGGGACTGATTGCAGATTGGCAAAAGCGGGAGAAAAAAAATAAATTTTGTTTATTTTCCTGTAATCAACAGCGTTTTTACAATAATATACAGTCAATATCTTAAAACTAAAATAAGGCCAAAAGATTACAAATTATATTTTTTTTTAAATAAATAGGTATACTTAAAGTTAAAGAAGTGCAAATGCGTGGGGATGTGCGGTACATGCGAAGGAACATCGACATGCTCGCGAACAGCGACATGCTCGCGTTGTTACGAAGACAAAAGATCTTAAATAGTACATTCGAAATTAAACTTTAATGCCTTAGTGTTAAGGTTTATATTTTTTTGGACAAGCCTAGTTTAAAAAAAATCAAAAAAATAATTAAATTTTCGTTTTCACTTCTATCGGCAGTCTCTATGACTGCCAATTATTTATTTGTTATTTCTATAAGTCATCATTGATTTTGGACTGTAAGCAGATTTTTAGAATGCGTCGAGGGTTGGGAGAAACCTTTATAATTGTCATATTAACCATCAACTTATTTAACAGATATCATATTTGTAAACAACAACCTGAAATAAAAATTAAAAATAAATAAGAAATACAATTTTAGTAAAACTATATACTTTCAATGCAGGCTATATGCAAAATATAGTGTGTGACACGGGATGAAATACGATTTTAACTTCACCCTTGTCTGAAATCGTCTAGGCACACAATATACTATTGCAAGTCATAACAAAACCCAAACACTTTTGACCTATAGAAAGTATAATAGTAGATTGTATTATAAGGGAGCATAATAATATTTTTATAGCGAGGGCGCTTTTTTGAATCCAGAGCGAAGTGAGGGATTCTAAAGTAGGGATTCTTTAGTAGAATCCTGAACGTAGCGAGGGATTCAAAGTACGTCGCCCGAGCCAAAAAATGCACTCTACTTTTCATCACCCTCTATGAGAAAATAAAACTACAACTCCATCAGACATCCTCTTCAGATACGCTATTAATTTCGAATATGTGTCCAGTTTTACGTCGTTATTAGAACTGACTGTTATTTTAGCATTGAGTAGGTACTCCAAAGAGTGGAAGGTTGTTTAGTTTTGGCTAAGTACTGGAAGTAGGCCAAAACACAGATTCTGAAAAATTCTTGGTGCCTCTTGCATTTCTCCATTCAATAAAATTACGATAGGCTTTCATATATTTCTCTCGGGATTTGCAAGTAATAAATTATTCATCACATTTCTTGCGTCAGTCCTAATACTTTCAGGAGTTACTTCTATACTTTCACTGTCACTTGAAGAACTCATTTTTCATAATATAACACTGAATTTTTAACAATCCGTGAAAATTTACGAAAACGCGGGCTGTAGTTTTTTAGCGTTTTTTTTATTCAGCCGGTGGCGGCGCGACTATGGGCCGTCGTAACAGCCAGTCTTTATTCAAACAATATTTGCGTTCGATTTCTTTGGCGCTGAACACTAAGATGTTCCAAATTCAAAAAGTGCGCGGTAAAGATAATTGCGGCGCACTTTTTGAAATAAAGAGGATTAAAAACTCATTCCTGCCCGCCAAAAGTTTCTTATAGAATACCACCACCTTTGGGTGCACTTAAAGGCGAACCAAGTCGTCCTTTTCAAATAGATGGAATGAAAATAATGTTCCCAATTTTTAGTATTGGATAATAATCGACAGGGACACTCTGCCGGACATTAGAGCCATCACCATGTCAGAGATCGGCAACTGGATGGAGAAGTTCCCCGCACACTTCCTGGACGACCTCTACCTCAAGTACATTGGCTGGACTCTGCACGACAAGGTAACTTGGATCACCAGTGTGAAGATAGCTCTGTCAGTGAGGTGTAAACTCAAAACTCAAACTCAAAGTACACTTAATCAAAATTGGTACCTCCACAGTACACATTCTGAAAACTAAAGTACAAGGTGACAAAGTATAAAATGTGATGGTATTAATTAACCACAGTATGACAAACCAATGTTTTATTTGCGAAGGTGCTTTTACCGACATAGTATTAATCCTCATCAAAATAAATATGTTATTCATCTCAAGTATTTAATTAAGATTAAAAATCCATTACATAATTTAATTTAGATAAATATCTTATGAGATATCATAGAAATAATGTAACGTGCCAGGGAAAATAGCGCGACTGCGGCCGGCACTCAGATTAAATACCTATATGAGGGCTGGTGGCAGTGGCAGGTGTAGTGATGGCGGGGCATACTCTTACAATGTAATATTAAAATGTTAAACCTGCCCACTGCCCACTGGCTGTATTGGGTATAGACTTATGATTATTAGTGCAAACCGTGTGAAGCCAGGGGGGATCGCTAGTAATTTATATAATCTTTTACATTGTAATAGGATTCAGCATCTCCAATATGTCTCGTGGGAGTTTATTATGATCACATAAAACGTGTAGTGCATTAGGCAGTAACGCCGTGTCGTGGCCGTCGGCAGGTGGGCGAGGTGCGCCTGCGCTGCCTGCAGGCGCTGCAGCCGCTGTACGAGTGCGAGGAGCTGAAGGGCAAGCTGGAGCTGTTCACGTCCAAGTTCAAGGACCGCATCGTGTCCATGTCGCTGGACAAGGAGACCGAGGTGGCCGTGCACGCCGTGCGCCTCGTCATCGCCATACTCAAGTGAGTGCCGCCGCGTGCCGTTGCGTGCCGCCGCGTGCCGCGCCGTGCTGATGACGTGTGCCGCCCGCAGGATGCACCCGGACGTGCTGACCGACAAGGACTGCGAGAACGTGTACGAGCTGGTGTACTCGTCGTGCCGCGGCGTGGCGGCGGCGGCGGGCGAGTTCCTCAACGTGCGCCTGTTCCGCTGCGACGACGCGGCCGCCGCGCCGCTGCGCTCGCGCCGCGGCAAGCAGCGGCTGCCCAACACGCCGCTGGTGCGGGACCTGGTGCAGTTCTTCATCGAGTCCGAGGTGAGAGCGGGCGCATCGGTGTGCTTATATCTGTGGCCGCTACAGAATTCGAAGCATTGATGTGTGTGTGTGCAGCTGCACGAGCACGGCGCGTACCTGGTGGACTCGCTGATCGAGTCCAACCCCATGATGAAGGACTGGGAGTGCATGACCGACCTGCTGCTGGAGGAGGCCGGCCCCGGCGAGGAGGCGCTCGACAATAGGCAGGTGAGGCCCGACGGAGGGCTCTACACAACGGACGTAGTGGGACTCATTCTGTAGTGTGCAACGTTTCAACTATACTTAAATGACTGCATTGAAAATATTGTTATTAACCCTTGCATTATACTCCCTGCAGAAAGGGACACTACTATATTTAAAGTACAGAATTGCCCACTGGGTCTGTTTCGAGCATAATTTATTTACAACTAAACTGCGTAAAGGAGACTAAAGCCTAAACCATTGTGTTGTAAAACTTGACAATAGGAATGATGCCCATAAATTTTATTTCTTACTGATTATTAAATAGAGGAAGAGAGACCTAAAATACACATCCTCGGCTAGTTTTAAGTTTGATAACCATTTTAAAATATAGATTAAAGAGAAAAAGTACTTTAAAAATTTGATGACGTCACAACTGTGAATTTCATACAATTTCCATACTAGAAGTGCGTTTTTAAGTTTGATAAAGTACCCAAATAACTCAGATAATAAAAAAAAAGAAAGTTTAATAAAGAGTTGCTGATCCGATTGAGTTGTCATTGTCACCGTAAGATTGTAAAAACCGTTAAACTATAATCTAACTCGCGAAATTGGAAACTGTCGAATGATTACAATATAACGGATTATTTTTCGGTAGATTGTAATCTGTTAGGTTTATTAACCCAATAGAACCTAAGTGCCTACTTGTTTATTTATGTCGAACCATAACCTAACCTACAAGAAAGAGACAAGAAAACGTAAATACAATGAATATTTCAGAAAACATTGAATGGTTCACAATCTTTCGACTGTTTACAATCTATCGAAAAAAAAAGCGTTTGATTACAATCTTACGGTTTTTACAATCTTGCGGTGACATCATCATCCCTATTATTGAGGTCATTTTAGTTGACAGAATACAAATCTACAAAATATATTTTCATAATTTTTTGGAGAGAGGATATGATTACACGGCCAATTAAACTCATCTTGTATTTTGAAATCAAAAGTTAGGGAGTGTTGCAGCGGTTCGTGCTTCGGTTCACAGAATGGGCGTAGGGAATCTTGAAGAAAAGACTTCTTGATTTGTATGACTTTATGAAATATTAAATATTGTACAATAAAATGAGCGGAGCGAAATGTTGAAAGTGATTTTGCTAAGTAATGAAGATTGAAGTGTCAAAGTGACGTTACAATTTATCTTGTCTCTGTTACAATTATATTTTTCTAATGTTGATGCCCGGACGGGCGGCTCCGGGTTCTTATTGATATATTGCCAGTGGCGCCATCATGCTGCCGGCCTTGGAACATTATGTTCCAATAGTGGACAGAGACGATTAAATGCCCTCCTTATGGTTCCTAAAGTGGTGCGGATATCTGCTACACGGTTGACCGCATCTGCACCCGGGTAGACTGCTGCAACTCGACCCAGCAGCCATCGATTGGGAGGTAGTCGGTCCTCCTTGATGAGAACCATGTCCCCGAGCTGTGGTTGTCCTCCGTCTGTGCGCCATTTGTGCCTCTTCTGGAGTTCTGAGATATATTCCTTGTAATATCGACTCCAGAAATGAGCTTTCAGAGCTTGAATTCTCTTATAACGAGGAAGTGTGTGAATCTCGCTGTCTTGTACATTGGGGCTCGGTAACATAGTGAGAGTGCGTCCAATTAGGAAATGGGCAGGTGTGAGTGGAATAAGATCTGAAGGATCTGAGGATAATGGAGTTAGAGGTCGTGAATTGAGAATAGCTTCTATTTCTATCAAAACTGTGTTCATTTCCTCGTAATCGAGGTGGGTCATTGCTAGAACCCTCTTTAAATGGAATTTAACCGATTTTACTGATGCTTCAGCTAGGCCGTTAAAATGTGGACTATAAACTGGACAAAATTTGAATTCAATTCCCTTCTCTGCTGAATATGAAATAATGTTATCTGAATTTTGCTTAATGAATTTAGAAATTTCATTATTAGTTCCTACAAAGCAAGTGGCATTGTCCGAGGTCACAGTAGCAGGCCTGCCTCGGCGTCCTATGAATTTGTTTAGGGCTGAGATAAAACCTTGTGAGGAGAGATCAGTGACAAGCTCAATGTGTATAGCACGGACTGCCAAACATACAAATATACATATGTATGCCTTTTTCAATCTACATCCTCTACCTTTCCTGTCCGCTATCAGGACTGGTCCTGCATAATCTACAGCTGTGTTGCAAAATGGATACTCTGCATGAAGTCTTCGTTCAGGCAGGTTACCCATGATAGGCTGGTATGTTTTACCTGAGAATCTACGACACTTAATACATTCATGAGTAATTTTTCTAGCAAGATTGCGACCATTGATAACCCAAAACTGGTGTCGCAAAGTAGCTAGTAGTAATTGAGGTCCAGCATGTAATAAAATTATATGATAATGTTGTACTAGTAATTTAGTGATGTGGTGTGATGCATGCAGTAGGATTGGATGTTTTGTGTTATAGTCATAGTTAGAGTTGGACAACCTTCCTCCGACTCTCATGAGATCTGTTTCATCAATAAATGGATTTAAGTTTAGAAGCTTATCCTTTGTAGGCAAGGACTGATTATGTTTTAGGTATGAGTATTGCTTACCAAACATATCTCGTTGTACTATTTTACAAAGAGTTTTTGTAGCTAGGTCAAGCTCTGATATCTTCAATGAACCTGTATTTTTACTATGTGGATTTTTACAATTGTAAATGAAGCGTTTTACATAAGCTGTAACACGTTGTAACTTACTGAAATTTGAATATCTATTTATGAAATCAGCATCATTAGATTGACTCGACACTGAAAGACATTGGAACTTGACTTCAGGCAAATTTTCAATTTGAATATCTAGAGGCTGTGTAGGTACTTGAATAGATGCATGGTGTAAGAAGAGAGGACCTTCCCACCACAAATGTGAATTTTTGAGTTGTTGTGCATTGAGACCACGTGACCCTATGTCAGCTGGGTTGGATGCTGTTGGAACATGATACCATAAGGATGGTTCTGAGTTTTTTGTAATTTCTGTAATTCTATTGTAAACAAACTGCTTTAATTTCTGTTTATTAGATGTTTTTATCCAACTTAAAACAATGGTAGAATCACACCAGAAGTATTGTGAGTCAATGTTTAGGCGCAGTGATTGTTTTACCTTTTTTGCTAATTGTGTGCCTAGGAGGGCCCCGCAGAGTTCCAGTCTCGGCATGGTAAGTTTCTGTTTGAGTGGGGCAACCCTACCTTTAGCTAATACTAAATGAACAGTTACTTCACCACTGTCTTTTATTGAACGTATGTAGACACATGCAGAATATGCCTTTATTGATGCATCACTGAAGGTGTGAAGTTCAATTTTACTGAAATTGTTACATAGAATATAACGTGGTATTTGAATATTGTTCAACTCTGACAGGTGTTGAATGAAACTGTTCCATTGATACAGAATTTCTGATCGTAAGTGGTCATCCCAAGAAATGTTTTTTGCCCAAAGTGTTTGTAGTATGATTTTAGCTTGTAGCAAGCATGGGTTGATTAGACCTAATGGGTCAAAGATTTGTGCAATAATTGAAAGGATTGTGCGTTTGTTGACCTTTGAACTGTGTGAGTCTATGTCTGTTGGAGAAAAGAATAACATATCTTTTTTGCAGGCCCATTGTAAGCCTAATGTTTTTGTGTGTTCATGTTTGCTCAGATTGACAATTTCATCATTGCAAATTTCATGAACTTGATTGAGTACTGTGGTGCTGTTTGAATGCCATTTGCGTAAGTGAAAGTGACCACCTTGAAGTTCGCGGATGACGCCCTTACATATTTGTATAAGTGTGAGTTGAGTGTGAGCATGGCCGCTTACAAAATCATCAACATAGAAATCTGATAATATAGCTTCACTCACGAATTTGTCCTTGCTCTCCCGCCCCAACTGTACAAGACATCTAACTGCCAAGTATGGAGCGGAAGCTGTCCCATAGGTGACCGTGTTTAATTTGAATTGCTTCATCTCTTGGGAAGGCTCTGACCGCCAGAAAATTTGTTGTAAACATCTTTGACTTTCGTTAACTAGAATTTGTCTATACATTTTTTCTATATCTGCTGTAACAACAAACTTGTGCTGGCGAAAACGTATTAATATGCTTATCAAATCGTCTTGTAAAGTGGGCCCTACATGCTGTATGTCATTAAATGATTTGCCTGAGCTGGAAACCAGGGACGCATCAAAAACGGTTCTTAAACGTGTAGTGAGCGAATCTTCCCGCAAGACACCATGATGTGGTAGGAAATATGAAATTTCTGAGTTATTTGGATGTGTATTTTCTGACATGTGACTTAAAGATATGTATTCATGCATGAAATTTGTGTAATTTTCTTTGAATGTTGGATTGCGTCTGAAATTTCTTTCTAGTGCGTGAAACCTACGCAGGGCTTGTTCCCTTGTGTCTCCTAAACATTCAGGGGATTCCTTTAGTGGAATTGTAACTGTGAATCTGCCATCTGGTTGACGGACAGTAGTTTCTGTGAAAATATTCTCACACTCACTCGCAACCTCTGAACGGGTTTGTTGAGTGGTGTTGATTGATTCGAATTCGAAAAACTTGTTTAGCCTTTCATCTAGCTCAGTGTTCCGAGTGAAATTGCAATGGACTGTATGTGTATTTTTGAAATTGATGTCTCCTATGTGACCGGAAACTAACCACCCAAGTGTTGTTTCAACGAGGGTTGGCATGTGTTTGCCTAAGGAAATGCGATTGTGTAATAATACCTGCCAAAACAGGTCTGCACCGAGCAACATGTGCACCTCGGACGGTATGTAATATGTTGGGTCTGCAAGGTGAATGTTGCTAGGAATGTTTAGAATGGAGTGATTGATTTTGTGTGTTGGTAGTAGTTGTGTGATTTGAGGCACAACAAAGCAGTTGACCTTTGTAGTAAACCCACTGCTGGACAAGGAGTGCATAGTAATGTTGCAACGTTGAGTAATTATTGAATTTTGATTGTTAAGTCCTTGAATGGACACATTTGTGTTATAAGTTGGGAGCTGCAGTTTTGAGTGCAGACTCTCAATTATGAAACTTGAAGTGCTCCCATTATCCAGCAGTGCCCTAACTTTGTGTAATCGACCTGTGTGGTCTTCAATGTGAATCAAGACGGTGGAAAGTAGCACCTGGCCTTGATGTGTTGTTGATAATGTAATGTTTTGTGATGAATTCCGCTCCTGCTCTTGCATGGTAGGAAGTACGACACATTCGCTCTGTGATTGTGGCTTGTTATCAATGCTTGGTGGTTTATCTAAGGGGTGAAGCAGGGAATTATGACGGGATGAGCAGTATTTACATGATCCAAACTTGCAAAAGCGCTCTTCATGAGAACCCCGCATACAATTTTTGCATAGCCTTAGTTGTGTAACCTTCTCTATACGTTTTTCAATTGGTAGTGATTTAAATTTGCTACAGTGGTAAATTAAATGATTTTGCTTGCAAACAGGACATGAAGGTTGGGTTTGTTTGTGCCGCAGAGGTGACATCTGATTGGCAATGAAAGTCTTTGGTCTCACATGTGTCAGGTCACTGTGTCTGCGTGATGAAGTTGGTTGATGCGCCTCCTCCATAGTCTCCAGCAAGTCAGATCTGTTTTTGAGAAAAGAATTGAAATCGTCCAATTTAGGAAGCTCTTTGAATTTGTTACGTTCTTCTTCCCAGTCACGTATTGTAGCTGGGTCTAACTTGCTCGAGACTAGGTGGATTACTAATATGTCCCAGTGTTCTGTAGGAACGTTAAGTGTTTTCAAAGATCTCAAATTTTTGTTCATGACATCAATAATTGATCGCAAAGATTTGGATGATTCAGTAGTAATTGATTGAATGTTGAATAAAGCCTGAACATGATTGTTTACTAATATGCGAGTATTGTTGTAACGATTGCATAATAAATCCCAAGCAACTGTGTAATTTTCTGAAGAGAAATCTAATGATTGAATGACTAGCGCTGCACTGTCTTTTAATGCAGCTCGCAAGTAATGAAATTTGTGTATGTTTGTAATGGATGTGTTTGAATGAATGAGAGACTTGAATGTGTCGTGAAATTCTAACCAGTCCTGATAGCGTCCACTAAAGGTAGGTAAGTTAATGATAGGTAATTTAAAATTTGGTCCACCTGTATGTGCTACCACATTTGAACCTGCCTCCGATGAAAGCTCCTGCCCAGAGGAAGCTGCGCCCGCTGCTGCGCCTCGGCCTAGCAGCTCATGTGCAGCTGCTACTGCACTGAAGTAGGCGGCTTCGAATGCCTCTCGCTCTCTGAACTCCTCATCTGGAACGTCCGTATTTTCGATTAAAGTTTGATTTGCATCAAATTCATCATATAATTCCTGGAATTTTTGCAAACGGATGTTCAATTCATGCGTTTGCAAGCTGTTGAGGTCCTTGCAAAGCAGAAGAGGCTCTAAGTGAGATTTAAAAATAGTTAATTTTGATTTATGTGATGCACGGGTTCTTTTAAGAGTTTTAATTGACTCCATGATAAATAAATAACTGATAAATAACTGAACTGGGTTCCAAGGTTGAGAATTGA
The DNA here is from genome assembly GCA_963932025.1 of Erebia epiphron. Classification (NCBI taxonomy): domain Eukaryota; kingdom Metazoa; phylum Arthropoda; class Insecta; order Lepidoptera; family Nymphalidae; genus Erebia; species Erebia epiphron. Next base: position 18,939,504 of record OZ009959.1, on the reverse strand, counting down.
GGTTGATTGAATGCAAATTTGTGAAAATCTATAAATTAATTGTGAAAAGGTTGGGAACTGAATGCAATTTTGTGAAAATTAATGGTGAAATTATTATAAAAAATACTATGTGCAATACTTAAATTGAAAGTGCAGTGCAAACGCGAAGCAAAACTAGCTGAAGCACCAATAAACCCAGCCGTGGACACCACGTGCCATGTGCCATGCGTCCAGCGAGAAACAATCTGAAATTGGAATAAATGGCAAGGTTATTTGAGAAATGCAATGTGGATGATTAGTGGGATTGGACTGTTAGGTTAAAGGATTGGAAAGATTGGATTGAAATTCTTGGACCACGCCCTGTTTCCATTCGATGCGACGACCGGTGTTATGCCCTTGTAGCGTATTCGGCATCCGGCTCGAATCTTGTTGCAGCGGTTCGTGCTTCGGTTCACAGAATGGGCGTAGGGAATCTTGAAGAAAAGACTTCTTGATTTGTATGACTTTATGAAATATTAAATATTGTACAATAAAATGAGCGGAGCGAAATGTTGAAAGTGATTTTGCTAAGTAATGAAGATTGAAGTGTCAAAGTGACGTTACAATTTATCTTGTCTCTGTTACAATTATATTTTTCTAATGTTGATGCCCGGACGGGCGGCTCCGGGTTCTTATTGATATATTGCCAGTGGCGCCATCAGGGAGAATAATAACATTCCCAATGAGAAAGTTGTAACCGCGTTTGATTTGTTTTCTAGCACTTGTGTACTAGTACTACTAGTTTATCTCTCGGGTAGTTGGTTAGTCGCCGTCGTCAGGGGAGCATAAAGTCAAAGTGTTTGTTTGCTTGTTCAGGAGTCTTCCCTCATCGAGCTGATGCTGTGCTGCGTGCGGCAGGCCAGCACGGGCGAGCCGCCGGTGGGGCGCGGCGCCTCGCGGAAACACCACCAGGTGCTCTCCAAGGAGCAGGCCAAGGTGAGCTGACACGTATTGAACACGTCTGCTGGTCACAACAAGTGGGCCTCCGCGTTCACGGTAGATTGGAAGGTATCAGATGACATGGAAGGTCGCTAACCTATCCTTTAGGTTAGTCGCGTATAACTATCGTTTGTTGTCTGCCTGAAAATTTTGTCCTTAAAAACTGCATTTCTTGATGACCATGACTGCTCTGCCAAGGAGATTTGTCACCTGACAGATTTGTTGAGATTTGTGAGATCATACTTCATACTTATATTATAAATGCGATAGTGTGTTGGTTTATTGGTTTGTCCTTTAATCACGCCTGAACGGATCGACGTGATTTTTTTTGCATGTGGTATGTTGAGGACCTGGAGATTGACAAGCTACTTTTTATCCCGGAAAATTTACGAAGTCGCGGGCATCAGCTAGTCATGCATAAATGACTTGGTTGAGTTTAATCTGCTTGAACGCAGATGGTGAGCGACGACCGCGCCAAGATGACCACTCACTTCATGGTGACTCTGCCGGCGCTGCTGGACAAGTTCGGCGCGGACCCGGAGAAGCTCACCAACCTCGTGGCCATCCCGCAGTACTTCGACTTGGAGCTGTACACTACGCAGCGCCAGGAGGGGGTGAGCACTGTGCACTGACTACACCAGCACCATGGAACTTTACTGAATCGGTGACAACTCTCTGACGAACTTACTGATGGGATTTGAGCGATGAACCGACTGACAATCATTTGATTATGTAAACATTTTTGGGTTGAGATACCCATACTAATATTATAAATGCGAAAGTGTGTTTGTTTGTTGGTTTGTCCTTCAATCATGCCGCAACGGAGCAACGGATCCACATGATTTTTGGCATAGATATAATTAAAGACCTGGACCTGGAGAGTGACATAGGCCATTTATCCCGGAAAACTAAGTAGTTCCCGCGGGAATAAAAAAACTTAAACCACGCGGATGAAGTCGCGGGCATCATCTAGTAACAAATAATGACTGGTTAGCGATGAGCACAAAGCAAGCCATATCCTTGGTTCTGGTGATACCCGGGCATCAGTGGCGTGCATTCGCTACAAGCCGCAAAGCTCTGCTCACCCTAACATTAAAATATGTCCGCCGTTGTGAGGTGTGGCGTCTGTGTGCGTTGCAGAACCTGAGCCTACTGCTGGCGAAGATCCGCGACATCGTGAAGACGCAGACGGAGTCGGAGGTGCTGGAGACGTGCGGGCGCACGCTGGAGTACCTGTGCAGCGAGCAGCACGCCGTGTACACGCGCTGCAACGTGGCGCGCGCCACCGTCACCGACGCGTGCGTCAACCGCTACAAGGAGGCCATCGACGACTACCGCAGCCTCATCGAGGGGGTGAGTGCGACACGTCATCGTCCCTCCCTGGCGCTGTGTTGAGCGCTGTTGTCTTAACGCGCAGAGGTCAATTTCAATTCATTGATTTGCTTAGATTGTGTACAATAATTGTAATTGTTTGTAATAAATAAATTGTAACTATGCAAAATTTATGTCATTCTATTATGACTATAAGGTTAAACCACTGTGTATTCTTGTTTACAAAAAAAGAGGGGATAGGAAACTAAGTTAATACCATATCTAAAACAATGTGGTTTTATAAGGTTAAATTATAAACAAACAATATTACAATATATTATTAGGTTTTATAACCTAAAGAAAATTACAAGGTTTCATACATTTTAGTTTAAGAAAGAAACAAAAATATAATTCAAATACGAAATGACATAAGTTTTTATGGCTAAATATTAAAAATAAGTCGTTCTGCACATTAAATTCGCGCGGATGAAAACTGATTAAAAAAAATCAAGACGCCTTTACAATGCAGTCTTGTTTCAAATTCCATGTAGATAAACTTTCAATCCAATATCATATATGGTTATATTTGAACCATAAAATTGACGATTACGTCATAAAAAGATGAGGTTAAAGATATCGCTAAAGTTGAAATTTAAAGATGATATTAAAAGCGTCATCAAAAGGTGACATCAAAAGGTAATAACCAAGGTAACAACCAAGGCGGCAAACGACGCCGGTAATTAATTTATCGAAACATACTCGCCAACAGCGAGTTTAATCAAGTTTCAAACAATTTTTCCAGGTTAGTATTAAACATCACGACTCTATCGGTCGAATCAGGGGAGAAAAGTGACAACTGACAAGTCAGAAACCGAGAGCATATAACCACCGCAAAGCAAATTAAAAAAAAAACAAATTCAAATTTTATCGGCTCTGGGTTCAAAAACCACGGCTTCAAACTCGCAATATCTAACAATCCTATATTGTCTGAGGCGACACTAGTCCAAAAAGTAGAGAATAAAGACTCAAACGTCAAACTTGACCTACAAAATAACCAAAACATTGAATTAATGTAACGATGTTAAAAAAACACGTTACATGTTATATAATAATGTGGGGGTAATAACTTGATTCCCGGGACCCGGGTTCGATTCCCGGCAGAGTTAATTTGGGAATTTATAGTTTCTGAATTTTCCCCCGTCTGGTCTGGTGGGAGGATTCGGCTGTGGCTAGCTACCACCCAACCGGTAAAGACGTGCCACCAAGCGATTTAGCGTTCCGGTACGATGCCGGATGCCGGTGTAGAATTAGGTAGGATTAGGGGTATGGGTTAATTTAATACTTCGTCACTTCATTCTTCTACTTGTTAAATAAAATAAATCTTCGAATGAAGCGACTCATATAATCTTCCGCAAAGTAATGCCTGCTTCTATCCAATATGCGCCGGAGACTTCCTGGCTTCCCCTCCCTGCGATTGCTACTGGTGTTGTGCTGTGTATAACACTGACGGGTGTTGTCTGTCGGCGGCGCAGGGCGAGACGCCGGACGCGGACGAGCTGTTCAACGTGACCAACTCGCTGCGCAAGGTGTCCATCATGTACATGTGCCACAACCTCAACGACACCAACATCTGGGACTCGCTCTACGAGGACCTGCCCAAGTGCGTCAAGCTGAACGAGACGCAGATGCCCGCTCAGGTACGTGCCCCGCCTCCATTGAGCACGCCGGCGGCCGGACGCGGACGAGCTGTTCAACGTGACCAACTCGCTGCGCAAGGTGTCCATATCGAAATATTAATGCTTTAAGTTGCGTACACGATATGACGCTGCAGTTACTAACTTATGGCGGTTTCTAGTACATCGATTGTGAGTATCACTTTTTTTCTTATAAAGGTTAATGTTCCGCCTGACAAAGACTATATTATTGTAAATGTATTGTGAAGGCACCGTAAGTATACTCTTTAAATTTTTTCAACTTTAAAGTGATTCGCGAGATCCGAGTTTATAAATAGAACGGATGGCTCTTTTCTGCAATATAAAAATTGTTTGGATATCAGCTGCTCTGCCCCACAATAAAATGCCGTAAGACATGACGCTGTGGAAATAGGCAAAGTAGACAAGCCTAGCCGTTTCAATATCGGTAAGCTGTCTAATTTTCCTGTCAGCAAAAGCAGCCGAGCTAAGTTTACCCGCTAGTGTGAGCGCCCCACTGAAGCTTATTATCCAAGGTCACCCCCAAGAAAACTGTGGAGTTCTCCATTTTTAGTGTTTCCCCATTTAACATTATTGATTTATTGATATTCTTTACATTAGGTAAAACAAACTCTAAACACTTGGTTTTCTTTACATTCAGTAACAAATTATTGACAGTAAACCAGTATGATACGTGTGATATTGCATTGTTTACATCGTCAAAATTGTCCTTACTTCTATCAACTTTAAAAATAAGCGATGTGGCGTCAGCAAACAATACAACATCAGAAACATTGTTGACATGGTATGGCAAATCATTTATATACACTAAAAATAGAAAAGGACCCAAAATTGAACCCATTAATGCAGACGAGCCCTCCGACCTCACATTGTTTATGCAAACCCTCTGAGTTCTGTCACCAAGGTAAGAGGCAATGAGATCAAGTGCAACACTTCTAATGCCATAGTGGCTTAATTTAAGCAACAAAGTTTTGTGATCAACACAATCAAATGCCTTAGAAAGGTCACAAAAGTTGGTGTCTTTTGTGACCTTTCTAAGGCATTTGATTGTGTTGATAGCATTCTATGATCGCTCCCAGGCATCGTATATATGTTTTAGAAGTTTTGCGCCCGCATCAGTTGTATTTCGACCTTTAGTGAAACCGTACTGCTCGGGGTGAAGTAAGTTATTGCCGTTAAAATGAATAACTGGCTCAAAATTACTTTTTCAAAGACCTTACTAAGAGTTAGTAAAATATAAATGGGTCTGTAATTGTTAAGGTCGTTTTTATTGCCTGACTTAAATAGAGGAATGAGTTTACCATGTTTCATTAGGTTTGGAAATGTACCTAAGTCAACACATTCATTAAAAATTACAGCTAGGTAAGAGGCGATATCGCTAATGATATTTGATGTTACTTTAACGGACATACCCCATAGGTCGCCGGTGTTTTTTTATTTTTACAACTTGAAATTTTTAATAATATCTAATGCATTAATGTGTTTAAATTCAAATGAAGCATTGCACTCTTTAACATTGTCCCTTAAAATACTCTGAGCTGCGGTAGGTGAGGAGTTAAGCGAGTCTGTCAACAAAACTGGAACATTCTGGAAAAACTTTTCGAAGGTTTTTGCAACCTCTTTATCAGAAGTTACTTTAGTATTACCAACAACAATCTTGTAGTTGACATCACGAGATTTAGTTTTACCAGATTCCTCATTTACTACATTCCAAGTAGTTTTTATTTTGTTGTCAGACTTTAAATTTTTTTCCTTTATGTGGAGTGCCTTAGCATGAATACAAATATTTTTAAAAATCTTAGAGTAGGTCTTCACGCGTTCAACAAAACTTGAAGACCGGTTGTATTGTTTCTCATCGTACAACTCGTACAACTTGTCTCTACTTTTATAAATACCTACAGTAGCCCAATCACTGAACTTTAATTTCGCACTTATTTCTATTTGCTTTAAATTGAATACTTTATTAAATTCGTTGTCTATTGTCTTGAAGAGACTACTATAAAGGCTGTCTGGGTGACCCTTTTTAAATGCAAGAGCAGGAAGTTTGGCGGCAATTTGATCTTTAAACCGCGTCAGTTTATTTTTGGTTATTGGTCTGCATTGCATTTTTTGTTTGCATTTATCGGCACTACTTAAAACAGTTATTTGTTGCCCGCAGTGATCCGACCTTAACTTGTTTATAATAGCTTTATCTAAAATGATATCACCACTGTAAAAAATATTATCTAGGCAAGTGGCTGAAGTATCTGTTATGCGAGTAGGTTCGCTAAAAGCATGTTTCAAATTAAAACATTTAAACAAGTTTAGCAGCCTAACAGCAATTGCATTTTGTAATAATATATTTACATTAAAATCACCGCATACTCTAATCTTTTTTGTGAACACACACAATCGTTTCAGCACATCTTCCATTATGTCCTCAAATTGGCTGTAATCACCTGAGGGGGGTCGGTAAACACAGACGATTATAAAACGCTCCAGCTCTACACGAGACAGTTCAGCAATGCGTTCTTTCAATACACATATGTGTTAAGATACAATAAAGTTTTCGCCCCCTTGGCAGGCGCTGGTGTACGTGGTGCGCGCGTGCTTCTACTCTGTGCTGTGGTCGCTGCACGAGCTGGAGGAGCGCGGCGGCGGCGAGGAGGCGGCGGCCGCGCTGCGCGAGCGTCTGCACGCGTACGCGGCGCACTGCCGCGACATCGTCGCCGGCGGCCTCACGCCCGACCTGCGCGAGGAGGTATGTGACGCTCTACCGGTGCCGCGGGCGCCGCACGAGCTGGAGGAGGCGGCGGCCTCCTCGCCGACTAAATATTCCACTGGTTCGGACCGTACGGACTACTAAAGCAAATACTTTACATGATACGATATATGAGTTTAGCAAGTGTCCTGTGCAGGCGTACACGAGCCTCTGCGACCTGCTGATCTTCTTCGCGGAGACGCCGGCGGCGGCGGCGGCGGCGGGCGGCGCGCGGCGCCTCGCGCTGGAGCCCGACCCCGCGCTCTGCGACCTGCTCAACGACTTCGTGCAGAGTTCGTCTTCGTGCACCACAACTACGGTAACGACGCTCGCACGCTCACACCCACTCACACCCACTCACACTCACACCGACTCACACACACACAAACTGAGCTCTAACATACTAGTGGTTCGCCCCGAACTGAGACCTCGCGGTATCCAACTTTTACAATATTGAAGCTCATTAAAATTTTAATTATTTCGTTCCTTATAATATTTATCTATTTAGTATTTGTTGTTCAAGTACAGGATATAATTCAAATAATTGATCAAGTTTCAGGCTCAGCCTTTCAGAAAATTGAGAGTTCTGAGGTCAACTTTGGACGTTAGAAAATCGCCACTTTGAAAGCCCTCCATTTCGTCAATTTTAGGGGAAATATAAAAAAAAATTTTTGGACTTTATTCCTAATTATCTTTAAAATGATATACCGCAACCCTATGTAACTCTATAAAATTATTTTACTTCGCATTCGCTTCTATGAGAGCCCCCCCAGAAATAAATTTTTTTATAACTTTTTGAGCCATATTCGGCTGGAGGCCATCGGTTTACATATTATATTCAAATTTGAAGTAATTACGTTCAGTAATTCAGAAGTTATAAGACTGACGGACGGACGGACAGACAAGTGCAAATTCACTCAAGTAGATCCAGAGACCTTCGCTTCGCTTGGTCAATAATTTTCATATAAGGGTTCTCGTCATATTATAACATAACTTGTACAGCTGAGCAAAAGCCATCGCGTTTGTTCCCCTTTAGAAGCCTATGATTAATACATGAGTGTAATGACAAGTGTGCGCAAAGGATTTTGTTTTTCTTAGAAACAAAATTTAAATCTTGTTCTTAGTATTGATTAGGTCACTTGGTCAACAAAATTATATAATAAATACAAACAAAACATCAAACATGGGTACCCACACTATATTGTTATGATCCTTCACACTTGAGCCACTACTTGGTTACATCATTTTGTTTATAATAATATCATTTGGAAGTTTGTGTTGGTATACTTTTTGAAAAAATTTTTTTTTTATGAAAATCAATTTGCGAAACAATGTTTATTGCAGAATGAATTAAACTACGTAAAATACATGTATTTAGTGTCCATGCTTCACCAATGATATCTCGTATAGACTTGATTATATTTTGATTCCCCCATTTACTATAACTCGCTTGCCCCAGCCATTTAAAATCCATAATAGTAGATTCATTTGACTATTCATAAGAACTTGTAAAAAGTCTATTTGAATAAAAATAATTTGATTTTGATAATATTGTTTTTTTGCAGTATTGAAAAGGTCTTAAATCCTGGCTGCATTTTGTTGAGTTTTCCTCCAGTATTTCTATAGTCTAAATTAAATGTTTGTTTTTAAAAAGAAGTCTATAATTTCTGAGGTAATATTTATTACCTACTTGAAAGTTTTGGTATAAACATTACTGCGAGGGACCAAAAGTTTGCGATGGAGACATTTGCTTTTGTATATTTACCATATATGTAAAGTTTTATCAAACTCTTATCTCCCTACATAGGTTTAGGGTTCCATACCAAAATGGTTAAAAAGGAACTTTTATGATGTTTTAGTTATCTCGGTTCAGTTTATCATCCAATCTGATATCAATAAAATAAGTTATTCGTATAACCAGCAGGATGGTGAAGTAATTATAAATAATCGTTTTAGAGATAATTGTTTGTTTCAATATTACCGTGTCGTGAACTTAATTGGTATACCATTAATTCTGGTATATCGTCGAGGAGAAAGTTCTCATCACCGATAACCTACGCACGATAGATGCTGCGACGAGAAAAAATATGCATTATTTTCGGGGCAACCGAACGGATAGGGGGGTCCCCTTAGCTAGTGAGTGTCGGCGCGCGCTCGCGCTTGCGGCGCGGGCGAGCGCGGGCGGGCGCGGCGCGTAACGTGTTGTTTGGTTGCATGTCGCGCTCGGCGGCCGCCGCGGACCTCGCCGGTAAGCAGTCGCTCGCTCGCACTCCTCGTGCGCGCATTTTGCCTTAGTAATGCCGCGCCCGCCCGCCCGAGCGGACGGTCGGAGTCGCGCCGATCATAATGCATATTTTTGTCTCGACCCGAGCGAACGCCGCGCGTTCTTCGCCGCCCGTGTGTGACCCGCCTAACATTACTAAGGGAAAATTGTCGCGCCCGCTTCTTCGAAGCGATCCGAAACCGGCCGCGAAGGCCGCCGCGACCGGCGCGCCCGGCGCGCCCGGCGGCGCGCGTCCGGCGCCTCGCCGCCGGTTTCGGATCGCCCTTTTTATTTATTATTAACAATCTTGAAGAGTTTCGTGGTTTCTGAGCATGTTTCGTTCTGCGATGGATGATTAATTTTCGTTGCGAATTACGATCATCGTATTTGTTTTCTGCATTTCTTTTTTAACATCGGTTGAGGTTTGTCATACGCTGCGGGCACTCGCCGCTAAAGCTTGGGAATTAACAACATCTTGGCATAATCCCATCCGATCTCGCTGAACTGACCGGGCCTCTAGGCCGCACACTAATCTGCGATGACAAACGGAAATGTACGCTTGTTGTTCTGTGAGAGTAGTTTGATCGTAGAGTGGTGCATGATTCACATTCTGTAAACTAGCTGCGTGCGATGCATAGCGTCGAACGACGGCCGCGGCTTCTGGCTGGCGCGTGTCACTCGACACTGATTTCTTTGCTTGCCACTGTGACGCACCGCAAACTGGTTTCTAGACATTGATTAAGTTCGATGTTTCGAGGATGTAGTGAAACTGTTTATCGGAAATACGACCGTGAGAGCGTTCGTCGGCGAGTAACATTAGAGCGATACGTGACGCGGTCGCGCCGAGGCATGTCTGGAAGCCAGTTCGCCGTTGGCGCGTCGGAGCGGTCGCTGGAAGTGTGGCGGGCTGGTTGCAGACGGTCAAGACGAGAGACGCATCGAGGAGCTGCACAAGCGGCGCAACTTCCTGGCCGCCTACTGCAAGCTCATCGTGTACAACGTGGCGCCCATCCGCCGCGCCGCAGACGTCTTCAAGCACTACATCAAGGTAATCAACTACCTGCTTTTCATCCCGGAAAATTGAGGAGTTTCCGTGAGAATCGAAAAACTTCAACCACGCGGACGGATCGATATAAAAATAATCATAAAATTTATGTTCTAAACACCCAGGTCGGTGGGTCAAAATAAATATCCTCCAGCAATCCGATAAACGTGTAAAGTGAGCAGTGGGTGACGTTCCGCTCGTGCGTTGCAGTGCTACAACGACTACGGCGACATCATCAAGGCGACGCTGAGCAAGGCGCGCGAGATCAACAAGCTGAGCTGCGCGCTCGCCATGCAGCTCGCGATGCAGGCGCTGTTCGCGGACCTGCTGCAGAAGCACCCCGCGCCCGCGCGCACGCTGCCCGAGTTCCAGGAGCTCAAGGTGACTGCTGCGACTGCGGTGTTACGCGCGCGCGCTACACATACACACACGCGCGCGCGCGGTAAATACACTTTTCTGAAGGAGAAAAAGAGTCCTTTTCGAAGTTTTAGACGTGAGAGGGGTGTATACTAAGTTTGGTTTATGTCGGCCTTGTATGAACCAGATTAACGCAATGAGATAAATAAATAAAATCTTTATTTGTGATTTCAAATAACACAGAAAACAAATAAAATTACAAGATATAGAAAAAACTAACTGACTTAAACTCTGTTACTATAAACTTATAGACTAAACATTGATATAATCCATATCCAAATCCATACTAATTCCATACTAATATTATAAATGCGAAAGTGTGTCTGTCTGTCTGCTACGCTTTCACGGCCCATCAGTTCAACAGATTTTGATGAAATTTGGTACTGGGATAGGTTGTATCCCGGGGAAGGATATAGGTTACTTTTTATTCAAAGATTCCCGCGGGAATCGAAAAATCTAACCGACGCGGACGAAGTCGCGGGCATCATCTAGTAAACGCTAAACTCGATACTGTCGTGCACAGGAGCTGGCGAAGCGTTTCTCGGTGATGTTCGGGCTGGACGCGGTGAAGAACCGCGAGGCGCTGACGGCGCTGCACCGCGCCGGCGTCGCGTTCGCGGCGCAGGAGCCGGGGCCCGCGCTGGCGCCGGCGCCGCCGCCCCACCTGCTGTTCCTGGAGCCGCTGGCCGAGTTCTCCGGCAAGCTGCTCAAGCAGGACAAGCGCGCCGTGCTCAAGGTGACACGCTGACACCTCACTTGAGGACTTTTTACCCTTGAGGAGTAGGTTATTACATTCAAACCACTGCACTGTACCACTTTAGTGAGACAATTGTTTACGAGTTCGTCAACAGTTGTTTCGTAACGATTTATTTTAAACAAAAGTGATGTATCATCAGTAAACAATAGTATCCCATTATCCTTGGCAAGGTAAGGAAGATCGTTAGTGTAAATGAGGAATAGAAAAGGCGCTAAAATTGAACCATGTGGAACCCCCATTTTTACAATCGCTCCGGAAGACCGCTTTCCATTGACGTCTACCTTTTGTATCCTATTTTTGAAGGAGGGCACTCTCGATTCGATGCAACATGATAGCGCGCAGATTCGGAAAATGTAGCAAGTCTGTCAAGAAAACACTGTTCAACGCGTATTGTCAGTGTTTCTATACCTGCCAACTTTGGACGAATTTTCTGAGAAAGTCCTACACTGCAATACGCGTGCATTATAATGATGCGTTTCGCATCTTGATGGGTTTGCCTAATAGGTACTGTAGTGCTTCGGGTATGTTTGCCGAATCAAGAGTGCCTGACTTTTATGCTGTTATCAGAACACGAGTGGCATCAAACACGTAATAGAAAGTAAGATGACAAAGAATATATTGCTGTTTTATAATGACACCTGGGGAGAGTTTTTTAACCTTTCCAGATAGTTTTAAGTTTTGTATTTAGTCTTACTTGTATTGTGTTTTGTATTTAGTTTTGTACTTAGTCCTCTCGACAGCAAAACTAAACTATTTAATGATTTTTTAAACTATATGAACCTCAAGCAGGTAATCACAGAACCAACACATTTTACCGATCACAGTGAGACTTTGATAGATTTGGTCTGCACGGATAGCTCGATTCGAGATGTCGAGGTGAATCATATAAAAGAGTTAGGTGGTCATGCAATGGTTGCCGTTTCATTAAACCTAAAGAAAACTAGAATAGTTCCCCGGTGGGTTACTATTAGACCACTTAAAGATATCAATGCAGAGGAGTTTAATGTGGACTTAAATGCTATTCCATGGGGTGACATCAACTCTTTGACGGATGTTGAAGATATGGTATCTCAATTTAATGCTTATACTCTGTCCTTATTTGACATCCATGCGCCTTTAAAAAAGATGAAGGTGACAGAGCAATCATGCCCTTGGATAACTTACACCATTAAGAAAATGATAGCACTGCGGAATCAGAGTCATTCTCGATATAAAGCGTCAAAAAATGAATCACATAAACAGTATTATAAGGATTTTAAGAAACTTGTATGGGAGGCAATGGAAGCAGAAAAAAGTGCTTATTTTAAGACTTACATAAATCAGTGCATAAATAAGCCACCTTTGTTGTGGAAACATTTAAAAAAAAATATAGGAGTTAACAAGAAGCAAGAGTATGACATACCATCAACTTTATGTGACCCTGAGAAGTTAAACACACACTTTTTGAACATTCCACATAGTGTGAGGTCCTCATTATCTAATCTTACATACTTTGAATTCAATAGGTTTGGGCCCAATACTTTTAACCTAAAAACTGTAACTGAAGCGGAGGTAATTAAAATTCTTAAAGGGTTAAAATCAAATGCGCAAGGCCTTGACGAAATTACATTACAAATGCTGTATTGGACTCTACCACAGAGCCTAGGCACTTTAACAGCTATTATAAATATGTCTATAACAACAGGCACCTTCCCAAATGTATGGAAAACTGCTATAGTCAAACCTCTTCCAAAAGTAAATAATCCAACCAGTATGAAAGATCTTAGGCCTATTAGCATATTACCATGTATATCTAAAGTTCTAGAAAAGGTTGTATGTGCACAAATGACCTCTTACGTAGAGCAGAGCAAAATATTGCCTGTTCACCAGTCTGGCTTCAGGAAGAGTCACAGTACAGCAACGGCAATCATGGACGTAATTGATAATATTTTAACAGCGCAGGACCAAGGCATGGGAACCATTCTGGTACTGCTGGATTTTTCCCGTGCCTTTGATTCAATTGATACTTCGCTACTGTTGTCTAAGTTGTCGTTCTATGGATTTGGCATTTCAACTATTAAATGGTTTAATAGCTTTCTCAGTAACCGGGCTCAATTTGTCCAAATAGACCAAGGTGATGGTACCCATTTGATATCCTCAACGTCCCCCGTTCTTCGAGGAGTGCCACAAGGATCGGCGCTCAGTCCGCTGCTGTTTGCAATTTACACAGCGGATATAATCCAGTGTTTCTCCAACTGCAAATATCACCTTTACGCTGATGATGTGCAGTTATACTTCTCATTTAAGCCTCAGGATGCTATAGATGCTGAAACAAAAATCAATGATGACTTGAATAGAATAGCTAAGTGGTCAGAAAAGAATTCACTTCTATTGAATCCTTTGAAATCTAAATGCATGTTGTTAGGAACTTCTAAAATGACAAAAACTATTCAAAGTTTTGATCCACAAGTCAGAATTGGAAGTAATTCAGTCGAAAGAGTCTCGGAGGCAAGGAATTTGGGGGTAATCTTTGATACAAATTTACACTTTGAGTCACATATTAAAAATATTATTAAGAACTGCTTCTACAGGTTGAAAGTCCTATATAAGATAAGATCTTACCTGACTGTAGAAGTTCGAATACGGTTATGTGATTCACTGATTCTATCTAAGCTGAACTATGCAGACACAGCGTATGGGCCGTGCTTGTTGGAAAGAACCAAAAAGTTAATACAAAGGGTTCAAAATGCTTGCGCTCGGTTCTGTTTTCCTGTTCCTCCTCGGTCACATATCAGTCCATATCTGAATCAGGCAAATTTGTTAAATATGTCAGCCCGTAGGAGCTTGCATCTGGCAACTTTGTTATTTGGTGTTATCTCTACTGGTAAACCGGAGTATCTATTCACTAAGATAAAGTGGGCAAGGCAGCACAGTAGATATGCGCCGAGAGGTTTGGCATGTCAAATGGCTGTGCCAAGGCATAGGACCGCCGCATTCCGAGGCAGTTTTAGGCTTGCTTTTTCTAGGATTTGGAATGTGATCCCACCGCCTGTGCAAGGCCTAAAATCAGTAAGCACCTTTAAATCTAAGGTCAAAAAGATATTGCTAGATAAACAAAAGCAGGGTTAAAATAAAAAAATAAAAGCACTTACCTATGCGAAATTTGCATCGCGATGCATCCAAATACCTGGAGAGGCAGCTTAAATAATTAATTAGTGCTGTGTTTCCTGTTGTTCTGATTAATCAGGTTCTTTATTGCGTGTAATTTAGGATTATTTAGCAAAAATATCTACATGTCATTTGATTTTATAATTGTACAAATTCCAGAACGAGAACTCAGATATTTAACTCACCAACCAGAAAAAAAGATTTAACTAATTTAACGGCTCTGGATTCTAGTTCTTCTGAGCCTCCAGAACAAAGAATAGTGATCTACAGCACAGATCGGATAGCAATTGGACACTGCCAAAATTAGGCCACAGACGAATTATAATGGTCTGTGAGAAATTTCGTTTTATTATTTGAAGTTACTATCTACTAGGTCAACCTGGCTTGTCTCTGTATTGTACTTTGACTTAATGCGAGACCACACAATAGTGGATAGTACAGTATAGTATAGCAATTATTTTAAAATAGGTATATGTAAGTTTAGTGAATTGTAATGTTATGTAATTAGTTTAAAGTACGGGATAGTTTAGTTAAGTAGAGTTTAAGTCTTAATGGCGATAAATATGTTACCAGCGACGTCGGGTTAGCGGGCGGCCCGGGCGGGCCCGGGGCGTCGAAAATTTCTTAGGGGTCGCCTGAAAATCAGCGCTGTTAT